>JAOWLH010000002.1:3735000-4310000 GCA_027405865.1 Salix purpurea | reverse complement strand
CACTAAACAAATTAAGGGATCTAATAGGAAACCGAAAAATTAAAAGAAGAAGGACTGACATGCAAATTGCATATATATCAATTTGAATGCAAGGACGAAATTGAAAGCATTCGAAACTTGGATTACAGAAATCAAACAAAACCAAGGGACTGAAATGCATGCACAATAACTCGGGGGACTGAAATTGATTCCGGCGCTGAGGAGAGAGAAAAGAGGACATAAACGTTCAACCGACTATTTGAGCCTACACGTCCATATCTACACCGCACGCGCCACTCCATGAGATTCAGGGAAGAGTTGCGAATCGAATTGACTGGCGGAGGAAAATTTTTCACCGCCGTATGAAGCCGCACGCGCCGCCTGAATCAACCGGGTCGCAAAACGCGCCGACGCGCCCGTACGGTCCGCTGACAGCGCTGACGCAAGCGCACAGTAACGTCATGGTCAATTACTAAACCACCCCTGCGCCGAATTCATATATTTTGTCGTTTCGGGGGCTACGAACGTCATTACACATTTTCAAAAATATTAAAAAAAAAAAAGAGTCAGGCAGACCGGACCGAACCGGACCGGTCCGTACGTGGTCAATTACGCCCGTGCCCCTCAGCGTAAACCGTTATTTTGTCTTATTATCAGGGACGAAATCGGTAAAACACTGTTCACATCCGGAAAAGACAAAAAAAATAGGGTGGACGAACTCGCGCGACGCACGGATCAAAAAGCTCGCGTCCACAGTGTTGTGTGAGTGTGTGCACAGTGATTTCTATTGTTCCTTTCTTGGTTTTGTTTTAGCTATTAGTTAATAGTTAAAACCAAAATCAATTTAAGAAAATATATTTTAAATAAAAAAATTAAAAATCAAAATAATGGGGACCTAATTTGACAATAAAACAAAATCATGATATCGAAATAAACTAATAAAAGAAAAAATTAAAAAAAAAAGTAGTTCCAAAAAATAAAAATTCAATGTAAAAGCTTAAAAACTAAAACAACGTCAATATAAAAAAGAAAAAAAAAACAAAGACAATGCCTAGCAATCAAAGAAAGCAAATCAAACTTTATGACATGGATCATGCTAAAGAGATAACCTAATGGAAGGAAAAGACGCATACAATACTAAATATATAAAACAAAAATGACCCAAAAAGAAAATCAAGTCAAGCTAGGCCGAACCACCAAACTTGCGTTCAAAGTCAAATTTAAAAAAAAAATCAATTTAAAAAAAAATCTTAAATAAAACAAATAAAAATCAAAATAATGAGGACCTAATTTGACAATAAAACAAAATACAAGGGGTAAGATTAAAGAGCAAGATTCCAATTTCCAAACAAAGAAAATAATAAAACAAAACAAAACAAAATCTAAAGAGAAAACCCAAATTTGAAAGGTTAAAAAATTTAAAAGACAATGAAATTGAAAAAGAATTTTACTTCTATAAATTTAATATAAAAAACATAGATTAAATATGACGAGATAAAAAATTTAAGGTTTTTTTTTTTAATTTTCTAAGTGGAAGAATGAAAATCAAGACGGAGGGGGAAGATGTGAACGCCAAATTGAAAGGTTGTTTGGAATATGTATTGACTCATCACCCACAAGACACTAAAATGATTCAAACATCACCATGGAAAGTTATGTTTGATGACTAGATGGCTCCACATGTGTCACTTAAATGACATAGAGGCATCCCACTCACTAGCATATGCTATAAAAGCATTGACAAGATTTTTGTAAAATAAAATTATTAAAGCATCAAATAGAATAATGCAACATGTGTCACTCAAATGGCTGCTATATTTAATTTTTTCATTACACAATTATAATTTATAGTTTTTTATGTCTTGTTGCACAATAATTTTCCTATCAAGTTTACATTTTTGTCAACGATGTCTTTATAAATATTTAAAAATGTAATAATGAACAAGCAAACAAGGAGAAGATGATATTATTTTTGACATCAACATATGAAAATGATCGACAACACTAAATGATCATAATGAAATTTCTTTATGATTTTTGTTGTTTTAGAAAATTAGTTAGTCACAAATTTAGTAGTAAACTTTTTTTTCCAATTTTTTTGTATTTTAATATATCTCTTTGCTACCAATTTATTTCTAATTTTCAGTTATAAATATCTAAAATCTAAAAAAATCTAGCATCCATTGATTTTTCAATTTTACATTAATTCGTTTCTCTACTCTACACTCATACCACATAACTTTGTTTTCATCTAATCTATTATCCTTCTTATTTTACCACATATAATCCTTCTCCAATTTCATAACTATGCTCAATCTTTTCTCTATACCTTTCACTTAAACATATTTATGTTTCATCCGCCTCTCTCACTTTTAGTTAATCTCTTTCACTTTATCTTATGCTTTTTTATTTATTTCTTAAACTCTAATTAATTTGTTCCGTTTATCACTTTCATAACAATATAACACCTCGCATTCTAATTTCATTCATATTTCGTCTGAAATCCAAGTAAAAGTAATATCCTAAAAATAATTAAAAAAATAAAGACATGTGGTATAAAAAAATATAAAAAAAATGAACACTAAAAGTTAAAAAAAATGGTTCGAATAAGTATAAGTCTTAGGATTCAATTATAATATAATTATAGAGTTAACTCAAGAATAAATTGAGTCAAGGACAAAATTAAAATAATATATATATATATATATATATATATATATATATATATATATATATATATCGCATTCTTGTTCTCTCTTTCATGGTAGAAAAATGATAAAAAAAAATGGAAATGCTTATGTTTTTCATAGAAATTGGAAAGAAATTACTAAAGATTGAAGGGGGATTTTACTTGGGATAAGTTTAAACATCAAGTAAGACTTAAGAGGACCAGGAATAAAAGGGAAAATAAGAAGAAAATATGCAATTTGGCAAGAGTAGTCATGGCAACAACAACTTTTCTTGGAGTGGGAGGGAAAATCTGAATTTGCTATGGTTTTGAGCTTAGTTTCCTACTTGTTAGAAGTCCTTAAGTGTGTGTGTGTGTTTTATTCGATTTGATTTCATGCTTAATGTTCAATTCATGAAATTGTGCAATTATAGGTTTAGGTTATGAAAATTAGGGGAATGATAATTGATTATAATCCATGGAATTGAACAATGATAGCTTTTTGTATGTGTGAAATATAATGATTTATGGTTTGAAAATCAAAGGAAAGACAAGGGAGTCATGTCGAGCCATATGAGGGAGAAAATTGAGTTATTTGAATTTTATAGTTGAACCTTATTTGGATTGAATGTATAATGATGAGACAAAAAACCATGAAATAAAATAATAATAGGGAAATGGGTAAGCATAATGTTCAACCAGACAAAGGGAAATCATGGAAGTAGGTAATTTCATGTAAATGAGAATGTTTAAAATGGAATAACAATATAAGGAATGTTATAAGTGACTCAAATTAGCCATGACAGTGAATCTTAACAAACCTATTATCCTGAACATAAATGATGTTATGTACATGATATAATTTAAAGAGATGCCTTTGAAAGAAGTTATATTCCATGTTTAGTTTTTATAGAGACAACAATCACTCAATTTGGAGTTTTAGAACTTTGTAAATGATAAAAAAATTGAGGAGGGGTCAGTAGTAAACCCTACTGGACAGTTCAAATTCAATATCCTAACTTCTAACATGAATGAAGCTAGGTAAATGATAGAATTTGAAGAGAAACACTTCTAAGAAATTATATTCCAGGATGTTAAGTTTCCAATGAGACCAAATCACTGAATATGGAGTCTTAGAACTCCATATATGATAAAACAAACTAAAAAGGGGTCGGTAGTAAACCCTACTAGACAGTTTCAAATTTTTTGGTCATAAAAGATTTTAGGTCATTTGGAGACAAAAGTGGACCTTTTTTCTTTTAAGAAAGTTTTAGTTTAATGTTTTGTCTTTAAAATGATGCAAGTCACATTTAAATCCAAATTTCATAACAGGAGTTACGATTAAAAATGTAAACAACATTATAGGTGGACCAATAGATTTATTGGTATAGGTAATTATTTGAATTGATTAAAGGAATGTCAAAGAATGAATGATGAATATGTATAGTACAAATATTTGAATAAAAATACAAATTATAAGATAATGTGTAATGATGAATGAGAAGTAACCAGAATATTTGCTTTCTGTTCAGGAAAGGTACTCGGTACATGATCATCATCTATAGTTGAAAGATTACAAGCTACTAGTGGAGCAAGTAGGCGACCTGCATCTTCATCTCTTTTCATTTGAAAAAGTTTACATTTTAGATTAATATTTCATTCATTTATATTGTGTTTGTATTGTACTGATTATATATTGAAAAACACAACCTCGTATTTCTGTGGGAAATACAATAAGACCTTGAAAAGACAACCTTGTATTTTCTGTGGAACATACAGTGAGACACTACAAAGACAACCTCGTATATCCATGGAAAATATAGTGAGGAACTAAGAGGACAACCTCGTATTTCTGATGGAAATACAAGGCATTGGAAGAAAACTTCATTTTCTCTATGAGAGATATGAAGCATTATTAAGTTTGGTTTTCATCTTGTTAAAATATGAGAATGAAATGACAATGACATAATATGTGTAACATATTGATCCAAATTGAGCATAGAAATAGCAGTTCAAAATAATTTTTTTTATTTTTTTTAAAAATCATTTTTGGTATCAGCATATGAAAATGATCTAAAAACACTAAATGATCATGATGAAATTTCTTTATGATTTTTGTTGTTTTAGAAAATTAGTTAGTCACAAATTTAGTAGTAAACTTTTTTCCAAAAATTTTTTGTATTTTAATGTATCTCTTTGCTACCAATTTATTTCTAATTTTCTATTATAAATATCTAAAATCTAAAAAAAATATGGCTTCCATTTATTTTTCAATTTTACATTAATTTGTTTCTCTAATCTGCACTCATACCACATAACTTAGTTTTCATCTATTATCCTTCTTATTTTACCACATATAATCCTTCTCCAATTTCATAACTATGCTCAATCTTTTCTTTGTACCTTTCACTTAAACATATTTATGTTTCATCTGCCTCTCTTACTTTTAGTTAATCTCTTTCACTTTATCTTATGCTTTTTTTTTCTATTTCTTAAACTCCAATTAATTTGTTCCTTTTATCACTTTCATAATAATATAACACCTCTCATTCTAATTTCATTCATATTTCGTCTGAAATCCTAGTAAAAGTAATATCTTACAAATAATTAATAAAATAAAGACATGTGGTATAAAAATTTATATAAAAAAAAATGAACAGTGAAAGTTAAAAACAAATTGTTCGAATAAGTACAAGTCTTAGGATTGATTTATAATATAATTATAGAGTTAACTCAAGAATAAATTGAGTCAAGGTCAAAATTAAAATAATATATATATATATATATATATATATATATATATATATATATATATATATATATATATATATATATATATCGCATTCTTGTTCTCTCTTTCATGGTAAGAAAGTGATAAGAAAAAAATAGAAATGCTCATGTTTTTCATAGAAATTAAAGAGATATTACTAAAGATTGAAGGGGGATTTTACTTGGTCAAGTAAGACTTAAGTGGACCAAGAATAAAAGGTAAAATAAGAAGAAGAAAATATGGAATTTGGCAAGAGAAGTCATGGCAACAACAACTCTTCTTGAAGTGGAAGGGAAAATCTGAATTTGCTATGGTTTTGAGCTTAGTTTCCTACTTGTTAGGAGTCCTTAAGTGTGTGTGTGTGTGTGTGTGTGTGTGTGTGTGTGTGTGTTTTATTCGATTTGATTTCATGCTTAATGTTCAAATCATGAAATTGTGCAATTAGAGGTTTAGGTTATGAAAATTAGAGGAAATGATAATTGGTTATAATCCAGGGAATCGAACCATGATAGCTTTTTGTATGTGTGAAATATAATGATTTATGGTTTGAAAATCAAAGGAAAGACAAGGGAGTCATGTCGAGCCATATAAGGGAGAAAATTGAGTTATTTGAATTTTATAATTGAACCTTATTTGGATTGAATGTATATTGATGAGATAAAAAAAACATGAAACAAAATAATATTAGGGAAATAGGTGAACATAATGTTTAGCCAAACAAAGGGAAATCATGGAAGTAGGTAATTTCATGTAAATAAGAATGTTTAAAATGGAATAAGAATGTAAGGAATGCTATAAGTGACTCAAATCAGCCATGACAGTGAATCTTAACAAACCTATTATCCTGACTTTGAACATAAATGTTGTTATGTACATGATAGAATTTAAAGAGATACCCTTCTAAGAAGTTATATTCCAAGATGTTTAGTTTTTGAAGAGACAACAATCACTCAATTTGGAGTCCTAGAACTTTGTATATGATAAAAAATTGAGGAGGGGTCAGTGGTGAACCCTATTGGACAGTTCAAATTCAATATCCTAACTCCTAACATGAATGAAGCTAGGTAAATGATAAAATTTGAAGAGAAACACTTTTAAGAAATTATATTCTAGGATATTAAGTTTCTAATGAGACCAAATCACTGAATTTGGAGTCCTAGAACTCCATATATGATAAAACAAACTAAAAGGAGTTTGGTTGTAAACCCTACTAGCAGTTTCAAATTTTTTGGTCATAAAAGATTTTAGGTCATTTGGAGACAAAAGTGGACCTTTTTTCTTTTAAGAAAGTTTTAGTTTAATCTTTTGTCTTTAAAATGATGCAAGTCACATTTAAATCCAAATTTCATAACAGGAGTTACGATTAAAAATGTAAACAACATTATAGGTGGACCAATAGATTTATTGGTATAGGTAATTATTTGAATTGATTAAAGGAATGTCAAAGAATGAATGATAAATATGTATAGTACAAATATTTGAATAAAAATACAAATTATAAGATAATGTGTAATGATGAATGAGAAGTAACAAAAATATTTGCTTTTGTTTAGGAAAGGTACTCAGTACATGATCATCATCTAGTTGAAAGATTACAAGCTACTAGTGGAGCAAGTAGGTGACATGCATCTTCATCTCTTTTCATTTGAAAAAGTTTACATTTTACATTCATATTTAATTCATTTATATTAAAAAACACAACCTTGTAATTCCGTGGGAAATACAATAAAACCTTGAAAAGACAACCTTGTATTTTTTATGGAACATACAGTGAGACACTACAAAGACAACCTTGTATATCCATGGAAAATATAGTGAGGAACTAAGAGGACAACCTCGTATTTCTGATGGAAATACAAGGCAATGGAAGCAAACTTCATTTTCTTTATGAGAGATATGAAGCTTTATTAAGTTTGGTTTTCATCTTTATAAAAGATGAGAATGAAATGACAATGACATAATATGTGTAACATATTGATCCAAATTGAGCATTGAAATAGCGGTTGAAAAGTATGGTTAATATAATTTATTAAATATATAATTTTATGAGTAGTAATATTTAACTATTCATGAATTGTCTATTCACATGTTGCAAGTATGTCGCGCACCTCCTACCAAGGTTAATTTAGCGTAGTATGGATACTCTTTTGTTAGTGATATTTACACTAATGATTATATTGTTTTTGTGATACCTTATGATTATTGAATTTAGTTATTATGTCTCTTTGAATTGTGGTCACTCTAATCGTAGTTGTATTGTTAATATATGATAATTGCATGGTGTGTGGTGTTTATCAAATCAAATAAGTGTTATGATATAAACGTAATGTATGATATTATATCGTTAAGTTATAGAAGTGTGTCGCATTGAAATTTTTGAAGTAGACAATAATTTAGAACACTTCTAATACAAAGAATATCCTACCAAAATTTATGTAGAATTAATATGTACTATGTCTTTAAACATTGGAAATAGTTGACAAAATTTAAAAAAAAAAATGAAAAATGATGTCTTTAGACATTGGGAATTGTAAATGTAAAAAATCAAATTCATCAAACTTCTTTATCCTTATGCATCTATCCAAACACTAAATGGCATAAGGCATCTATCCAAACACTAAATGGCATAAGATGAGGTTAATAGGGGTGTTACATTATCCCTTTTAATCAAATTAGTTTTCATTAAAATGGATTGACTAAAAATATAAAATTTATTATTGTTTCAATTAATGATGATGTAAATCTTCAAGAAAAATGAAAAATTAGTTACTATAATTAATATTAATGGAGATTATTTAAAAATCATGATGATCATTACTATTATTAATTATTAATAAAAAAAATATTTTAAAAAGTCACTTATTTGGAACTAATCCTAATTTTATGGATTTTGTTTTATAATCTTTTCAATTTCATTGATCCATTTCTAATCAAAATATATCTATTATGACTTAAAAATTGATTTATTTATTTATTAAAGTTTTCTTTACCATTTTGTATTGATAAATTTCCATAAAAAAAACATTGGTCTCACTCATAAATTGTTTAAATTAAAAAATTATAAGATATAACTTTCACTAGTTGGTCACAAAATGTACTTGTGGAATAATATTTCCATCACAAATAGGTCAACTCCAAATACATTATAGATTTTCCACTATAGTTTGTGTGTAGATGTGTTATTTAGGCTAATATTTAAATGATTTTTTATATTATATATTATTCTTACCATAAGTATATAACGGAGGATAGGGTGGAAAACTTATAGTGAAGATATGCAAGAAACCTAAGTGATCATAGCATAATAGGGTTGCAAACATACCTCAAGATTACTAATGCTTTATAAGCTTTCATATAAGTCATTTACTTTAGTTTAATCACCATATTATTTTTTTTATTAATGTGGGTGTCCGGGTCAGCTTGCGCACACCTCGACTAATCCCACAAATCCTAAAGTTAACGACCATGTAAACCTGCAATGGTCATCATATTAGCAATCACAGGGCTCAAACCTAAAACCACAGGATGAGCAAACCTCTTAGTCTCAAGTTCTTACCACTAAGCCACCTACTAGATGGTTTATTAATCATCATATTATTATCATGTAATATGGATGCACTCATCAAATAATGGTGCCCACACTAAGGAGTAAAATGATGTCTACAGCAAAGAAGGGTTAAGCTCATAATAGGAGTAGAATGCATATTTTTATAAGCATTCAAGTACGCAATCAAGAATCAAGACAATGTGTTTTTTTTCTTTTCAACCTCTTACACCTAGGCCTAAAAGCTTCACTTTTTTCTTCCCCCCCCCCCCCCCCCCCCCCCCCCCCCCCAGCCTCAATTAGAATGTGTGGATTGGGCCAATCTAGGTATTATAGTTCCTTCCCCATTTCTTTTTCTTTTCTCCTTCAACAAGACTATCAAACCTTGGTTGGCCCTAAAGGCCTCGATGGGCCATCAATCCTTCCTCTTATTTCTCTTCTTCACTCTTTCTTTCTTTCTTCCCCCATCTTTTCACCTTCGATTGAGTTGTCATCCTTAGTTGGGTTCCAGGACTCAATTGAGGTTGTTGCCTCTCTTCTTATCTTCTTTTCCCATTCAGACTTTGTTTGAGCTTAGATTTCCCTTTCTTCTTCTTTCTCTTCATCTTGGTTGAGCATTAGAGTTAAGGGTTCAGTTGGGTTGCTATGATTGATAGTTCAATTCGGCTACAACCTATTTCCTCTTCTTTATTGTTTTAGCCTTGGCTAAGCTTAAGAGTTCTAGGTTGCAATGAACTTGTATACTGAATTGACCCTTATAAGGATTCCATATAGAGAAATCACATGTGTTCATATAAAAACTCACATGATAATTATGTAAGTGATCCTTAGACTTAAAATCTCTAACTTATCTTATGTATGAGGTGTTATTTCTTAAATTGACTATACATTATCATAATTAATGGTAAGAAATAAGTAGATATTTGATATAATATGAACTATAATAATGTATTTGAATACTAAAGATATGATTCATCACCCAATGTGTAGAGGAAATATTTCATATACTCTAAATAGTATAAATTGTAAATCCATGTGTAAGGGTGAATGAAATTTGAATAGAAACTCAAATCTTACAAAGAAATTAATGACTATGGTGTTAAGAACAAACATAAATTGATAGAGTTGACACACTTTATGCTATTATATCTAAATCAGAATATTATTGATGAACGAATAATAATTACACTAAAAAAATTATCATTGAAAAATTAAGTTAAACCATTTATGACTTTTCTAATATTTGGAAGATCTTGACAAAACGCTAGATATTGTAATTGATCTTTAAATATAAATCATTTAATTGTTAAATTCATGATCAATTAATTAATTTAATCATATTTTATTGTTATTGTGTTTTAGATTTGAGCCAACTTATTAAGGAATTTAATAGGTCACACACATAAAAATTATTGCTAAAAAATTAAAGAGAATGATTAATTAATTGTGACTTGATTATAAATAAGTTTTAGAAATTGAGGACTATAATATAATTTATACAAGGAATTACAATTACAAACATAAAAAAATCAAGTCAAGACTAATTAAATAAATTTGTAAAATTATCTTGAAATAATACATGCTATTCTAATTAGGAGGTAAATTGATGTTTCTTGTTTATAGAGTTTTCAGGTTTCTTTATAAATAAAATATTATCTCTTATTTTTTCTATAACATATAGTTGTACAAAAACTATGTAAGTTACAAAACAATTAAAAAACATAAAAGAAAAGAGATACACTGAAATATATAACAATCTCTCTTTTATAAAAAATTTTACGAGATTTCTCATCAATGATTGTTTGTATTGTTGTTAGAAACCAGAAACATTAATGTCTTGAGCAACAAGAAACAATTATTAAAAAATAAAAAAAAATGTCTAATTTTCATTTAATATTTGTATAAACCATAAACAACTTTATATTTATCTAATAAAATTCTTGATATTCTTGAATGTCTTTTAAATTTATTATTTTTATTGTGTGTGTGTGTTTCTAGAAATCTATCTAGTCAAATATTAGAAAATATCTTTTAATATATGTTTTGATCAGACTCGTGAATATAAAAAAACATGCCATTTTTTATAAAAGCATTTTCCAAGAGAGATCAAATTGGCCTAAAATAAAATAAGGCAAATCCGGTTCCATCCATCCACGTTATCTGTAACCCTCCCCAGATGTAGTCCCTCTCACTTGTGTTTCCAAGAAATTTAACACAACCACCATACCACCTCTCCTAACACCGGCAACTTGTAATACCAACTCCTTCTTACCCCCTCGTCTCTATCTTCATCGCCTAACGCTCACCGGCTATAACCGTTGAAACTTAGCCATTAAACAAAATAAATTTATTATCATATCTAATGGACTACTTATTATTATTGTCCTTGTTATTTTCGGTCATTGCTGTTAGCAATGAATGAACTAAACAATCTAGGAACAGTGCTCACAGTTGTCTTCTCGGTCTGTCTTGCCGCTCTGGTCTTCGAGATCCTCTACGTTCTCTGGTTCCGAAGAAGATTCCGCGGACGGAACGCTGACAGGGAATTTGGAAGTAGTAGCGATTCACTCTACCCGACGCCGTCTAAAGAGCTTCTCTACTTCTTCTCCTGGAATAACCAAACGACTCGCATCGAACCCGACTCTAAAACACCACCTGAAGCCTCCGCGGTGGCTCCGTCAGCTCCAGTAGATGGTGCAGATGCGTTGGTGGAGGAGATGTTAAAGTTGCAAGGGATGCACGGAACATCGATAGTTTTTTCTACTGTTAAGGAAGAGGAGATGGAGGTGACTGAGAACGACGAGTCGTCGACAGAGAACGAGCTTGTTAAAAGCAAGAGGGGGGAAAAGAGTAGCGGTGGTTTTTGTTATGAAGAAGGAGCAGTTGCTAATGATGTGGTTGTCGAGGTTGATGGTGTAACGACACCGTTTTGGACACCGTGTGCATCTCCACAGTACTATTATACTCCTCATCCTTCTCCTCCTCGTGATGGAAATCTATCACGCAAGAATTCAGGGACTGGAAATGAAGTCAGTGTCGTCGTTTCAGATGATTCTGGTGAGAATACGACGAAGTCGTTTGTTAGCATAGAAATTCATAGTTTGTAGTCTTTTGACACCAAGAAAAAATAAGAGGAAGAAAAAGAAAAGGAAACGGTGGAAGTGTGACTGGCGGCCGGCTGGTTAGTGGGTCGCCGGAGTAATTATTATAAAATGGTATTTTTATGTTTTGTGTTTTAGATAAACAGTAGCCCTCATTTATTTACGTATTTTATCTTGACTCAACAAATGCTTCTAATCTTGCCACGCAAGCATCAAGCTACTGAAGCAGCAAAACGATATGACGTGGCAAGATCAGAAAGGAAGCTGGACTTAACTTGGATGTTACTGCACTTTCTTCGATTGGAGGACGAGGCAAGGAAGGGAAGGGAGCGACTTTCTTCAGTTAGTGAATTGGTGCCCCACCTAGATCATTGCCGCATTCGTAAAATATTTAAAAAAAAAAACATAAAAATATTTTAAAAGGCATTAAAATTGCCGTCACTGATTTACTGTAGTTATTTTTTTATTTTCACATAAATTTAGATTATAATAGTAAAATTACTGTTTTATTACAAGGACCGAAAAATTTGACACCCGAGATTGGGGTTATTTTCAACATTTCCACAATAAAATTATTATATTTTACCCCTGAGTGCTAACAAAAGAATGCGGAATAGTGGGGATGGTTTCGGTTTTTCACAATTTTATACACATTATAACTATGAAAATAACCCCCGAAAGACAAAATATGCCTAGAGATGAGGGTATTGTGGTACTTTCACCTCATTGGTATGTGAAAACTGCCCTTCCGCCAAGTTTCTTGGTACGCCGCCATGTCCTCTACCTTCTAGTGCGGTGCTTGTCGCTCAAAGGTGGTCGGGCAATCGCCAATTAATATTTCTAGTTTTTTCTCTCTTTTCTATTTTCTACCGCCCATCATTACATGTAAGTCCTTCATGTTTCTTATGTTTTTAATTTAATCCTTGTTCTTTTGATTTCGATTTTATTTCTGATTTCTCTAATGGAAATTTTGAATGTTTTCAATAGTGATCTTCAATTGAAATTGATTATATATATTAATTTTTATTTTTGTCCTCATTCTTTTGATTTTGAATTTGTTTTTGGTTCCTTTAATTTGTTTGGTATGTAGATTTTAAATTGTTTTAATTTTTTCGTTCAATTGAAAATGGTTATATATACTACTTTTAATTTCGGTTCTTATTTTTTTAATTTTTTTAAAAAAATTACACTAGAATATCCTTTAAAAATGTCTTTATTTGTTTCGGTCTTAAGGTTTTTATTTTTTTCAATTTTGTCCTTCGATTGGAATTATTTATATATTTTATTTTTTATTTCGAACCTTATTCTTTGAATGTTTTATTTGGTATTAATTCCTTCTTTTTTTTGTCTTTCTTTAACAATGTTTATATTTTACTCGTATTTATGCACTTGTGCTTTTAGTTTATGTTTTTATTTTTTTTCATTTTATTTTTATTTGGTTTAATCCTGCAATTTTAATTTATATTAGTGATAATTTTAAAGTTAATGTTTCTCTCCTTTTCTATTATTCTTTATTTTGTTTTTTGTTATTTTTATTTGTTCTTCTGGTGAGATGATTTTATAATTTCATTGTTTAAGCAATAATAATGATAATTTTAGTGATTATTTGTTTTTTGTAAAAATGTTTTGTTTTTTTTTTCTTAGGGGCAATTTAATGATTTTAATTGTTTGGTAAAAAATATTGCTAATAATTTTAATTGTTATTGTCATGATAATAACAATAACGTAGGAATGATTTTTCAATGATTTTTCTTCTTTATGTAGATAAAAAATTAACTATTCATTTTTATTATTTGATTATTATAGGTGTTTTCACAATTTATATTTTATTTTTTTTGTTTAATTTAAATTGAATTATAAAATGAGTTAACCTGATATAGTGAATTCAGTAATTCAGATATCCGAATCTTCTTGTTTTTTTAATGATACTGATAATTTTATGTTGTTGATTTCATTGAAACCTACTAAACATATATATTTATATCGATTTAAAATTCATATATTTTACAGGAAACTTGCACTTCACAGGATTTTTGCACAAATTTATTATTTTGCTCAAATTTATATTATAATAAAAAAACCTCACACAATTGATATTTTTTTACGTTGAAAAAAATATTGTTCCGGTCGTGATGAGGAGCGGGTAAGTGGCTAATATATATATAAACGCTAACATATTTTTATTATAAAAAAATCCAAGTACGAATTTAAAATCTAATATATATTAGACGACGTTAGTTTTAAATAATAAAATAATCAGGCATCAAACAACATTTTATTTTAAATACTATAGAAACAATGTATTAGATTTGATAAATCTTGAATAATCATCAAAATCCATCATCAATTATTTATTATATCATAATAAATATTTAAAAAAATAATTTTCAATAAGGTAAAATGTAAAAGAAAAAAATCATATATTTTTTAAATAAAATCTCGAGTTAATGCAAGTAATTACGACAATATATACCACACTACTACAATCCCTGTGGTGAATAGGGAAAATATCACTATCTTTATAGGTATTTTATAGTGTATATGTAATTTAATTTTGTTCGAACTACATGGGGGTGTAAAGAAAAAGATTGAAAGAAACTTTTCAGGGCCGTTGGCAAAGGAAAAGAAAGAATGAGACCATAATTAATTGTCATATGGTGCCTATGGAAATAGTCTGATTTTTTAATGACGAATTCAATTAAATAAAATTTCCCAATTTACAATTAAAAACAGCACCTCCACCTTCAATGCAAAATTGTGAATACCGTTTCGGGTGATGCTTTGTTTTTTCAATTTGAATGAAATGTTTTGGTTTCAGAGTGTTTTGGTGTGCCGTTTCGGAGTTTTACTGTTTATATATATGTATATGTATATATTTATATATATAATTAAATATATTAATTCAAAATAAAATTAGTTCAAATCCAAAAATAAAATTATTTAGAATTGTGCAATTTAATCTAAAAAAAACACAATAAAATGATTTTTATGAACATGTATAATATTAAGAGAATATCATCATCAATCTCGTAAGGTCATTACATTCTCTAATTGTTATGAAATTTTATTATAATATATATCAATATATTAAGAGACGCCTCATAAAATTTCATTTTAATCTAACGGTCAAATTAAGACATATGATTGATATTGTAAAATTATTCATTATTTAAAAAAAATACTATTTGGCCAAAACAGAACGTGCAAAACAAAATCGGTATGTTTCACCTGATATTTGGCAAAAAAATCCAAAACAAACCGGCATATACACCAAGATACAAACAACGTTGTTTTGTCTCGTATTTTTTTAACTGGTACGAAATATTTCGGCCGAAACGGAACGCGATTGACAACTATGCTTCTACGTACATTTGTCTTTCCCAAATTACAAGTCAAATCTGAATTTAGCAAGGACAAGGGTTGTGCGCGACATTTAACTAGTTGCCCACTTCTTCCTTATCCAAAAACTATGGACTATAACCATGTGATAGTGGTACAAGTTTGAGATTAAAGAATTTGTTTTTCTTGTGATTTCAGGTTTAAACCATGTGGTTGTTATATGATAGTAATTGGAGGGTTACATGGTCGGTAACTTTAGAGTTCATGAAATTAATTAAAGTATGCACAAATTGACCAAAACACCGACGCTAATAAAAAAAAATGGAATGTTCGTTTGGACATTGCGCCTTAATCCTTCTTAATCCTTATTTTAATAGATTTTAAACATCTATTAATTCTCTTAAATTATTCCTGTATTCGTTTGTTTATAATTTATTGGAAACATTTAAACACATTATCATATAAAATAACAATTATTTAATGTATTTACTTACTATCATTGGTTTTTATGTGAATATTTTATTTTCATTTCTTTTGTCAACACAATTCAAGTCTAATAAATGTATTTCGATAATGCATTAGTGAGATTGAAAGTCCAATGAATATAAAAGAAAGTTGGAGTTTTTTATTTTGTTATTATTTTTTCTTAAGAAAAAAAAACTTGAAAAGAAAGGGGCTTTTCAAAGACAAAGTTCGCATGTGTAATTTATAGTATTGATATCGAGAACGTAAAATCTCTTTTATTTTTAAAAGATATTACTTAATTTCTAACATTTACAACAACAGTTTAATCAGATGCTCACATTTCATGTGCATTGGCATGTAAGAAAAACATCTTTGACAATGTAGGGCATGGATCTAATGGAGATGAACTACAAATTCGGAGTATCCATGCTTCCCAAAGTGTTCCATAAAACTCCAGGCCGTCAGACTGTAAGAAAGGAGCTAGCCAACAACGACTCGCAGAAGGATTCTGATTCATTTCTTAGCCAAAATGGTAGCTCCAATGGCTGCCTCCGTTCCCGAGCTACTGATTCATAAATCGAACAGTGACTACCCACTCTAAATGATAAAAAAATATTGGGAAATTGTTTGATGATACGCAAGATGGTGGTAGAGATTCATATAATAAAATAAAATAATTTATGAATATTAATAAAACAATGATACAACATAGGTATTGGGTGTCATTGATGAAATAAAAATGGGTGAGAAGAAAATATATGATGATACTAGAGGCACAATTTAGTGTTATTTTAAGTAACAAGTTGATTCAAGAGTATGTTATAAAGTATAGATTGAAACCATGATTTTTTTCGTGTTTAATGCCTAGATCAATTTTTATGCCAAGTTGGTAGCTTGGGTCCCTGCACGCAAGGTTGGTTTTTTTTTTTTTTTTTATCGAATGGTAATATAAGAGGAGTTGTATCTTACAAGAATGAAGAATTACAAAAAAAAAAAAAATATTCAAGCTTATCTGACTTGGCAAAAAGAAGTTGTGAAATAAATGCTTCTCCTTCATAAGAATAATGAGAAATTCCAAAATTGATCGAGCAATAAGAAAAAAAAGTGTCTGAAACTGTTGCTTTCAACTTAAACACCAATTTAAATTTCAAAGATAAAATTTTATAAGTACGAGAGAATGTAAAACTAGTAAATCAGTGCTAGAAATGGTAAATTTTGATTGAGAGTTGATAGCTAAAAATAAAAATTGTTATAGATAGGGATAAAAAGTTTTAGTAATTAATTTAAATTTTTAATGGAATAAAGTAATAAATCGGTACATGAAATGTTAACCCAGTGATGAATCACATAAACTCTCTAGTTGGGTAAATTGTTTTGTATAAATTTTGGAAAAAATAGTTATAAAGTAATGAAAAAGAGTGTAATTGTAATTAAAATAATATATGATTTTACGCATGAAAAAAATGATCAACAATATAAGTCTCACATTATCTTGATTGAAAGTGGTGAAGACTCTCACATGCAAGACTTTGATTTTGTCTTAAATGATCTAATATTCAATTTTATAGTGTCAATCATATCTTTTTATTAAATTGGTCAATAATGAAAAAAACCTTTCTTTTAAAGGATGTTATAACTAAAAACCTATCAGCCACAAAACTTTCATGTAAAGCCTTTATTTTCTTCGAAGACTTTGAGGTTTTTAACCATGATTGAGAGTTTTAGGCAAGATTGAGTTGGTATTTGAGAAGAAAAAAAACATATTGAAGGTAGGAATTTTGATAGTCATATCTTTGTTGTCCATTATTGGATTGATATGTTATTCTTATCAGCACCTACTACAATCTAACATGAGGTATTTTCAATATTAAGCTTTGTTTGAAATAAATATATATTTAGCATAATATTTAGGAAAAACACCTTTATATATAGTTTCATTTGCTAGACATTCTCTTCTCCATCCATTATTAGATTGTGTTGGAATTTTGATAAGTTATTTGTCCATACATGCTATAAAATCTCAATGGTGGAGAGTAAGAACAAACACTCCGGCCATAAATTGTTCTGCCTGAACATATGAGTTCAATTTTGTTCCAATATATATAGATTTATTCATTGGATTTTTTTTGTTATTTAGAAGTGTTATGATAAACATGATTATGTATAACTTCACCATTGAGTATGATAAAATGTCTTATGATTAATTGATATGAAATATGTGATAATAAAGATAATTCAAAGAAAAAAGAGAAATAAACCAATTGGTATGTTGTGTTGTGTCTAGCCATGAAAGATGTTAGAGAGGTATGTAGAATTGTTTTGAAGTTTTGTGATAATATGTGTTAATGCACTTTGAAATTCTAAAGTGAATATACTGGAGGTGAATTTTTTATTGAATTAATTATTTTAAAATTGAGTTAATAGTAAAGGAAATATAGGATCTAATAATTAAGTGAAATTATATGTTAACTTGATGTGTATATGTGAGAATCATGATATAGGATAAGTATTTGGCATTGGTATTTGTTTAAGAAAACCATTTTATTAGATATGAAAATTACAAGTTGATGTTACTTTAAAGATGAAGACATAAATCAAATGATTGAGCGATACTACATGAAAAAAAAATACATAAGAGAATTAGTTCCAACATAACTCAAATGCATAGTCTGACCCAGTTATAAAAAAAAAACATTTTTTCAAGGTTTCTTTATCAATGTTTTCCAAGACTTCTCTCTTTTCACAACTTCTTTCTTCACTTTCTCACTCTAAGTTAAATTTTCTTTTTCCTTGTTCTTTCTTGAACTCTAAGGTAATTATGCTTTTCTCATTCAAAAATCTCCTTTTTTTTCATTTTTTTCATTTCTTACTAGTGTTCTCTGCCTTCAAAGTGAAAGGAAAGAATTAGAAATTAATAAATGTAATTTCCCCTTAACTATACCTCGTTAGTTTTATGGAAATGGTAGTTAAAATGATCTAACTATTTTGAGAAACCATCCAATTGATTCATTAAATTAGTCTAGTTGTTTACCAAAACAATTAGAATGTTTTCCATCCTAGAAAAATGGTCATTTTCTTTATCTTCTCAACCCTTTTTCTTTTTTTACCTTTTTCACTTCATTACAACCTAATTTAGTGTCGGTGGCCTCAACCTTTTTCTACAGCGCCGATGACGAAGACCAGCAGTAATAGCAACACGAACCAGCCCCTTTTCAGCGCTCATCCCGGGCACCACAGGCCACTATTTTTTAAGCCATCATCACAGGGATCCACCTCGACCTCCTCTACCTAGCGGCAGTAATAAGTAATCCACTCATCATCGTCGGTCTATTATTGTTCATGTGAACAAGCTTTTTTTTCCTTTCTTTTTTGTTGAACTGATCTCGGCCCAGCCCAAATCCAGCAGAGTTGGGCCTCAGGCTGAACTTGGCTAGGCCGGCCCATTTAGTTAGGTTAGGCCCAACTTGATTTTTTATTTTTATTTTTAAAAAAAATGCATTTAAAAAAACAAAAAAAATGTGTTATTTTTGTGCATACGGCCGAATTCCAAGGTTTTTCCAAGCATATTTGTTTTGTAAAAATCAAATCATATTTCTCTTGCTTTGAAACAAAAATTGGATATCGTAACCAGTTTATGATTATGCGTTGGAATTTGGCCAAAATATCAAAAAACAATTAACAATTATTTTGTTTTAGCAATCATGGTGTAAAATTACATTGTACAGTACACCCGCAGATAAATTTTTTTTTTTAAACTGGGGTGTAAAATTTCTTGTAAAGTACATCCACAGATAGAAAAAAGTTTGTTTTAAAAAAAAATACATTGTAAAATTTTTAAACTTTAGAATGGTCAGGTTTTCGGCTCTCAATAAGGTAGAGACTTTCTCACGAAGAGAGATCTACTTCGAATCTTAGAAAAGACCAACAAATATAAAAATATCTTAGGAAAAACAATCAAACAACAATGCAGCTTACCTTAGGTAGGGTGCACTGGGGGTGATGCGTCTTCCCCTTGCACAACAAGTCCCCTTACCAAGACTCTCGAAGACTATTAGGTTTCCTAGTGACCTTAATACAAGGTGGTGAATCCTAAAGATTTATAGTCGTAACTTTATGGCCATAAAACATCCTTTTCTTTTCACTGCACGTTGTTGTCTACCCAATCCCGGGATAGCAGGGCGCGAAGCGCAAAAAAAAAATATCGTTGCGACAGACTACACTCTCTGCTTTTGTGGGATTCTTGTAATCTAATAATAACTTTATCTTTTGTCTTTAGGATGAATTCGTGGTTTAATGATTCCTTATGTTTCAATGGATTTGTATCTGGTTTGAAGTTAAAGTCTAATATGATAATTAGCTAATTTACTTATAAAGGTCGAGGAAACATGGTTGCTTCCATACAACTTAGTTTGAGGTAGATTAACTTACCTCATTTTTTTATCCATCATTAAAAGTATTGATAGGAATACAAAAAAGGAAATTTACCTTGTTTTATGAATAATATCTCTTTATACTGATGAGCAAACATTTTGATCCTTATCTTATTTCAACATAAGATTTGATATTCAAATAGTCCTTTATGTCTGAATTTGCAGCACTTATAGGAATATCAAGAAATCTTCATGTCTATATTGAACCAAAATATAATTTTTATGACCATAAATCCTAATATTTTTTTGTTCAATTTCTTTTATTTTCTTATCCCTAGTAACCATAGTTAAAGGGATATATAATCTTTGTATATCATGTTTCTTAGCCATTTAACAAGGATTTGAATACATGTTGAGTGATAATATCCATAATCTTTGTCAAAATCATGTTTTTCTGTCAAAACAAGAAATGAGTGCTTATTTGTCATGTTAAAATCACATGTAATTGATCTAAACACTCTCTGGTTTTTCAAAGACCTATATATCATATAAAATGTTCCATGAAATTTTAGGAAACCTACATAATCAAACCCTTTATATACTTGATACTTATAATCGTTTATTTTTTGGCATTTATCAAACTTGTTAGTTTAGACCAACTCATTAAGATAAAATCCTGGTCAACTTCAATTCCTTGCTTCAGTAGTTTTTCTCATCAGATACTTGTTGATTGGTGTTGGCTAATGTTCCCAACTGACTACTTTGTCAATTTATCTCGCCAGGTGTTAGTTTTGGTTACTTCAAATCCACCGTCATTATCCGAAGATGGGGTGAAACATGAACACTAGGGAACAAAACCAATTGTATCACTATAAGCAATGATTCGATGCAGCTGAATTCTCAGAGGGGGAATCAGGTTTTCTGAGGAGGAACTTGAACAGGAGTATAGGGCAACAAAACACCTTATCCTATTTAATGTTTCTTGAAAAGCTCTACAGCCTTCAGTTTTTTCAAAACATTCCAAAGCTAACCGAACTAATAATAACGTTGTTATTGGTCTATAAAGTCAACAAGATTTGGTATTTTCACTAGCGATAACAGGGGGCTGTAGCAGGGCTTGTGGTGGCAGCAGCGGGCTGCACCTTTGAACCTTATCATGGATGGAGTGATAAGATGGAATCTTTCGCACCAAATACACCAATTAAAAAGGAGACGAGACTAATTGTTCTACTTGAAAGGTGGCTTTAAATACATGAACAAGATGGAATCTTAGAACATTCTTTTTTTAGTGGCATATATACACTTACACAGCTGTTTTCCTTCAGCTGTAAGTCGAAACCTTCTCAACTAAGATTTACATTTAAAAAAACGGCCGATTAGTTGAGTTGTTCAAGGTAAGAGGGTGTTTAATTATTATTGTTGTTGTTAAATACATAAAACAATGACTTCGGAGCATTCGGACTTTGTTTTTGGTGAGTTAGTGTAGCCAATCCCGAATCCTGTTCCATGCGATAGTCCACCAAGACATCAATTTCTAATCAAAATCACAACGAGAAAAAAGAAAACAGAGAGAGATACTATATTCATTATTTATCATACACATCAACATAAGATACGTAATCCAACGAAAAAAGTAATCAATATAGTCTGTGACTATGAATATGAATATAAAAACATAGCAAGGTTAAATAAAAAAAATAGGAGTCCCAAACAAAACGAATCGAGGACTAAATCAAAATGAAAACGAAGTCCCGGAACCCTGATCAGAAATTGATATCGCACTTGCCGCTACTCCCCGCGGCAGCAGAAAGCC
The DNA here is from genome assembly GCA_027405865.1 of Salix purpurea. Classification (NCBI taxonomy): domain Eukaryota; kingdom Viridiplantae; phylum Streptophyta; class Magnoliopsida; order Malpighiales; family Salicaceae; genus Salix; species Salix purpurea. The sequence goes on along the minus strand of JAOWLH010000002.1, from coordinate 4,287,951 downwards.
CGTTCAAAGGAATCTTCAGGTCATCACACTCAATCTTGGGCTTGAATCTTGTAGTCTTGACCTTACCTAGCTTGAATCTAACCCTCAAAGACAACTCCAGCGTAATACTGTAAAGCCCACTTGCTTTTTCGCTGTTAAATTGGGTCAACTCTTGACCTTGAAGGGTAACAGGCTGTTCCCCCTTAAAAACCACATTCAAGACGGTAGTGTTCTTGTGTCCTTGATAGAACCGAGTCAACGATTGATACCCAAACCTCTGGCCCTCGTAAAAAGCTTTGGCCTCAATCCTATCATAGTAAATCCCAATCTTCTTGTTGGGGTTGCGGATATTGACGTTAAAAGTAAGGTTGTAGCGGAGCATGTTGTTGGTGTGGTTGAACTCCGTTAAAGCAACGTCTGTGACATGAAACTTGACCTTGTTAATGGGGCGGAATATGAGCCAGACAATAAGAAGGAAGAGGCCGACAAGCGCGAGCACGGTGAAGATCACTTTGAGGAGGAAGGTCACGAGACAGCAGCAGCCGCAGCAAGAAGAACCACGGCCAGGGCGGTGGTAATGTCGTGGAGGTGGGATTGCTGGACCATAATAGGCACCATTCAGGCCTTGTTTCTCTGCCATGACAGAGTTGCTGTGCTTGATCAGAAGGCGAAAAGAGAGCAGACAAATAAGCTTTAACAGAGAAAACAAGCACTATGATCGATAATGCTGAAATATGAGTTGCTCTGCATATATATATATATATGCAGGAAGATTATTAGAGGGACACGGAAACTGAGAAGTTTTGGCCGCGTCAATCAACGCGGTTGCGTCGAGGGACTGGCGTTTTCTATATATAATTTTTCGGCTATTTCTAAGCTGAGGTTCGTTCGATGTGGGAAGAGAAAGACTTTTTAGACTGTTCCTATCAATTTCTAATGTGTGCAAGAGATTCATGGTGCTTCGAAGCTTCTTTTATTGACCTCCGCGTACATGGTTTCCCTTTCAAGCTTGGAAAACGATGTTTCCACCAGACTTTTCTGTAAAATAATTAAGCTGACAAAGCATAAAAATACCTACCATGCTTGTGTCTGAAATATTATATTGTCTTAGCCTTAGTTTACCAACAAAGCCTTCCATACCGTTTACATTGATTGATAGTCGAGACATAGAAAGAAGGTTATGGACCGACTCATAACTTTATTACAAATCATTATTAAATTCATCGTATCATCATGAAATATACATAGAGTATGTTTTTTTATTACATACATATATCATGAAACTAAATAGTTTTATTAACTCGGTTCATAATCTTAATTGATAAACAAGACTCACCAAATCATAGAAAATGTTTACACACTAATTTCAAGTCAAATACAATTTGAATTGCACTTCTTACAAATTAAAAAACGTGTGATTAATACTGAAGTTTACTGTGAGATGCAGTCATTGCTTGCTTAATATTAATTATGGCCAATTTAGGGGGTATCGTTATAATCTTGTATTTACTATTCATTTTTTATTTTATTTTTTATTTTTATTTTATTTTTTGAATTTGAGAAAACATCACTCCCAGAAAGCGTATTTTATTAGCATATGTGAGCAAGTAAAACCTCAGTTATCCTAGACTCTTATAAGAACTTAAGACCTGCTGTGCAAATCTCAAACCTTTTATCATCATGTCACGTCCCTTGAGATTTACTATTCAAATTGTTCAAGCACACCATGGTTTTTTCAATTTCTGAGTTTTACCTAGTCTCATTGTTAGTGCTATGCAACGGTTTTTTGTTTTTTAAGTTTGTAAATAGATGATATATATTTTGTAAATTTTTAATAGCTTTTTTTAATTTATTTAACTTTGTTTTACTTTAATTGTACAAAAAGTTTTTCTTGATACATGAAGATGAAATTATTTTTATGATAAAGTAGGGAATAACATGCCTTTTACATGACCAATAATATTTTTTCTTCATTAAAAAGATTTGTCTAAACAAAAAAAATCCAGGTATTTTTTTTTAATGTATTTGCCAAACTTTTTTTATGTATATTTTTTATATACATAGACTTATCATTTTTATTCATAGCATGGCTTCTTGAACAAAACCTATCATGGAAAAAAAAAATTATTCCCTACTTTAAAGGGCTACAAGAGTGACGTCTATCTGCATTTGGGCTTCGAAGGACGATGTGGCATGATTAGGCTTCGCAAAGGTAGACTTGTATACGTGTTTTTTTTCTCTTTTAAACGCCTAACTTTTAATAACTAAAACACAATAAACTACGTGTAGTTGGCCTAGAACTCTTTCCAACCACTTCCAATGATCAGAAAATTAGAATCAAAGTTTTTTTTACCTTTAATATTGAAATTTTAAATTATTTAAAAAAAATCTAGATCCTTCATCCATCAATTTCCAACCCCAAAACACATTCTAATCATTTAAAAAAATCAAAATCAAAATAAAGTTTCTGAATTTCAATTTAATTTACTTGCGGCATAATTCAAGGATAGTTTTGTGGTTAAAATAAGATTTGACTAAAAGCTATCTTCTTCCCCTCTCCTATACCATTATCTTCCCTCTCTCCCATAACACCCCGCCGGTGATTAAAATGTTATAGAAATATAGTTTTATAGAAATTACAGTGAAAAAGCACACGTCACAGTGTGAGGTGTGAATAGTATAACCCACTTCTCATTTTAATTTAGATTTCAATGCTTATCCAAGCAATTAGCTGGAAGATCTACGAAAGAAGATTAGCATCCCTCTCCTTTTTTATATAAAAGAATGTTTGTTATATAATTTCAACTTTTTATTAAAAATTTATTTTTTAATTTTATCAATTTTTAATCTTTTCTATGTGCTAATGATGGCAATAAAAGAAGAAAAAAAACATTATATTTAGCGACCATCTGAGATGGGGCGCAAGTTATGCAATCAAATCACATGGAATTTTGGCTCACTCGTTGACTCCTCCCGGGAGTTTAAAATATTTACTGCATTTTAACTGTATAAATAATTAATTAAAATGGAGAATTCTCATTAATTAAAAATATTCACTAGGTTCAATGTTTCTGAAGAATTCAAGCGGATGAGACATACTGTTGTTGGAACAAGTTGGTGGTCGAGTGATACAGCGGATTTGGACGTGGTCAAGTACTGGCTACTTTACAGCAGAGAGATATTTCATGCTACTTGGAAATTGGGCTAAAATTATCCAGGCCTCTTTCATTTGGATTCGGCTTTGCCTTTGCTGATTTAGGCCCTGTTTAGTAATTCATTTCAAAAATGTTTTTTAAAAAAAATGAATTTTTTTATTTTTATTTTTATTTTAAATTATATTTTTTTAATAGTTTTAGATTATTTTCATGTACTAATATCAAAAATATATTTTTAAAAATAAAAATATATATATATATATTATTGTGATTCATTTCTAAACAAAAATCACTTTAAAAAACAACATCAATCACACTCTCAAATAGACGCTTACACTAAATAGATCTTGTTCTTTTAAAATTAAAATTAAAATTAAAATAAGTAAATAATCCAATTTTCTTGTGTGAGAATTATTGAAAATGACAAAAGCATATGAATTATTTTAAGGTTTTTTAAAAAAAAAATGAGTTAGTGAGGTTTTGTCAAAAATCATTTTTTCCGTTTAGTTTTGAAATTACATGTTGACATTCAAAAAAAAAAATTATTTCAATCCTTGTGCTTAATAGATAAGAGAGAGATTGGAAAACAATTATTATTCATCAATAACATAAAGAAATAGATTGATGGAGATTCAAATTTTATTTTGATTTTGGTTAAACTATTTTATTTTTAATGATCAAATAGTGATTTCATATGTCGTATGTTGTTTTTATTAAAATTAGGTGGGGTGGATGACATTTAGTCCATCCCCTAACAAATAAGTATAATAGAATCAAACTCGAGGGTGGCATCAAGGCCAAACTCCTAGACTTTTTTAGTCCTTCATGATTTGTTTTTTTTTTTTGTATGTATTTTATTTGATTTTTTTTCCTTTATCTATTTTTGGTTTGATATTTATGGGTTTATCATATTTTAAAACAAACATCTCAATATTTAGGTGGTGTTTAATTTTATATTTTATTTTATTTTTTATATAATTAAATAAAAAATTGATTCACAAGAAAAAAAAATATTAAACCAAGTTGAGTTCTTCAATTAGCTCACCTATAATATAATTAAATAAAAAATTGTCTTCAAATTTTTTTAACATATTGGAGTTCATGAACCAAATCATGGGTTTAATGGGTTATCACAAAACTCGTATTGGATCCAAATTATCTTCTTAGTATGTTAAAAAAACATCGTATCATCTTGGAATTTTGGTTCAATTTTTTTGGATTTTTACCAAAGATGGATATTGTTTTTTTGTTTAAACTTTTGTTTTTGGTGGTATGGACTATGAAACCTTGGTGAACAATCTCTTTTTTAGTTGAAAAACAATTGGTGTGGCTCATATCATAGGTCCAATTATAAGACTATTAATTATAAGACTATTAGATGTGATAATGATAAAAGGTACTATTTTTAATTAATGGATGTTATTGGATAAATTTTCTTCTAACATAAAACAAGGATGCTCACATGATGGTGGTGTTTTTATAAACGCAAAGAAATTCAATGAATGAGTCATTGACCGTACTATATCCAATAAACTAAACTAATATAATAATATTATAAAAAATAAAGGACAATAACAGATGAATTGAACAAAAAAATTGCAAGAGTTAACTATAAAAATTGTCATAAGTATCATACTCGGGATGGAGAAAAAAAATTAGTGGTAATAAATCATTAGTCTTTCATAAACATCACCTTACCACTAGAAAGAGTTCATTGAGATAGTTCTAACATCATTACAAAAGGTTGCACAAAAGCATTGAAAGACAAACAAGAAAAATTATAAAGTTAGCATATCATGCTTAATTTTAATATATTAATGTACTTAATATTTTTTAGAGAAAAAAATTCAACAGAAAAACAAATAAAAAGACTCGTGATAGCCTGAGTTATTTTTACAATTAGTGGAAAAAAAATTAGAATGGAGATAAAAACAAATAGGGGAGCCTAATCTTACATTAAATAAATATTGAAGTATGAAACTAAAAAAAAACATGGTCTTCAAAAATATATCATTTTAAACTCGCAACCCATGAATTCTTAAACTTAGGCTCAATCATATTAAAAAATATATCATTTTAAAAAAAAAATCAAAGTAAATAAAAATTAAAAATGAGAATTAAACCTAATAAAAAAAAAAGGATGAAATCATAAAACAAATTCAATTCTAAATATTATATCAAACAAAACAGATAGAAATCAAAAGAATGAGACTACAATTTGATAAATAACAAAATTAAACGATTAAATTGATATAAAACAAATAGAAAACATATGTAATGCATGTATCGAACATTGTTTGTTTTTAAAAAATATTTATATTTATTAAAATTATAAATTTCCCCTTATCCACCTCGATTATAGCTGAAAAACCATGATGAATAAATCGATAAATATCTCTTATTGAACATTTGTTTTTGCATATACAGGCAATATAGTCATTTTATAATGCTTTATTAAGTGAAAATTTGAATCTTCTAAATGTTAGTTAATATTGTTTTTTCTTTCAAAGATAATTGCTTTATTTAATATGCTTTACAAAAATAAAAAGGATGAGTTATCCCCGATCAATTTGATACTGCCCAATGGACTTTGTAAAAAAATTGTGTTTTTTTCTCAATAACCAATTCTTTAATTTTTTTTAAAGGATAAATTAGTCATTATATTGTTCAATGAACAATAAATTGTTTCAAAGTGAATGATGCCTTTTCTTCTCCAATTAGCTTTCATTAGTTTCTACAAAAAGGAAAGGAAAGAAGTGAAGTGTTGTTAATCTCTAGTCATACTTGTTATAATTAAAATTTCAATACATAATTAATTAATTAATTTTATTTACTTATTCCATTGATTAAAGAGTGACGTATAATGTATAGCTTCAATAGCTATATACATATAAGTATTGCTTATTATCCTTATAGAAATTTGTTACTATATATAAAAATTTAAATTATTTTTTTTATTTTACTTAAATTTTGTATACCTGTCCAATGTGAGATATAAAGTATTATAATATCATGATATTTGTTGTTGTTGTAGTTTTCATTTAATATTTTTAAATATCATATATTATACGTGGCAAGGGACTTTTTGACAAATTATAGGTAAATAGATTAAAATAGAAAAGAAGTTGCAACCATAGTTTATGGTAAGTAGAAAACCCTACTAATATTTAGAGTTTATAATTAAATGGTTAGTTATATAATATGAAAGATAACAATCCATATATATATTTTATTTAAGATAAGTTGCTTCACCTTTATTTCTACTGATAAAGTTACCTATTATGGTAACATGCTAAGAGTTTGCATAAATTGATACATATAAAGCTTTGTTATTAAAAATAAAAGATTATTATTATCTAAATGATGATTTGGGAGATAGATTTAGAAACAAGATCCAATTTCTAATTCTGAAATGTGAGTGTTGGACCTAAAGAAGATGAGTAATTGATACATAAACCTCCTTAAGATTATATTAATTGATATAGGCTTGATGGTCACCATTCATATTCAATAGGCCTATATGAGATCTCATCGATCTAACTCAAAGTAGCACAACATAAAAAAAGGGTGTCCAGAAAACAAGAGCACATGAATAAATTCATTCACACATAAACGTGAACACAAAGAATTCAAATTCAAATAACAATTGAATATTTATAAATATAATTTAAAATTAATGTTATAGTCTTACAAATATTTATATTTATAATTTTAAAAATAATATTCATATTTTAAGTGATTGTACTTTTTAAAGGTGATTAACTAGATAACTCAAAAGTAGCTCGAAAATATATTGTCGGGATACTCTTGAACCCACAAGTCCAAATTCACAAAATAAAACCCTTTCTTATATTTTTCTAATTACAAAATAAAAGTAAGGTATTAAAACTTTTATTTCCAATTAGACAACATCTTAGGATAACACTCAATGATAATTCATTTATCTTGGGTTGATTTTACTGATAAAGACAATTAATCCAAAAAATAAATTTAATTTTAAAAACATCATAACTTGAAAAGATTTTGCACATATAAAAAAACTTCTCATATTAAATGTTTTCATTATCCATTCAATAGAGATCTAAGAATAACATCTAGTGACTGTTTATTTAGCCTAAGTTTATTTTTAAATAATAAAAAAAATCCAACCACAAAAATACAATAAAACCATTTATCTAGTAAAATATAATGGTTTTAAAATATTTGCACACAATATAGTTTCTTACCACACAATTTCATTATCCATTTAGTCAACATTCAAGGATAATACCCAGCATTGATTAATTTATGAAAGGTAATTTTATAGATAATAAAATTATTAATATATAATTAAATCATGTATACATAATCAACACAAAATTTATGGCGCATGACTGTTGCAGAGGAGATCTTTATTTCATATCATACCAACATGTCCCTAGCCTTGCCAAGTGACATAAACAATTGATGATATAAATAGGAGTGTTTTTGAATAAAATTAAAATTTTATTTATTTATTTATTTTTTAATTTAAATTTTTTTATGTTTTAATATCATTTTCATGTGTTGCTGTAAAAAATATTTTTTTATAAAATAAAAAGAACATAATTTTAATATATTTATAAATAAAAAATAGTTTTAATTACTGTACCAAACAAACAATAAGAATGTTTCGGATAAGAATGTTTTGGATAGCCCTAGGTTGTGATTGATTTAAAAAAGAAAAAGAAAAAAAAAAAGAAAAAAGATCCCATCATTTCAAGAATTGGCATCAAGAAAGTCCCTTTCTATCAAGCCATTATTAATTAGTACGTCAGAGCTGGTGATGGATGACAAGGACCGCCACAAAGTCCATGGAGACTTGCATCCACCCCAAAAAACGCCTCCACGCTGGAATTGGTATCCCGTTCATTGCTTTTTTATATATGTACAGGTGTGATGGAGTGATGTTAGAAATTATATTAAAATAATAATTTTTATTTTTAATATTAACATTTAAAAATGAATGAAAATATAAACAACAAAAAAAATCAATTTCTCTTAAAAATCAAAATTGTCAGCGTACATTAGGTAGAAACTAAATTTCTCCATCTTGGAAGGCCAAAACTATTCACGACGACGTGCCCTTTATAAACACATGTCCATTGTAGGCCACTCCATAGAAAAAACGTTTCAGGATTTCATCAGCTATTTTGGCGTGGTGTATTTGTTTATGTGGTTGCTGGTATTATAATAATCTAACGGCCTTTATTTGTTTTTTTTTTATTTTTAATCTCCCGATATGGTTCCACCGTATCGACCTTTTCCATTTGCAAATGGCCTACACGATCGATTATATTACAAGTAAAACAACTCACCTAACGTTGTTGTTTGCTAACATGTGAAAGGCCGACGATTAGGGTTCTTACCTCAGTCAGGAATGGCTGACAGAGTTGATGATATATAATACAACACACAAAATCAGCAGTGCGTTGCCCATCTTCAGTTGACCCAAGCGATTTCGAGCCAGATTAGGCCTAAAGTAACATGCAGAACTCAGAACAGTTCCTTCGCAATGACTTGGTGGGCTTCCGCGCAGCAGTGAAACAGAAGAAGAATCGTTTGTATCTTAAAATCCAGATCAAAGGTATCTATCTCTAAAGCAAATCATAAGAATTAGAAAAAGAAGATGCTTATATAGAAGAATCGCTTATGGTTGACGAGATATTCCCTTTTCATAAGTTTAAGAATCCGACTGGAAAGAGAGTGAGAGAGAGAGAGAGAGTAAACAGCAAGCAAGCAGCAATAAAAGCAAAATTGATTTAAGAAAATAAAAATAAAAAGATGGACAACGACTCGACAGCCTCCAGCTGACACTGAATTGTTTATCTTCATACCAAAAAACAATTATTGATCTGACATTGAATGACTAACCATACGCAGCAAGAACAAAAAGAAGGAAATCTCACAGCTTGCACACAGAGAAATTGTAGCTTGGCTATTAATTTGTTTCAATATTTCATGATTTTTTCTTGAATTTATTCACTTTAGCAAGCTGTACGCTTTCAATTTCAAAGTGTTTCATGTGGATCCGTTCGTGTATATGTCATATAATCTATAAAACAGAGACAGCCCACCATCAATTCCATGATAATAATACATCAAATTAAACTAAAAATATTAAAGAGTGCCCAAAAAAGAAAATAGTAACTTAACGGCGTCACATATAACGCTTTACCATCTTGAACTTGTATCATCGATCTCTTCAAAGGTTCACACTGCATCTCGTTACCAGCTGATACTTAATGGCGTTCTCACCGACAATGATTCCACTAGTTCTGCTACCGAATTGAATATAAGCAGGACACCGAACATTCAGATGATATTTCCCAGTAATAAAGCTTCCGACCTTGAATCGAACACGGCCATCAATCTTGATCAACAGCAACACAGTTCCTATAGCTTGGTCTTGACCTAAGGCAATTGAATTGTACGGAGATACAGGCACGGCGTTGCCGTAGACAAAAGGGGACCAAACATCGATTTCGTTGTGTCCTTGGTAAGAAGTAGGTATGGAAGTGCGTAGAGTTATTTGCTGGTTACGGTACGTGGCATAAACATCGAGTTTATCATAGTAGATTCCGATGTTGTCATTGGGGTTGCGAGAGGATAGGGTGACTTGGAAGTTGGAAGTGAGAAGATTTGGAGATGAAACGTTGAAGGCGTAAACTGTAGCATCTTGGAGGATGAATTTTGGTTTTGAAGGACGGAGGATGGCCCAAACCAAGAGAATTATGATTAGGACTACGAGGAGGAAGATTAGGATGCCGGCGAAGATCCGACGGAAGAGCTTGCGGCGTCTGTGGCCGTGGCTACCGCAGTCTTTTGATGACATGGTGGTGGTGGTGGTGGTGGTGGTGGTGGCAGTGGCAGTGAAGAGAAAAAGAGGAGCGATGTGAGGTAGAGTTTTCGAGGGAAGTAAGGCGTTAATAACAAGAGAGGTAGAGGTAGAGGTAGAGAGGGTGGGTTCTTTGCTTTATGTGGGGGTGCATTGACGGTGCCGTGCGATAAACGCGTTGTGTTTGGGTTTATATTAAGATCTTGTAGTAAGAAGTGGTGGTTAGTGCTTTTATTTTTTTCGAGGTTGTGGAGTGGTGGGTGGACTCGGGAGGTCTTGATTTAGTGTTTGATGTAATTAATGAAGAGTAATTTGTTAAGTCGAAGTGTCGGGAAAAAAAAATAAAAAAACACTTGTATAAGGTTAGTATTTTTAATTACCATGGTTAACCCAAGATATTTTAAATCATAATTAATGGGTGCTATAACTACTTTATTTTTTAGTAATATATATACATATATATAGTCAACTAGAGCTGAAAATTAATTCGATTAAATAACTATTTCATCCAGTTAATTACTCTATAAGTTGAGACTGACACATCAATCTCTGTCCTGTGGAGGACAAAATAGAAAAGACATATAAAGATAATAATTACTATGTTGTCTTCATCATCTTCCTTCCTTTTCAAGTTATATTTATCGGTTACTGGTTTTAATTTCTTAGAAAAATCCCAATTAACTAATGTGCCTCATGTTCAATTTATGCTTGAGTATAGTAAATGGTGTTAATATTGAAACCATATTAATATCCATAACCTTATGCCCTGCATTTTCCAAGACGGTGCGAAGACACCATGATTCCTTGGTCGAGTTATTTTTTTGTTGACGTTGGTGTTTGTATCAGTTTATGTGTATTTTGATTAATTCTATAGATCTTGATATTAATGATTATATAATTTTTTAATAATTATTATATTAATAATCACAAAACTCAAATCTAAAATAATAACAAAAATAATTTATTTAATTTTAAATTTTTAGCACTGAAACGTAGAAGATGGTTCCCTCAGCCGAGCTTTTCCCTAGACAACAAAGGGAGGCTGCCTTTTTGCTAATCAAACTTAGGAAGACAAAAAGGCAACAGAAGAAAAATAATGATAAAATAAAATTTCAACAGTTGGGTTTATATATAAGGAACAATGACTCCACTTACCCATTGCATGTGTATGGTTCAATCGCGCTTTTCATCATCGTTCAATCGCGGACACGTGTCAAGGATATACTCAGGGCCCAGTTACCAATAACGAAGAAGCTGCCCCTCTCATCTTACCGACCTTTTCTTCTGGGTTCTCGAATAAACTTTATGGCTACCTGCCAAAGCCTAACGTGATTGTGAGGGAAAAGAATCAACGAAATATAAATATAGCAAAATTTCTCATAATAAATTAAGGTCGGGCACAAACAAATGCATTTCGAACCTAAATGGAGCTTGAAAGTGTTAGAGAATAATATAAATTATATATTAGGATCTTATTTAATAGCTTAAATTTATAAATGAGTTGGTTTCTTGACATAGTATCATAGTTTTGTTGACCCAGCGGTCACCAGTTCACATCTCACCACCCTCATTCTATTTGACAAAAATCAAGCACAAATTATTGTGGGCATATGTGCAAGTTTCAAGCCCAAAGGGTTTTCACTTGAGGATATGTGTTAAAGAATAATATAAATCGTATTTTGTGGCCTCACCTAATTGCTTAAGCTTTTAGGTGAGCTGGTTCCTTGACAGAAAGTTCACCCTTTATGTTTTCCTGCTCTATTTGCGGCTTAAGAGTTCATAATTTGTTTATATTTATGAGATTAATTAAAAGTTCATAACCTTTCTCATCATTTTCTTCTACATAGAAATATTTTGCTCTCTTGATGATGATAATTTCAACAAAAAAGCCATACCTGGGAAGATTCTGACGACATCTTGCGGTTAAAGGGGGCTCGCCACCGCAATTAGAAAGCTTAAAAGGTTTTAGAATTGTTCACGGATATACAGAATGTCTAAAAGTGGTGATTAAAGCAAGGGGGAAAGCATGCCAACGGCATATCGAGGCTTATATTTCTTTTTCTTTTTCTTTTTCTATGAATTATTATAAGCTTATAGTTTTGTTGTTGCCTGTATATAATCTATGGACAGGTACAAGCAAAAAGATTTATGTGTGATTAGCCAAAAAAAAAAAAAAAACAATTCAGAAAACGGTCATCACGTCTACTAGCGTGCATTGGTCCCAAAGACGTGATGGAAAACGCGAGAAGCTTGAAGGTGCTTTTCTATCAGCTTTAACGAACTCTATTTTTAATCCGGAGAAAGAAACTCGATATCATGTATTTTCAAAAACATCATTAATTAATTGGAGTTCTTTTGTCGTGGTTTTTTTAAATCCAATTATTTTGTCGTGCTATGTTCCTAATATCAGTATCATGTTTTCATATTGCTACCATTATTAATTACAAATCACTTTTTGGAATCAAGGTAAAACGATCTGGTTGGTGAAGTTGGAGAACCTAAAGAACAACAAACTAAACGATTTAAAGTGGGACTGAATATTTATCATTGTCTAATTTAAATACGATTTATTGAATTCTCCTCATCTAATAATATACCCCGAAACACACATCTGGATATCTCTCTTTTAATTGTTTTTATTTAATTTGCTTAATATTGTTATAGTTTTTGTAATTGCAATTTTTTTAGCGAAATTCATATAAAATATATAGCAAAATTCTTTTAAAGTTATAATCAAAACAATATATATATATAATTTCAATTAAATATCACCACTATACCAAACATACCTATTTCTAAAACCCAAGTTGACTAGTTAATGACTCTATTTTCTAAAAGAACGGCAAACTTTTGTGTGTATCTCACTCAACGTCCAATAATCAGATCACCTAATTAGCCAGCGGGTGCATCCACATAAGTATTCAAAGTCCAAGAAGTGTTGCGTGGAAATTTAAAAAAGTACCCACGTGAACTCAAACCTTCATGTACACTCATTCAGTTTCTTCAATTTTCTTGTCGGATCGGAGGAGCCAGGCATGGCTGTAGAACTATTTCTCAGAAACTTCTGCTACATTAATTACTCCGATCAGACTTTATAAAATCAAGGGTCTATATATATATATCACTAATCATTACAATCTGAGATAAAAAATTAAAATAGACTCATGATGATGATGACAATGATAGCCATATCAGACTTACTCTATGATCGGTCATTGCAGGTTGCTTAAAAGGGGTCATATTAAAGAATAGATTCCAAGCACTTAATTTTCAGAATTATATATATATATAAATCTTTTCATTACTTAAACATTTTGTTCTTGGAATTTATATTCATTCGTTTACCATATTTTCTAATTAATTAAACCCATAATTAATGTAACAAATGATCACATACATGGAAAACTGGGAGAGGGTTGAAATAGAATACCATGGGCATGATGATCCAGAGCAAGCTCATTCCAGGACTGGTTGAGAGCCACAAGTACTTAGCCATGAGGTTGAATTTGTTTTTTTCTTATGATAAAGAAAAAAAAACAAAAAAAAAAAGAGGAGAGAGAGAGAAAAAGAAACAGGCAGGGCATGCGGTACACCATAATTGACTCCAAAATTCACATGGGTCGGAACACAAGAATAAAAATGAGGAAAATGATGGAAAATGACTTTCAAATGGAAAAAAGAAGAAGAAGAAAATTGGAAGGTTCAAACTTCTCCTTGAGTAATCTCCCATATTAAGATCGAATGGACTTGGTCTCTCAAATAATACAGACAAGTATATTATATATAATTTATGAAAGTGAGAACTACAGCTAGACGTGTTGAGTCCACGAGATTATCTTCGCACTGTGTGATTAAATGCGTCTATCAATTACAACGTCTGACAAACTTCAATATTTAAATTGAATTTAGTAATTTATTTTCAATATTTTATATAAAACTGGTAATTCAATCATCATTAATGTTTGAGAATAATATAAATTATATTCTGGAGTCTCATTTAATAACTTAAGCTTTTAGATAAAATATTTTTTTTGACATGGTATCAGAGCCTTATGGACCCAGCTGTCACGAGTTCGAATCTCACCACCCAATTCTATTTGATAAAAATCAAGCATAAGATAGTATGGGTCTGTGCAAGTTTCAAGTCCAAAAATTTTTCACTTAACTATTAGAAAATAATATAAATTATATTCTAGGATCTCATCTAATAACGTAAGTTTTACCATTAACATTTTAGAATCATGATCATGTGAGGAGAACCACGTCCATGGAAGCTACAAAGAGGACAGCCCAAGATTCTCTGTGATAAAAAGTCTGCAGAATGCAGGAAAGAGAAGAAAGAAGGCAAGGATATCCCTCTCCATGGTAGTTTCTCTGCAGAGCGTAGAATATCCTATCCCAGAAAGAGAGGCTTCTTCTTTTCCTCTCTGCAATGCACTGAAATCTAGACTGATTCCAATCCCCATGCTGTTGTACTTAAAAAGTCCTGCAGCGGATCTGCTTCGAACCTCTCGAATTCCAATCTCTTTATGTTTCGAACCCTGGATTTCAAAACTCTTATCTGCTACGACAGGCTAGCTTGCCTGGTGTAACAATGTGATTTGTGCGTGGCGAGCACGCACCAGCTTCGTTTCTAGGTAAACATGGCCCATCAACATGGCAACTTGGTCAGTGAAAGAGACAAAACCGAAAAGTCAGGATTGATCAGGAATAAAGGGAAGGGGTGAGAACAATTGATTGGCAGGAATTCTCATGGCAGGTATCTCCAAACGAGAAAAAGATGGAAAAAAATATATAGAATATAAAAGAAAGGGTTTTTTCGAATCCTAAATTATCTCCCTTTTTTGGACAGAAGCTGAGCGAATCAACTCCATGATTTGTTTCTGACAGGTTTTTCTTCTTAATGATCACCAGTCTAATTTTATTTTATTTCTTCCCTAGATGATCTTAGTTAATTTTCCATAATAAAAAAAAAAAATCACGCCGGAAGAGAGTAGGTCTATTAAGATCAGAACTCAGGTTATGTGTGCATTAGATAAGAGTTAGCAACTCTATTTGTATTTTTTTGATTGATGCTGTTTGACATTTTATTTTAAAAATGTTTTCTTAAACTTTTATATTTTTATATATTTTTTATTTTAAATTAATTTTTTGATGTTTTTAGATCATTTTCACTTGATGTTGTCAAAATTATTTTGTTAAAAATAAAAACAAATATTATTTTAATATATTTTTAAAAAAAAAAAAACTTTAAAAAAACAACCTTAACTGCATTGTCAATCAAATACTAAATTGATTGTCGAGGAAGATTTATGGTGGAGAAAATATTGTGAATCACATGGATGTTTCCGTCGCTATAATTATAAAATTAAAGAAGAATCAAGAGAAGGAAAGATTAGAAAGCCAGGACTTCACATCATATGAGATGACTTCAGAGCAACGTAAGTACATGAGAAGTTAAAAAGAGATCATTAGTATGCCCTGTAATAATTCTGTTCTGCATTTAACGAAACTATAATTGAAAATCCCACCGACCATTTGCTTTCACACTCCAACAATTGACACTCGCAAATGTTTCTAACATTGAAATCAATCTCTATGATTTCAACTCGTTCTTCCTAGCTTTGTTTTTTCATTTTGTTATTATTTTTCTTAGGCATGAACTCGTTAATTAATGAGTGTCAATGTTAATTCCTGTTGATTAAGAGGGTTTTTGCATGCAAGAACCAGAAGTTTGATTTCTTTTCATAGGAATATTATCTTTTATTTCATTTCTAATGACTCCAATGATTTCCAAACTGTGTATAAATCACAGGAGATTTTCAGTTTTCCAGCAGAAGATAGAAATTAAGCCTCTGTGCACAAGTATACAACAACATTAATAATTACTATAAAAAATCGACCAGTTAAATTAATTAATCTACCAAGTTCATGGGCAAGAGTGATGACTACTCACCTTTGAATTGATGTCTTCCCATTGTTGACTAACGCTTTCCATCAAAAAGACTATTCAAGGTCTTCGGATTCCAATTCGCATCCAAATCCATTTGGAAATTTTTTTGAAGTTTCCGACCAGACATTCATCATATTACAAACAATAATCCAAGACATGATCAGATATAACGTTAACCCCTTTTTTTCTCTTCACTGATACAGCCACCAGGGTCTTAATCATGCCTTACTGGGGCGCAATACGACGTGGACCAGGTACTGTGATGGGTATCTTAGAAGACGCAGCAGGACCATTTCCTTAGGCACCCTAGCTTTGAAAAAAATAAGTTAAAAGCCAGATCATTTAGGTTAGGCAAACCTATGACAGAGCAGCAGGACCATAGTGGAGTAAATGTTTTATTATAATAAATATTTAAAACAATTAAAGAGCTTGAACTCGATGCAGTAATGGCTAGGGAAACAACCATTTGAACAATGTTTATCATGTTACTGATGTGAATTTAAGGAGTGCATATATAAGTTCTACCCCAGCGACATCCTTAGAGGTTGCGAAACAAAAAGGTTCACCTGGTATTAAAATAAAATAGGTAACAAAAGAAGATCACTGAAATTAGGAGAACATTTATGGATTATAGACTGGATTTTGATGAAGCTTAGAGTTCTTCGATCCATGTGGGGCTGAAAAAGGTTGATGATAATTCTGCTTTGAAATCTCCACTATGATGTTCAAGATAAAAATATAATAAGATAAGAACAACAACATGATCCATCTACAAACAGCTTAATTTGTCCCTCAAGTTCTGTAGTATCGATTGAATAGGCAGATGAATTGCATATATCGATCACAAAAATAAAATCGATCCATAAAATCTGTATTAACTCATGACCTTCACTGTTTCAGCTATGTTGATCTGCTTTTCTGCAATCCTATATAAACACAGCAGCTTCTGAAGAACTCTTGCTTCTAAAAACGCCAAAAATGTACCAAAATTTCTAGGTTTTTAGATAATCTGAATAGAGTGAAATGAAAAATGAAATGCCGGAACAAATACCAAAAGGAGAGTTTAAAAAATATGGAGTCCTGCAAGCTAAATCGACTTCTACTTTCCAGTGCAGACCGTGCCTGCAGCTTGTTCATGAAGTACAAAACTAGCTTGTTCATGTTTTTTCATTCGTCCATGTGACCATGCCTCTACTTTCTTGTACCTAGAACAATATGAGAAAGAAAAAAAACAGTAAACATGGGGCAGAAGTTTTGTACCTCAAACAAATAACTTCAGAGAATTTCTCACGCGGGATAATTTGAAACACAAGCTGCTGAAATCTCTCATCATGGAAACTCATCCTCGTTGAAGTGTGCAACTTAAGTAATGGTAAACACTATTGGCATAATTTGAGTATTGCAACAGATGACAATCTACTCAAACAGGGCCAAGGAAAATAAATAAACTAACAAAGCAACAATCTCGTGGATCTGCTTTGTCAATGCTGTTCTTACTGGAAATAATGGGCAGAAGTTCGACAACAAAAGGGAAAATAAAAAGTTTGGAATTTTTCTAGCAAAGATAGGCTTCTTTCCAGCAAATCGTTTAGAGACTAAATATTAAACATGGATATTTGAAGTTGCTAAACATTCACAAAACATATACCATACGTCATCTGGGATTTTTGATTTACACAAAGTTGATTTTTGATTTAAAATTATTAAAATAATAGTCATTGAATTCATATGGATAATAAAAAAAAATAGGCTTTGAACCCTAGAAGTGTTAAAAATATGCTTTGACCTTTTTGTTAAAAAATCTGGTAAATTAATTTTTTTTTAATTGTTTATTTATATTTTTCGCAAAGAAATAGGATTGTTTTTCTAAGGAGGTCCAACAGGCTTTTTTTTTTTTTTTTTTGGTCAAATCTTAGTAGATTTAATATTTATTATTATTAACTCCAAATATACATCCATAAATATAAATTAAAATATTTTTCCGTTTTTTTTTATGTTTGTAAATATAACGAGCTAGAAAGAAAAGTTATATCTATAATAAAATATGCTGAAATGATTTTTGAAAAGACTGCTGTCATGCACTCCACATATTATTCGCACAAGTTAAGTAGCCCAAGTTCCCAAACCATAGCACCACAACTCATTAGTTTTTATCCAGGAAAGTGTAAGACCAGGCCTATATATATATATCGAAGCCCACAACCGGCCCATACGTTTCCATTGAGAGAAAATGGATCATCACTCGAGGCCTTCAGACAAAAACTTTAACGAGCAATAAAACTGGTTTTAAAGATACACTGCATGCGCTTTTACTTTCAACAATGGATGTTAATCTCATTGTGATTCGGCTAAAATCTTCAAAACATTTCATATCACTTAAAAAAATAAAATGAAATAATATTATTTTTATCTCAGGTTAAATTCCGGTCGAAATGCGCCGGAATCATTTCACCTGTGCAGTTTCGGCCAAATAGTGTTTTTTTAAAATATTAAATAATTTTACAATATCAATCATATCTCTTAATCCCACCGTTAGATTGAGATGAAACTATACAAGGAGTCTCTTGATATATTTATATATATTATGTTAAAATTTCAAAGCAATCAGAGAATGTAATGACCTTGCGAGATGACATTCTCATAAAATTATACATGTTCATAATTTTGTTTAGAAAAATTATTTTATTATGTTTTTTTATATTAAATTACACAATTCTAAATAATTTTATTTTTGGATTTAAACCTTTTTTTTTTTAATTAGTATATTTAATTATACACACACACACACACATAAACAATACAACCCAGAAATGGTGCACCGAAACGCTCCGAAACCGAAACATTCCTTTCCAATTGAAAAAAAAAGCACCAATCGAAACGAAATTGACAACATTTGAACTAAATTAAATTTTATATCAAATAACAATAAAATTATATATTTAATATTTTGATGAGACTCTTGTTATATAAATACAGGATTTTGGTCTCTAGATTTACACACTAATATATAACTTTTATCTACAAAAATATACTATTAAATTTGAGTATATTAAAATTTAGAAGTACTACAATTTATAAAAAAATCATTTGTTTTTTTATTAATGATTTTCGCTTATAATCTAAATACAAATTATTTAGAAACATGTTTACATCTAATTATAACTTCAAAACTACATCTCCACCAGCCGCATGAGTTAATCACCAGATATGATAATTAAGAAGCTTAAGAGGAAATTGTAAGATAAAAGAAACCAGTTTTCATATATTGACGACCTCCCCCCACCCCCCACCCCCTTTTATAAAATATATAGCTAAGAACCAAACAGTCCCTATCTGCACTGGCCGCGATATTCCCATCACCTGAAGCACCCGCGAAAGCAATTATAATATCCTCGCACACAACTTTCATGCTTTGACGATTTGATCTAAGCCATGAACCCGATCTACAAGAAGTCGAGAACACCATTCTAAAATGAAAACTCATTGCCTCATTGCTTCTTTCCTTAGCCAATTTATCCACCACCCAGCTCTCCACCGAGTTATCCTTGTTATATATTGGTTGTTTGATGCGATCCAACCATCAAAGGATTCATTGGAGATTTCAGTTGGTCCAGTTACTAGGTTTATGGCTAAGACGTTCAAAAAAGTCTTCAATGGACTTCTTCAATATACATGGGCTAAGGTGGATTTTAAGAGGATTTATAATAATAAAGAGCGAACCTTGATTAATCTGATTCATGTTCAAAAGGGGCTTGTTGGTGGAACCAAGACCATTACACAAGGATTGGGAGAAGAAGACTAGATTCGGACAGTTAGACCTTTCATTACTCTTTTAGTCATAATTGGATCTACAGATCAAATTTTAATGTGATTCTACTTGGGATGGAAACTAGACTTCCATACCCTTCCAAAAGTATATGGCACGCCTTCTAATTCATTAAAACCAGAGAGAACCATCCATTTTAAGTTGGACTTTGTTGCTATCAGACATAATATGAAAACAACGAATTTGTCTTATTTAATTAGTTGGGTTATTAAACTTTAATTATTTTGAGAGGGAACAATTTGTTTGGGCTTTAGACTTGTTTATTTTTGTTTATTTTAATTAGTTTGGGCTAGTTTTAGCTTGGTTTGATTATTATTTAAATTGGTTTTATGTGAGGCCCATTAAGAAAATTACGGTTTTGGCTTGGAGTATAAATACTTTTTAGGAATAATTTTAGAGGAGACTTTTGGTTAATATTTTCAACATTGTAGATGACTTTTGGTTGTTCAATCTTGGTTCTTGATTGAACTTTCAATTCTTCAAAGAATTGACCATTCTTTGTTGTGAATTTATATTTTTTTGCTCGTCTCCAGGTGTAAACGTTGTGATCGAGTTGGTTTACAGTCAATCTGGTATTTCAATTCTTAATTGATACGTATACTTCCCAATTAGCCGTGAAGGTAGGCATGGTAGCATTAAAATTTGATATAGAAAAGTTTTCAACTTGAAAAACAGGAAGTTCAAGATGCAATGCTAGTAACATAATTATATGGAGTGTAAATATAAGCATCACCAAGAATATTATTGTTGACAGAGTGCCTTCTAAGAAACTTGATGACTTTTGACATCCTTGTTGATGTAATGTAGCGTTAATCAATGTAATAGGCTGGTGGTGGTGAATTATGGGATATTCAATTGTAATTATGGGAGAGCATTTACTGTGCACAATGTCTTATGCGCAGCCTTCAATTAATTGCACTGTGTCCATTAAGTTCACTGTGTCCAACACTCCCCCTCAAGCTGGATCAAGAGGGTTGATGGATCCAAGCTTGCATAATAGACGATGAAACTGGGATGATGGCACGGCTTTGGTGAACACATCGGCAAGTTGGTCACTGGTTCGCACATAATGCGTAGTGATGTTGTTTGATTGAAGTTGCTGACGAATAAAATGACAATCAACTTCGATGTGTTTAGTCCTTTCGTGAAACACAGGATTTTTTGCAATATGCATGGCCGCTTGGTTGTCACAAAAAAGGCTCATCGGAGTGACCGAGGAACAACCCATATCAGCTAGGAGGCTTCGCAGCCACACAAGTTCACAAGCTGCAGCCGCCATTGCACGGTATTCAGCTTCGGCACTGGAGCGAGCCACAACATGTTGTTTCTTGCTTTTCCAGGACACAAGGTTACCTCCAACAAACATGCAATACCCAGTAGTCGAGCGCCAGTCAAGTTGATTTCTAGCCCAATCCGAGTCTGTATAGCCCATTACATTGGTATGGTTGTTTCTGGTCATGACAATTCCGCGACCAATAGTTCCTTTTAAATATCGCAAAATGCGCTTGACCATGCTTAGATGATGTATGGTTGGAGCATGCATGAACTAGCTGACAAGACTGACAGCGTAGGTAATATCCGGACGGGTAATCATCAGATAAATAAGTTTACCCACCTGTAAAAAAGCATTTTTTACGTCCATTTGCGATAAGAACCATCCATTATTGATAGAAACAGATAAAAGAACTCTTACCGTGGTCATTTTTGCAACAGGAGCAAATGTCTCCTTGTAATTAACACCAAATTCTTGGGTATACCCTTGAGCCACGAGACGCGCTTTATAGCGATTGACAGATCCATCTAAGTTGAACTTTGTCTTGTATATCCATCGACTGCCAACTGCGTGTTTACCTTTTGGAAGGGGAACTAGACTCCAAGTATTATTGTCAGCTAGTGCTCTTAGTTCCTCCTCCATAGCTTTTCGCCATACCAGGTGAGATTGAGCTTCAGCGAAATTTCGAGGCTCATGATCATTGGATATTGCTGACAAAAAAGCAGAATACGTTGGTGATAATTTTGAGTAATCCAAATAATTTGAGACAGGATACCTGACTGCATAAGCTGTATAGTCTTGAAATTTGGAGGGGCACTGTCGAGTTCTTGGAGGATTGCGTCTTGGAGCTGGCACTTCATCCGGCGAATGTGGGGACATAGGTTCTAGAGTTATGATAGTAGATGGAGGATCGTCAACCAGGATGACCGTTGGAGTAATGGGCCTAGTGGGCCTAGGCAAGTCGAGGCTGCAGATCTCTGCGCTGGGAAGAGGAACTAAGTCTTCCAAGGACTCCCCCTGAGTAGGATCAGTGAAATAAGGAGTGGTTTTGACAAATCTAACATCCCTGCTGACATAAAGTTTCTGGCTAATGTTATCATAACATTTGTACCCTTTCTTGGTATGAGAATACCCTAAGAAAATGCATTTGGAAGCTCGCGGGTCAAGTTTGTCACGTTGATTTGAGTGCAGGTGAACAAAACATTGACACCCAAAAATCTTCAAGTGCGAGGTATTGAGAATTTTACCCTGCAAAATTTCAAGAGGACACTGAAAATCCAGTACTTGACTAGGTAAGCGGTTAATAATATAGGTGGCCGTAAGAACTCCATATGACCAAAAAAAATTTGGAACATTCATTTGAAGCATTATGGCTCTAGTTTTTTTCTAATAAATCCCGATTTTTGTGTTCAGCAATTCCATTTTGTTGGGGAGTATTAACACAACTAGTTTGATGAAGAATTCCATTAGAATTTAAGTAATTTTCCATAGCATGAGATGTAAATTCTGAACCATTGTCAGATCGAAAGATTTTAATATGTGTGGAAAATTGAGTAGAAACTAGTTTGTGAAAATCTTTAAAACAGTTAAAAACTTCAGTTTTTGATTTTAATAAATATAACCATGTAACTCTTGAAAAATCATCGATAAATGTGACAAAATATTTAAAACCATCAATTGAAATTAAAAAAGGTCCCCATACATCTGAATGAATAAGTTCAAAAGCCTGAGATGCTTTGGACAGAGATAATTTAAATGGAAGTCTACTGGATTTGGAAAAATGGCACGTCTCACAATCATACGTTCTTTTTGACAAATTTGGTTTTATTTTTGCGATGACGTAATCGGATGCATGAGCCAGACGAAAATGCCACAACTGATGATCATTGATCGGAGAATAAAACGCTTGTAATCCTTTCGGAACTTCGGAATCACAAAAAAAATAGAGACCATTCAAATGAAATCCTTCACCAATCTTCTGTTTGGTGTGATGGTCCTGAAAAATAACCTTAAACGGAGTAAATATAACATCACAATTAAGAGAAATAGTTAACCTTCGAACTGATAATAACTGAAATGGAAATGAAGGTACATATAAAATATCGGAATTAATTGTTTTTGACGCAATTTTAATTTTTCCCTTGCCTTTTACTGCTGCCGTAGATCCATTAGCAATTGAGACAACAGATGATATCGGGAAAGGGGTAAAATCATGAATTTTGTTTAAATTATGTGTCATGTGATCACTAGCACCCGAATCCACAACCCATATATCATGCAATTTACTTAATTATAAGGCAGTTAAAAGAGCAATATAAATACCTTCAAATTTCTCCTCATCCTCTCGGTTAGAATGCCCAGACAGGTCACGGGTGGGTAACCCACCAAAATTGCTAACTAAGGCTGCACTGTCACGGGTTGAAGGTCCACGGGTTGAAGATCCACGGGTGGGTAACCCACCAAAGCTGCTTACAAAAGCAGCACTATCACTTGACAACCCACCATTTTCACGGGTTGTTAACCCACCGAAATGGCTGAGCAAGGCACTGCCTTCTTCAGCCAAAAAACCTTCACCTCCCTGAGTTCTTTTCTCTAAAAAACTGGCAAATTCGTTTAGCAACGACATAGGGCTAGAACTCATGGGTTCTGTAGCAGCAATATTTGCTTTGAATTTTCCAAATTTTTTGTGACCCATTGAATTCATGTTCTGCCGATTTTGCTTCAACTCAGGGTGAAGACTCCAGCAACGATCAATGGTGTGACCTATTGAATTACAGTAAGAGCATTTGAGATTAGGATGCTTACCTTTGAAGAATCCCTTCTCTGCAGGGTGTTGGGCATCACGAGCGTCTGCTAATTTGAAGTCCCCTTTGTCTGCAAATTGATGAGCAACACAAGCATGGGAATCAGCGAATTTCAATGGGTTTTCACGGGGCATTACCTTTCGTCTGATTTCTTCAAGCTGGACTGTTGCACAAACGCTCTTTAAGGAGGGGAGTTCATCATTCATCAAGATGTGGCTCCTTAGGTCTTCAAATTCCGATCCCAAACTGGCCAGCAATTGGAAAATTTGGTCTTCTTCCTTGCGATTGCGTAGCACAGTTGGGTAAATTGAATGAGGTCTGTAAATTTCTAATTCATTCCACAAGCTTTTAAGCTTACTCAACAATTGTACAAAGGGCTGGCCGTTTTGATGAATACTGGTAATGTCTTGCTGAATTTGGAATATGCGAGCGGAATTGTTTTGGTTGCCATACATCTCTCTCACGGCTTCCCAAAGTTCCAGGGATGATTGGTAGTAGCTGAACATCTCAGCAAGGTTTCGGTCCATTGAATTTAACATCCAAGACATCACCATTTGATCTTTGGCTAGCCACTGTTCAAATTCAAGGGAGCTGCTGTCAGGGCCAGTTCTTTGCCGTTGATGAATCCCAGCCGTGATCTGCCTCCAAGAGCAATGGTCACTGCTCTTGACCATGGTAAGTAGTTAAAACCATTTAGCAATATAGTAGTCATTTTCTTAGATGGATTAGCATCACTGTCGATGCTTGCATAATTGACAGCTACTCCTTTTTGTTTGTCTATTGATTCTTGAGAATCCATGTTTAACAGACAGCAATAAACGAGAAAGAAAAAAAAATGCAGAGCAAGGCTGTAGGATCACAGCTCTGATACCATGAAGAAATTGAAAGTAATCTGGTATGGAAACGAAGGAAGATTAATTGCTGAAATTACAGCAATATTGAATATTCTGTCATAAGATTTGAAGTATATTACAATTGAATATATATTAAGTACATGGGGAACTAATAAACTTAACTAACGGTATTATTGAATTATTCCCGTTGCCTTATTAATTGTAATTATGGGAGAGCATTTACTGTGCACAATGTCTTATGCGCAGCCTTCAATTAATTGCACTGTGTCCATTAAGTTCACTGTGTCCAACAGGTGGTGCTCTTGCACAAGGGTAATAACCGGGCCATGTGGTGGTGGTGGTGGTGCTCGTGCACAAGGGTAATAACCGGGCCATGTGGTGGTGGTGGTGGATATGGTCCATGATGAATCATATCCCATAGGAGGATAACTGATTGGTGGAGGATACCCTGCCCCCGGATACTTAAAGTCTTCCCGAAGGAAAATGGGTGCTTTCAGATGGTTGGCTTTCTCCTTCGTTGTGTCGTTGGGATTCAGAAGCCATAGTAGCAGAATTGATTCTCTCTTCGAACCTAAGAGAGGTAAGGAGGCAGAGATTTTAATTTTATCGGATGGAGTAAGGAGAAAACGAGAAAGATTACAGAGATTCATGGGTGGCATAAACGCGAATATTGTGTGTTGCATGCTAAGATTAAGCCAACATATACAAATGGATTTGGTTGTCATGTCACCTGAATATAATAACACTGCATTAAAATGTTAATAATTCTGCTTAAATTCAATTTTAATTTGTAAGAAAAAAAATCAAATCCAAAAGATGTTTGTAAGAAGATGCGCATTCTTGGCTGTTTCGAACAAAGCTCATGACATTTACATTTACGTTTACAAGGATGAGAACAGATATATTGTAATGCTTTTATGCTTTATCGAGACCAAGTTGATTCATCATGCTAGACAAGGCCAAAGCTGATTCATGATATTAGATATGGCCCAAGAAAACTTATACGAGTGATGGATAAATTTCCTAAACCTTTTTGCTTAAAAAACTGTATCAGGATTAGTTGGTGTGATTTCCACGTCCAGAATCTGTCTTCCCTAGGCTCGTACTCGAGTGCATTTGATTCCATGACGTACCCGGCCCTGAAGGTTGTCTGAAATTTTTCATATCAGCAGAGATTTCTATTTTCTTTGTAAGTTTTCAGGAGCAGATTGCATTGATTAATTACAGCAGTAGTATTCTTAAATAAAGACAGAAACTCAACCCGAAGGAAAAGAAATGAAAAGAACAGTTAAGTAAGAACAAGGAGCAGAAACACCATGATCACTTGAGCAATGGAACCGAGCACGCTCTGGGCTCATCGCCGATCATCATGCCAGCACCTGGATCAGATTCAAACAGCACATCCAAGTCGGTGCATTTAGCCTTCAGCCAATAGACCCAAGACCAGGGCCCTTTCCGATAAGAAACCTGAAAATTCAACATCAACCCTAAATGCAAAGTTCCACCATCTCCATCTCTCTTTATCTCCTTCAAAACCCTCTCCTCGACGAAAGGTTGCTCGCCTCCTCCACACCCAGAGGCATTGAATTTGATCTGCACCAGTTTCTGCTTTTTAGGTCCCAAGTGCATTGACTCCACTAATGCACATGACAGAGCATCTTGGTGATTATAGTAGACAAAACTTTCGAGACTTTCAATAGAAATTTCGAAATAACTATGCCGGTTCCCGAACAGCAACATGGCATCCCAATTGGCCCCAGATATGGAATTCGATACGTTAAGGTCTGATACTGAGAAGGAATTGAGTCTGATCACTAGAGGCTGTTGCTGTGTCCGTGGACTGTACTTTGAGTTCATCATAAGTCCTACGGTGATGATTGATATTCCGGCCACCACGGCAAGCAAGAAAAGAGCAAGCTGGCAAACGCTCCCACAATCTGTAGACTTCAACGATGGCATTGTTCTTCCTGCAAAACCATGAGCGTTGATTTATTTCTGTTTCGGTAATAATCTGTGTCCTGCCAGGAAAAACCATACTTGAAAGGAATCAAAATTTTAAAGCAGTTTAATTATTCAATCCACTTGAGAATGCCGGGATTTTCTAACAACGTTAGCTAATGCTGAAACAGAAATTTTATCTACTCCATTCAATGACATATATATATATAGCATTGTGATATTTTCTTTTCTTTTCTTTTTTATTTGTTTTTTTAAAATAAACACTAAGGAATCAACAGAAAACAGAAGGAAATAGAAAAGGATGATGATATATAGAAATCATGGCTTTAATTCACGTCCCATCATCTTTCAGAATTTTAACATCACTAAGATCCTATACCCACAATATTTTAATTTCTTTCATTTTCATTACTTCATATATATATATCGGTTCATTACATAATTACAACGTAGGAAATACAGTGAAAAACTCACGAAAAATAAATAAAAAGAAAATCTTGTGAGGATATTGTTTGATATTTACGTACCTTGTGTTTCTTTTTTCAAGATTTATGAGTCCATTATACAAAAGTAGTTGTTGCTGATGATGGTACCGATCGACAACCTCAAATTGTGAGAAGACTAGAATGTTAATACATATCCTTTGGAGGGTATGGGTCACAACGGTTTGTAACTGTCTGAGATGTTCTTTTGGAGGGAACGGTTTTCAATAGGTTTTTTTTCGCTATTTTACCCTTTTCGTGATTTGTTTTCCTTCGGGGTTTTTCATCTCTTTGACTTTCTTTGTGTTTTAAGATTTCTTTTTTTTTAGTTTGGATGTCATAATTTTTTTTTTTGTAAAGTCTATTTTATGGATTTAGATAAATAAGTAAAATTTTTGATTATTATATGTTTTTATAAGAAATGCATGTCCTGACTTAAACTCAAGATTTAATTTACAGATCACAAGTCATCTGTCATTTTGTTAGTAAGGTGGAAATTATTCTTTATTTTTTTAATATATTAAATAATATTTTTTAAAATTTATATATATTTTCAAATCCTTTGGTTTCAAATTCCATGTGCTCGTTTTCTTGCTGTATCAACACGAAATAAAACCCTTCAACAATAGTTGCCAAAAGAGCGTCATCTTGTTCATAAAAAGATGTAACTATCTGATCCTTCTAAAGAAATATCCAGCCCAAGTTAGGATTAAAGGTTGAGGAAATGGATCCACATTTTGCTGCCAACTTTGTTCCTGAAATGAAGAGAGAGTCTAACTTGATCGTGGGAGATTCTGGGTCAAAATAATACGTCATGATCCTGTTTAGTGACAATTTAACGATTATTATTGTTGAAACAAAGGCGGGTAGAAAGAGAAGAATGGTTTTGATGATCGATGCTCCAGGACTCATTAGACTCTGAAGGATATGGAAAATGGACGGCGCTGATACGAAGTAACCGGGCTTCAAAATGGTCAAAAAACAGTGAAGTGTTTCAGGAATGATTGTTAGAGGCTTTAAGATAAGAATGTTTGACGCTAGCTGTAGGATGAGGATTGATGTATATGCTCCGGTACCGTTTTTGGCTGGACAGAAGCTTGCTAGCTTGGCATGATCATCAAGCAGTAGCCATGGCAGGATGAAATACGTACCCAGATATAAACCTAAATAGAAGATCTAGTTGGCTATAGGAAAGTTTTTGACACCCCAGAATTGACGATGGAAAACCCATATATAAACCTATCTAGAAAATCTGGTTGGCTACAGGATAGTTTTTGACTTCCGAAAGTTGCTGTCACTAAAGGAAGAGAAGACATGATCTGTGAATCACAAGGAGCCATATGATGGCGAGGAAATTAGTTTCTTCCCACCATCGAAAGGGGCTGATGGGCAATAAGTCAAAAAAACATGCACTCATTCACACCAGATGATACATCAAAAATTGGAAGCCTGAAATGTAACTTGCTTGTTTTAGGGTACCAATTAAATTCAGAAATGCTGGGAACATGAAAAGCAGTAGAAGGTAGAGAAGAAAAGGACATGAAAAAAGTATACATTAATTCTTATTAAACAGTAGTTATTTTCATTAGTTTATCCCCATAGGAGGGATGATCATGTGCATTTTTTTAGTACAAAGTCTGCATATGCTTTAAAAGAAACATGCACAGACTCGATTGATGGATAAATAGCAACAAAACTTTGGCAGAAAGAACACAAGCCTAATGTGGATCGTGGCACGAGTATATCAAGCCACCTATTATTTGACCTTGTAATTGTACAAGAACATAAATGGTGCCATATATTCGTTCTAGCAAGTGTTTACCGTTTTTGCTCATTCCAAGTCTTACCTTCAAAGAATTCATTCATCATGTGGTCAAGATCCTCAGGAGAGTATCTTATGTACTTCTGAGGGTTTTTCCCGTTCTCGATCATAGGCCTGTAACGTGCAAAAACAGTATCTGTTCCAGTGAGTGAAAGAAAAAGAAAAAAAGATGAATTTTTCTCATATATAATGATGAGAATCATACCCGAAACGCTTTAGAAAAGACCTATACGCGGGCAATAGAACTTCGGCAACAGCCAGCCTCAACGACTCGCGCAACTCGCTGTCAGGAACGGTCCATTGAGATTGCCTCTGATGAAGCTCCTCGAATTGGACATTGAAGGTCTTGAATCTGTCCTTCACTGCCGCTCTTGAAATTCCACTGGCGCTACCGTCGCCTCCGATTCCACCACCGCCCTGAACAGAGAGACACTGCAGAATCTGCACATCTAAGACACGGACTGCTTAACACGACGTCCTATTAATGAGAGAGCAAAAAATTTCACTAGAAACCAAATGGTTGGATACAGTTTTGGGTGGCAACTAGTTCTTATCAGTTAAACGCAAAACCTCCACCGAGTGATTGTCATGAAATATATTCAAATCAACATAAAGATTCAACAAATAGGTCCATATTTTAAATATATAAATATATATTCCTGAAAAGTCTAGTTAAAGAAACAAACCTTTGCCCAGGAAACTCTCTTGTACTGATTAGCATGCTGTTGCACAATCCTTCTGTGTATTTGCACCCAATCATCGCCCAGTAAATCCTTCGCTTCTGACCTGCACTTAGATGTTAAGAGGTGGCAGGCAGAGCCTCTTTTATAAAACACAAAAACAATATAAAACAAACCTCCGCACAGATCTCACGATATAGTGAATGTTGTTCATGAGAAATAGTTGAGTAAGCGCAGGATCTCTATACTGCTTTGATTTCCCGTCGAGGTTATTTTGAAGAGCCTGCATAATTCTTGTAGTCACGGATGCTAGCTGAGCATCAGGATCGCTTGCATCAAACTCTTGAAAGAGCTGTTTCAGAGTAGATTGGTAGCTGCGCAAATTGAAAGTTACCATCTGTCAGATGCATGAAATTTATGAAGTTATCTAATATTTCTAGACATTCTGACCACCTTAACCACATGAACAAGTAGCAGACTTTAAGAAATTATATTAAAAAATGACATGATAGAATTAACAAACGTCTCCAGAAAAGAAACGAGAAAACGCAGCAATAGTAACTTACTCGAAGAGAAACTTCACATAATTGATCACATAGCTAGTCAAAGGATGGACAGTTCCATCTAAAACAGCAGTTTTGGTGGCATCTTTTTCTACAGCTTCTTCAAAATCACAAAAGGTCTCCTGAGCTGTTTGAGCTAGTCGCTTTGTTAAACTCGATGCAGAGTCCCGCATTTCAATGCAGGCTTTACTTCCAAAGAGTAATTCAATCTGCAGATGCAATCCCCAACATCAAACCGAAAAACAAAGAAAAATAAACAAAAGAAGATCATCAAGATCAAGAAGAATGAGAAATCAACTTGTTTAAACATTTTTCCACCATAGGATTCATACAGTATCGTTTCTCTAATGCTTTGTGATTAAAAACAACAGTGAAACGCTGTTAGCTCCATCAGAAAGAAAACAGTTGGTTTTCTATATTCCAAATGTCATTTTAGTCGCCTTTTTGTGATAATTAACCCAGAACCAATACCTGAAGCTATATCTCCAGGTTTTTTATGCATTTCAGTTTGTTTGAAATGGATTTTCATCCCCATGGCGACCTTGCATGCCATGTTCCATTGAAAGTTGCTTTTCACTTTCCCCCCATTTTCATCTCTTCCATAGTTATATCTGCTTTTCCACAAGTAAAACTATTTCTAGGGTCTTTATTAACTTAACATTTCATTTTATGCGCATCTGCGACTCATGGTTTATGGTTTCAATTATGAGACAAACTCAACGTGAAATGACTTTTTACCACCATCATAGATTCATTACCTTGTTGATAAATGATACAAGTCGCATACAGGTTTATCCACCAAAAATATTTAGAACTCACATGATTCTTTAGTATTGATAATATTTCGCTGCAATTAGTAAAGGTTTTCATACCTCAGAGTGAAGTTCCCGCATAATCTCATACATATCCAATAGAACAAAAAGTTTTTCAGGTGATCTTTTGCTTTTGGCTATGGACTCCCCAAAACTAAGAAGCACAGACACGCTGTTTACAGTGACTTCAGCAAAACATTGATCCCTCAGAGAATCAACCCCATCAATTATTTGATCACAGAGTTTCTTTTCCCCAGCAAATAGCAGTTTGACCTGTTACAAGCATTGAAATAAAAAATTGAGCGACCAAACAACAAAACGAAACCTTAAAACCTACAATGGAACAGCCAAATCCTCACGGCAATCCTCATGTAATGTATCCAATTCCCAATCTTAGCCTCCAAGACCTCCCACTGCATTTTCTGGACATCATCCTTGCTGAGTCTCTCAACACCTAACTTCCTGACGCTCTGTTCCAAAACTGAAGCACGAGTGTCCCTGGAGTTTTTAAACACCAAATATCATCATCAAAATTCCAAAGTCAATGATAGTAAGATCCATATGATGATAAGAATCAGAATGGAATTTTACTTTTGTTCTTACAAGTAATATATATAAGCGAATAATCATTCAAATGATAAAACCGATGTTATCTTCCTCCATTCTCTTTGTTAAGCAACGATTGTCATAACTCGATCGTGTCTTGAAAAGTTAGGTGACCACTATATTGCTAGGTTTCTATTAAAGTAATTGCATTTCCTATTAAAAATCCAGCAACGACAGGTAGAGATTATCCAAACTTAAATGCAATGACAAGTCTACAACTCATCATTGTTGAAGACTAGAACTGAAGTGTGTTCAAATTTACAATAATCTACACAAGATCACTCGAAAGATTACCCATAAATAACCAAGTTAGAATTTCCTTCCCGTTTCAATGTTTTTATCATGGATCAAGAAATGGAATAGCAATGTAGATTTCTTTATATTCCAGGTTTCAAGCTTGTTATTAGCGGTGAACGATAAAAACACCAGAATTTGAAGAAGGCAATCTTCTGACATACATTTGTCTTGAGAACTTGCAAGACAGAAGAGAAACCTAGTTAAGATAGGTCTAAGAATGAAGAACATGAGCAATGATAACAGCAGCAATAAGAAAGGGGGGGAAATCACCTGTAGATTCTAAATAGCTGTTGTTGGTGACCAGCTTGAGCCATTTGTTGAGCTAAATCATGTAGCAATGGAATAATCCTTGGCGGAATAAGTGTTGGAAGAGTGTAGATAGCATTCTCCAAGCTCTTCGCTTGGTGCTCCGTGGGGCTCTTGGTGTTATCATCACCATGCTTCCTAGGTGATCCTGATGATGATGGGCGTAGAGAATTGGGAAGACCTTCAAAAAGTCGATCAGGTTCCACTGGCTTGCTGTCATTCAAATTAAACAGTTCTTTACTTATTTCAAAAACATTGTTGAAGATCATAATAAATCAAAGCTTACATCAGGCACCCAATAAAAATAAAATTTTCACGGTTAAATTAACTTTCCAGCTGCAGAAATCATTGCCATTCCAATATTCGATTCATTACTCGTTTCAAAACACCAAAAAAACAAGAATTTTCGAGTGGCAGTTACTCCGAGGATACCACCACGCCGTCAGATCAAAAACACTAAACAATTAACGTAACTTTCTATGTCATTCTCCATTTCTTGAAACAAAAAACAACAGAATTTCATTACAGACAAAAAAAAGCCAAGTCGTCGAACCTGTAATTTGTTAAAAGCTGTCTGAACTCTTCTTCAAGCTTTGAAATGGCTTTAGCAAGCAATTGATTGGCATGATTAAGCACACCATCACTGCTTTTAAAACTCTTATTGCTGCTAAAAAACTTCACATTGCTTCTTAGCTGATCAATCGCTTCTAAATAACTTTCTAAATCTTCATGTGGCCCTCTCAATATCTTAGCCTCTGCCTACAACATTCAAATACATATATATATCCAGACTAATTAATTAATAATATAACCAAAAAAAACATTATTTAGAAATTATTTTAAAAAAAAAAGGTACCTTTCGCGTGAGGTCAAATTGAGATAAAATAACCTCTGCTGCCTTCAATGTTTTATCGATATTCTCATGCGCTCTTCTAATCGAATGCGTCCTTATCTACAATTTAAAAAACAAAATTCATTTACAAACAGCATGCAGATCCGTTAAACAGAAATATGAAAAGTTGGGATGATTCTGAACGTACCTGAGTGGGACGCATGGCAGTTTCTAAGGCGGAGAGACGGTGGTCGAAGGAGCCAAGAATGGCGGCCATGTTATCAGTAATGATTTGGCTTTTCTGTAACGATTCTTTAATGAAATCAGCTCGTTCTCTTAGGGCCTCCATTGTTTGAGGCACCCCCATTTTTACGAAAATATATTATAATGAAATTCCTGGTGATCAGGTCTGGTGTTTGAAACGTTGTTCGTGCTGGTTTGTATTTCTGTTGAAGGATTTAGGGGAAGGGGAAGAGACAAAACATGAAGTAGTTATGAAGGATTTTTGGGGAAAAGGGAATTTGATGGTGTTTTTTTTTTTTAAATCTCCAGTCAATGAGTGGGCCAGGTTTTTGTGGACCCTTTACGTAACAGCATCCTTTGTTTTGTCATTTTGTGCACCAATTTTTTCTACTTCTTATATATATATATATATATATATATATATATATATATATATATATATATATATACTAGCCATTAGCCATTAACCTCCTTGTCTCCTCTCGTTGCAGTCAGAACTATTTTTCATCATCATTAAAAAAATAAAAAAAATTGAATATCTGATTATTAAATTTATTATATTAAGATTGATTTATTTTATAATTCAATTTAAATTAAACATAACAAATAAAAATATAAATTGTAAAAATACCGGCAATAATCAAATTAAAAAAATAAGTAGTTAATTTTTTATCTCTAAAAAGAAGAAAATATAAATTGAAAATCCATCCTTACGTTACTGTTATTATCATTACTATAAAAGTTAAAATTATTATCAACATTACTTCTCAATCAGTTAAAATCATTAAATTGCCCTCAAAAAATAAAAATAAAAAACATTTTTACAAAAAAAAACAATAAAAAAAATAAGTCCTAAAATTATCATTATCATTGCTCAAGCAATAAAATCATAAAATCATCTGATCCAAAGAATAGGAAAA
The DNA here is from genome assembly GCA_027405865.1 of Salix purpurea. Taxonomy (NCBI): domain Eukaryota; kingdom Viridiplantae; phylum Streptophyta; class Magnoliopsida; order Malpighiales; family Salicaceae; genus Salix; species Salix purpurea. The sequence goes on along the minus strand of JAOWLH010000002.1, from coordinate 4,253,729 downwards.
AATAACAGGAAAAAAAAGAACAAAAGGGAAAAAGGAGCAATATTAATTTTAAAATGATCACTAACATAAATTAAAATTTTAGAACTGAACTAAATAAAAATAAAATCCCAATAAAAAATAAAATGAAAGAAATTAAAAAGAAAAACTAAAAGCATTGGTGCATAAATACAGATAAAAAAATAAATATTATCCAAGAAGGACTGAAAAAACCAAAGGAATTAATATCAAATAAAAAATTCAAATAATAAAGACCGGAATAAAAAAATCATTATATAATTAATTTCAATCTTATGAAAAAATTAAAACAAATAAAAACCTTGGGACCGAAACAAATAAAAATATTTTTTAAAAAACAATAGTGTAATTTTGTTAAAAAAATAAAAGAATAAGAATCGAAATAAAAGTACCAAATATGACTATTTTCAATTGGAGGACACAATTAAAACAAATCAAAACAAAATATATAATTAATTCCAATAGAAGGACAAAATTGAAACAAATAAAAATTTTGGGACCGAAATAAATAAAGTTATTTTTTAAAAACAAATTATAGTGTAATTTTGTAAAAAAAAAATAAAAGAATAAGGATCGAAATAAAAAGTAGCATATATGACTAATTTCAATTGGAGGACCAAATTAAAACATGCATACCAAAAAAAATAAAGAAACCAAAACCAAACCAGAAATCAAAAGAATAAGGATTGAAATGAAAACCAGCATATATAATCAGTTTCAATTGAAGGACACAATTGAAAACAATCAAAATTTAAATCGAAGAAATCAGGAATAGAACCGAAATCAAAAGAACAGGACTAAACGAAAACAATCACAAATATTAAGGACTTATATGTAGGGTCCAGCGGCAGGAGATAAAAAAACCAAAAATCATCCATCTGCGATTCACCGATGACTGTATCGCGACACTCGCCGCACTAGGAGGCAGAGGACAAGGCAGCGCCCTAGGTGACACGATGAAAGCTCAGTTTCAACGGCAAAAGGACGCCACAATCGCCACTTGAAAGGCGTGTGCGCGAAAACGCTGGTGGCGCGTCTATATGACGCGCCTGCAATGTTTCAGAAAAGAATTAATAACAAATGGTAAATTACCTATACACCCCTAGACCCTGTGATAACCATGAAAAAACATGATGTGAAACTACCGTAATACCCTCGGATTCAGACGTTATTTTTTGTCTTTTTCGAGAGTTATTTTCATAGTTTTACTATGCACGAATTTATGAAAAAACAAAAATATCCTCATTTGTTCGGCATTCTTTTGCCAGCACTCAAGGGTAAAATAGTAGTTTTATTGTGCAAAAATTTTAAAATACCATACATGTTCTCTAGAAATATCCAAAATACCCCTAGTTTTAGGGGTTAATTTTTTTCCGACCTGGGGTAAGATAATAATTTTACTTTCGCAATCTACAGTAATTTGTGTCTACGTGTACAGTGAACAACTCACGGGAAAAGTGGCACATGTTTTATATTTTAGTTAGTATATATTAAAAAAGAAAGAAAAAAAGGATGAAGATTGGTTCATTTCATGCACTAGTAAATTTATAAATATTCTTGTTTTTGTGTTTTAAAAATATTATTAAAAAATTAAAAAAATCTCTTTATTTTAAATTATAAATATTTTGATGTTTTTATATTATTTTGATATATTGATATTAAAATTAATTTATTTAAAAAATAATAATTTAATTTATTTAAAAAATAAATATTTTTAAAAAATAAATTCTCAACAAGAAAATTTTTGCGAGTATGATGACAATAATTTAATGCGTAAAAGGAATATAAAAGAGACTTCTAAGAAGTTGAAAAATCAGCATATAAAAGGCATGCTTATAGACTAAAGATTTCATGTTTTTTTAATAACATTAACTATGTTTAATACTTCCGATGTTGTCATATTTTATGATTTATATACTTTAAAGTATCTTCTCTCGAATCTCGCCCTTTTTATTGGACAAGACTATGTAAAACTATGGAGACGAGTGATAGTATTGTCAGGAATTCGTATATGTGTCGGTTTGTAAGCCTAAATTGCTGTGTGAATATGAACAAATTTGCAAGCGTGCCACTGTCCCGATCTTCTTGCGCCGCCGTATCGTTAGCAAGGAGTAAAAGGAGAAGCGGGAGAAGAGAGACGCCGCCGTCAACGGAGACGCCGCCGGATGGGTATAGAAGGAATGTGGGGATTTGTCTCCTTAATCCCTCTAAAAAGGTAATTGATTTCGCTATCTGTTTCGTTCGAGTCTGATTTTTTTCTTTTCGATCAAAGTCGTGATTAGGATTTATGGTTTTGCGTGTTAATCTTGTAGATATTTACTGCTTCCAGAATAAACATCCCGGACACGTGGCAGATGCCTCAGGTAGTAGGTATTTTCAATGCTGGAATTTGAATTCAATTCTATTTTGGGGGAATTGATGAGAATTGGTTTTAGTAGATATTTTCTCAATGTTGGATTTTGAATTATAATTAACGGGAATAGATGAATTTCAATCACCTTGTTAAAGGAATTGCTTGTTGAGCTTTTGTTGCTCATGAGATTGTATGTATCACAGGGTGGTGTTGGTGAGGGTGAAGACCTAAGGAATGCGGCTATGAGGGAATTGAGAGAAGAAACAGGAGTTACTTCAGCTGAATTTGTTGCCGAGGTAGGTTTTTTATTTCCACATGTCAAGTGTAATGTGTAATGATAAAGTGTATTTGTCACTGTGTTTTAAAAATATTTTTTAAAAAAATTGATTTTATTTATTTATTTATTACTTTAAAGTAATAAAAAAACATTTATGTTTTTATATTATTTTTATGTACCGATATCAAAAATAATTTTTAAAAATTAAAAAATATTATTTTAATATATTTTTAAATAAAAAAATATTTTTAAAAACACTTTAATCTTACCAAACGACATGACCATCTAAGAACTCAGAAAAAGGAGCTTTTGGCTACATGTTTGAGTGGACTGGTTTTGATATTGGATGTGCAGGCACCGTACTGGCTCACTTATGACTTTCCATCACAAGTCAGAGAGAGAATCAATCGCCGATGGGGTACCCATTACAAAGGTCAAGCACAGAAGTGGTAAGGTTACAATCATAATGAATAAAAGTGGAATTTCATGTACTGTTTTTCTTAAAAAAGAAAAATTTCTTTAATCGTCTTCTGCTGGGTGACATGAATGTTGGTGAAGTGGGGACATGCCTCTGTTTCTGCCATTGTATAATTCTCAGGATTGAGTCTTTTTCTTTCCACAGATTGTTTTTACGTATCATCAAAAAATATAACTGTTGTCTTCGCACTTGGTCTAATATATATCTAAAGTTCCTGATAAATAATTGAATAATTATGGGGCCTGCCCCGTTTTGATTAAAGACCAAGCTGCCAGATGATTCTCAAGTACATCTTTGTTGTTGTTGTTGTTTTGTTTTTCCTGGTAGTGAGCTCTGTCTCCATGTCTTGAAATTTTGAAAACAGGTTTCTTTTCAAGTTTGCTGGGAAGGAGGAAGAGATCAACCTTTTGGGCGACGGAAGTGAAATACCAGAATTTAAGGATTGGGCGTGGTTGTTGCCGGAACGATTACTGGAGCTTGTGAGTCGAACATTTCTTGGAATACTTAACCGGGAACTCATGTGTAGATGTTTGATACTTCTGTTTTTCACCGCGCAGGTTGTGGGTTCCAAGAAGCCAGTTTATGAACAGGTTATGAAGGTATTTGGTCCATATCTTCAGGCAGATGCAGAGGAAGGTGATCGTGCCGGACAAAACGAAACCAGGGCCAAGGAGCACGCGGAGGAGTCAACTCCTGTGTGAACTGTGAAGTGTAAGCTAGCTGAAATTTTAATTAGGAAATTCGCATTAGCAAATCTCATGGTATACAAATTATGGCACCTTGCTATTTTTTAATCTCAATATAAGCCAGGTCAAATAGATCATTTATCCGTTCCAACTATAATTCTCATTTTCATTCTGTTTCGGTTGAAATAGTTAATATGTTTCGTATCAGTTAAAATAATAATAATAATAATAATAATAATATCATTTTTATCTCGGTTTAAATTCCGGTCCATTCCAGATTTTTCAATCAAATATTAGTTGAAACATACTGGTTTCATTCTGCTCGTTTTATTTCGGCCAAATAATATTTTTTTTAAATAATGAATAATTTTACAAAATCAATCATATCTTTTAATCCGACCATTAGATTAAGATAAAATTTTATGAGTCTCTTGATATATTTATATATATTATAATAAAATTTCAGAGTAATCAGAGAATATAATAACCTTACAAAATTAATAATGACATTCACATAAAATTTTACATATTCATAATTTTGTTCAAAAAAATCATTTTATTGTATCTTTTTTAGATTTGAACTATTTTTGTTTTTGAATTAATATATATATATATATATATATATATATATATATATATATATATATATATATATATATATAACAATACAATTCTAAAACAGCACACTGAAATACTAGAAACCAAAATTTTTTATTCTAATTGAAAAAACAAAGCATCAACCAAAACAATATTGTCAACTTTGGTTTCAACCGCTTTCTTTTGTTTGCTAAAATATTTTTATGATTATATTAATAGTATATTTTAGATCATTTCACAGTCCATCTAACAACATCCCTCCACTTGAGAAAGAGGAAGAGTGCAGTGTTATATTTGGATATACATGCACGATGCAAAATATGTTCTCTAGTTTATTTTAACTTCACTGAGGCCATAGTCACTGTAATATCATTAATAAAAACATACAAATTCAGGAAACCAAGTAATATGAACAACAAGCAGTTGATTCAATAGAATTCATCCTACCCATGTACGAGGAACATTTAACTGCCCGCATTTTGTGGTTTGTACGCCAAGAATGATGTAGTGCCAGCATAACTAGATGCCAATGCCTTCCCAGCTGAGGTTGGTGGAGAGAATGCCAATTGAGATTGTTCGAGAACAAAACCCATGCAAAAACTTCTCCTGGATTTAGAAGAGATATGGGTTAGCCTGCTGAAATGTAAAAAATTGAACTTGCGAGAGTTGAGTAGCTAATCAAGGAGGGATGCTGAAAATGGGAAGAAAACACACTCACTCTGTTGAGAATTTCGGTAATCCTATTTAAAGATTTCATAAACCAATTCAATAGCTCTACAACTTTGCAAAACAAGGATCATTACTATATCGTGTGCGATCAGGTTACTTTTTAGCTCAGTCTCACATAGTGGAGTTCAATTAAAGAGGAGGAATCAAAGCAATACCAGTTTGCCATGAGAAAATGAAAAGACGACAATTGAACTGAACTAGACAATGAATTAAGCATGATCCGAGATAATATGCAGAAGAATGATCATAAACTACGTAAGTTTACTGCAGGAATATAGAGGAAATCACAAATTTACAATTGAAACTAACAGAGCTGTAACAGAACTAGAAGGATAAAATTTACCTCACAGCATCCAGTAATTGGCTAGCAATGCGTTTTCTTCTGTTAGAGGGAGTAACCCAGATTGCTCTAATGCCGCAGAGAGCAGGTACAGTTTCCTCTTCACAAACAACAGCTCCATTGTGGTTCCCATTTATCACGTTAAAAGAATCAACCGCAGTAACTTTTTTCATGGCTTCCCTTTGTAAGATGACTTCACCAAATTGGAGAGTGGTGGAGATTGGTCTTGAATTCTTTTTAGCAGCACATTTAGATGTTTCATCCACCGAACCTGTAAGAACTTTGAATGCTTCTTTTATTGGTTCAGCAACTAGACAACCAGCTACTCTCTGGGAAGAAACAAATAGATACACCTGCAAATACAAAGGTGCGTAATAGTTCAGTAAATGGTTGTCTATAGCAAACCAATCTTGAAGACACAGAAGGGCTTAAATAAGTGTTCTACTTTCAAAATGCAGGATTAGGGGTAAGGAATCCCATTATTTTTATACAAAACCAATCAAACAATAAGCAGGTAAGATGGAAAGAAAATTCAATGAACCAGAAATACATCAGGGTAAGTAAGCAATTCTATCAGAAACCAGAAGTATATAATAGCATTTTGCTTCACAACGAGCTAATAGGGATATTTTGTCAATAAATGAGACGATCAAAATAATTGGCTCAAGTACAGTATTATAAAAAATTCAAAAGCCTAAACATTTGGAGAAAAGAACTTGATTATAATCCAAAAATTCTCAAGTCTGTTACCTTACAAAGCTTATGAAAAATCCATCCATCTCCAAGCTCAATCTCCATCATCTTTATAACCTCCTGTAACTGCCATATAAGTTCATCATCCAGATTAACATTCTAACAAAATTTTCTTAACTGCAAACTCGGGCATCATAAACTACAAAAATTCCCTGACTACCATTACAGCTTCACATATAATGGAATTCAGCAACCAAAAGAGAGAAAAAGAACCGAAACCTTATTTCTCAGTGCAGGAGGATCAGAATCCAACACCAAAACAATGCGCCCTGCTTCACTACAAGGCATATGCACAACCCTTTCGCTCCGAAAAACCTATAAATAAAACTAACTTTTCAATTCAATCGAAAAAGATATAAAAATAAAAATAAAACCAGATTTAGAAATTCAAACTGTCTAAAAATGCAACCTTGAATTGAATTCCATGAGTGTAATTCTTGTGGAAGATTTTATGTTCCTTTTCATCACCTTCATCACCCGGTGCATATTTAGCCCCGCATGTTGAACATGTACGAAGATTGAAATCAGATTGACCCAAGTCTAGATGAAACTGTGCATAGCTTCTCTTCTTGTTAAGCACTTTCCCACAAACCTCTGTTTCTGGTTTCGAACACGAATCTTTTGATATTAATTTTGGCAACACCCCCCTTTGTTGTCCTTTATTTCCTTCACTCCTCTGGTCCCTGACCAAAACCCCAAAATCAACGAATAAGTAATACAGCCAAGAGAAAGGCCACTTCAGAAATAACCCAAGTTAGCAGAATCAGTATTAAACACTGAGTTCTTTCGTTAAACTTAAGTATTTAAGATAAAATACCCCAATTTTTTTTTATTTTCCTTCGCTTTCTCATCAACCAAGAACCCAGTTCTCCAAATCAAGCCATACATTAAAAATAATACAATAACCAAATAAAAAGAACAAACCCATTAGCTGAAAAGAAAAGAGAATATCCTTAAAGAGTTGTGTATACCCAAGAATTGATTTTGGGGCGGCTCGACGTGCGTAAGTATTGACAAATTGGTGCTGAGAATTCTGCCAAATAGCTAAGTCATCGTCCGAGAAAGAAGCTGGGTCTTCTTGGAGGCATTTTGGCGGAGAAGAAGAAGAGGAAGGGGATTTGAAGAAGGAGCTTATTTTGGATTGCATAGGTTCGTCTCTCTGTTTCTCTTTTGGTCTCTCTGAGATGAGATCTCTCTATCTTGTGGTTGTTTCATTCAGCTATTTTTGGCGGCAAAGGCAGCGTTTTTTCAATTTTGAGTGGCGAGTTCCCTCCTCCGTATTTTCCACTTTCAAAAGGTCTACCCGCCCGCTTTAACCTTCATGCTTGCTCAGTATACTAGCTAATGCCCGCATCTTGTCGTGTTCGGTGTCATATTTTTTTAAAATATAAAAATATATTAATTGTGTAAGATTTTATTATTATAATATAAATTTTGGAAAAATAATAAATTTATATAGAATTCTTGTGAAATACAAGTTTTCTATAAAATATATGAATTTTAAATCGATATAAATTTATCTATTTAGTAGATTTCAATGAAATAATCAGAATAAAATTATCATCATAATTAAAAAAGAAAGAAGATTCGGATATCTGAATTATTGAATTCATTGTATTATGATTAGTTCATTTTATAATTTAATTTAAATTCAACATAAAAACAAAATATAAATTGTGAAAACACTTGCAATAATCAAATAACAAAAATAAATAAATAATTTTCTATCTACAAAAAGAAGAAAACATAAATTTAAAATTCATCCCTACATTACCATCATTATCATTAATATAACAGTTAAAATTATTATCAACACTACTGCCCAAACAATTAAAATCATTAAATTGCCAAAAAAAACAAATAAAAAAGAAAAATATTTTTACAAAAAAAAATAAAAAATAATCACTAAAATTATCATTATTATGGTGCAAACAATAAAATCATACAACTATATGATCCAAATAACAATTAAAAATAACAGAAAACATAAAAAAAAGGGAGCAATATTAATTTTAAATGATCACCAACATAAATTAAAATTTTAGGACTGAACAAAATAAAAATAAATCCTCAATTAAAAATAAAACGACAAAAATTAAAAACAAAAACTAAAAGCATAGATGCATAAATACGGATAAAAAATAAACATTGTCCAAGAATGACAAAAAAAACCAAATAAATTAATATCAAATAAAAAAATTTAAAGAATAAGGACCTTAATGAAAAATAAAATTTATAATTAATTCTAATCGAAGGAAAAAATTGAAACAAATAAAATCCTTGATACCGAAACAAATAAAGATATTTAAAAAAATACAGTGTAATTTTTTTGATAAAAGCATTTACTCGATCTTTCCACCTGCGAGTCTTGATGTTGTCTAGTCTCAAGTATTCATTTAATGCTGAGAGTCAAATTATTCTGGAAAAAGTGCACCAATAGCTTTTCATTATGTATTATTTCTATCATTTTATTGCAATAGGATTTGAGATGGGTGATAGGGAATTGAGTTACAGTGTATTTGATAAATTTGAGAACCAAAAACTACTATGGCACCACCATATTTGAGGCTAAATACATTTTCATAACCTGTATTAAGTCATATAAGTCTGGCCTTTCGATGTCCCTTATCCTTGCTTCTAGTGCATCCATTTTATATTGGTCTTTGTCATCAATTGTGATATTTCATATAAAAAGCAAAATGTCCAAAATCAAGGCATATATACAGGACTGATTACCATCAAGTTAGATGCTTTTTGGAACCAACAAGGATACTACCAAGAACAATTATATGAGGTCATGGGCCAAAGCAAACAATATTTGGTAAAAATGGGTTTGACCTTACATTAGGTTATCAAAGCCTATGATGATTATTGCTTCAAAGGGGGGATTATGATATCCCACATTGAAAGCATAGTGTTCAAAGATAGGACATAATATGTAAGAATGATTCTCATTAAGTTAGATGTATTTTGAGGCTAGCAAAGGCGCTGCCAAGAACAAAATCATGAGGTTATGGGGCAAAGCAAACAATATCTAACACAGGTGGGTCGAGCCTTACAGTAACTCTTTTTCATCTCAACCTCAACCTTTCCACTAGATTTGTTCTGACCATTCTCTTCTCCACAGAACTAAAAAACCAATCTTCTTCGGCCACCCCTGTACCATAAACAACCCCTTCACCAAGCCTTCTTCATCGGCCCTACCCCCTCTCTCAACCAAAACTCATTCTAGCGACAACCTTCACCATCTACCCTCCACGCTAACCCCTTTACCTTCACCATTTACCCTTCTCACCAACCTTTTTAAGTGGAACACTCATCATCAACAACAAACAAATTTGAAAAATGACAAGAATGGATTGTTTGTGTTAACTCTCTCTAACAGGAATCGAGTAACATTCTTCGCGCACCACCATGAAGAAAAGAAAAGATGTTATAAATCCACTATTTTTTGTACTCCATCGACAACGATGCACAATTCCACGCGCCATAGTGGACAATAGTGCATGATACCCACACATCACCTTAATTCCGTCAAAGTTCTTTAGCTTTCTAGTATTATCCTTAATGTTTATGAGACTTCTTTTTAAATAAATTATAAATTTATATGTGTATTTAAATTATTATTAGAATGTGGTTTTTTAATGTTTGTAAACATGTTTATTTTATAAGGTTTGATTAATATAATAATAAACAAAATATATGTGTGTGTGTGTGTTGTTGTTTTTTCTTTTATTTTTTTATTTCATTTCAAATAAATGATTAACAAAAATTAGTTAACACATTTTTTTTCTAATTTGTATACGACCAAGTCTCTCAAAAATACAAAAAAAATCATATTGTTTAATATTTCCATAAGAAAAATTCAAAATATGTATTTGCACATGTTCTAGAATTTAATAATCACTTTAATGAATTCACAATATCTCAATAATTCACAATTTTAATTCTTGAGAATTAATGATAAGAATTATGATATAAATATTAGATCTACAAGTAGGTTGATATTTAAATATCGAGTATTGACAAAAAAGTTTTAAAATTATTATGTTTTTTAACATTTTTTAATTGAAATATTTGTTTATTACAATAACTAGTTGTGGAAAACTCATCCGCTTTTCAAAATAGATAAATTTTACTCGGGGCATTTTCTCTAAACTCTAAAAAAATTTTTGGGCACACTAGTCTATATTAAAATTTTAAAAGTTAGATTTATTCACATGAATAAATCATACCCATTAAAACATTTAAATCACATCAAATCTTACGATACAACTTTTATCTGATAAAAAAAGAAGTTGGGCAGAGTTTTATTAAAACTTGAACCCGACCCGACCATAAATTCTTTCCCATTTTAGCGGTGGCTCGCGGCGCCCGCTTTGGGTTGCACGATTGCAAAACATGTCATAAGATAAAAACCTAGGCTAAGCCCTCTTTTCAATCATCTGGCCAAAAACGAGAAATCACTATTAATCACAAAAAAAATGGACGTGAAGCATCCTCTATCGATACAGCAGCCTATGCAGCTGCAAGAACCTCCTGCTGCGGCGAGCCAAAACCCTAACCCACCGTCTTCTACGGATGCACCGCCGAAACAGGTGGCTCTGGCTATGGAAAGGCTTGGTCAAGCCTCCCGACTTATAGCTGACGTCAGATTAGGCGCTGATCGCCTCCTCGAAGCGCTATTCATTGCTGCAGTTCCTCACCAGAGAAATAAACCCCTGCAATTGTTTGTTAAAGAAGATGCTTCCATGCGCCAACACCTCCAAGACCTCCGCTCCGTTGGTACTTGTCTCCACTCTCTTCTTTCATATTCAATTCTGTCTTTTTTTACTCTAGGTTTTAATGTTAAATGTTAGTTATTAAGACAGTAACTAAGCTTGATTTGTTTTAATTTGCTTATTTATGGTAAATTGGTGGGTGGAAATGAATTTTGGAATGTTGTTAATGTTTGTTAGGAAGGCAGCTTGAAGAATCTGGAGTTTTGAATGAAACTCTTCGATCACGTAGTAATTCGTGGGGTCTGCACTTGCCGGTGGTGTGTCCGGATGGAGCTGTTGTTGCCTATGCTTGGAAACGACAGCTTGCTGGACAGGCTGGTGCGTCTGCAGTTGATAGAACCAGGTTGATTTTAATATCTTGATCATTGGATCTGGCTGTTTGATGTTCTAGTATTTTTTTGTTCTGTTTCTTCGTTAGCGGATTTAGTTTTTTCTATGATCATATTGATTATGCAATCATTTTTCTGCTCTGAATTTCTGCAGGTTAGCTCTTAAGGCATTTACAGATCAGAAAAGGCGATTTTTTCCTCACCTTGATGAAGGACAAGATGTTCAAAGTACAGAACCAGCATCAAAGAAGCATTGTACTTCAAAAGATCTATTGCTGAATTATCAAGAAGAGCTTAGTGATTGCAAGACACTTTCGGATATCTTAACACGCTTGGAAAAAGAAATGCTGAATATGAAAGTTCTCACGTATGAACGATTGGATTGGTTTAAAAGAGCTTCCTCTTTACCAGCTTCAGCAAGTGAGAATCCTCTAGACACATCGAAAGACCATGGTTTTCATAGTTTAAGTAAACTAAGAACAGTATCTCAGAGTGCTGCTGCTACTGATAAGATTGCTATAATCGAGTTGTTCTTTCCTTCCGTGTTCAGAGCTATAATATCATTGCATCCAGCTGGTTCCATTGACCCAGATGCAGTAGCTTTCTTTTCACCTGATGAGGTAATCTAATTCATTGAATGCATTCTTTCTGACTCCTAGTTCTTACAGATTTGTGAGTACTATTTCTTCCTTTTAGACCCCCGTACTATGCTCTGTATCCATGCCAAATTACCAGAATGGAGTCTATTCTTGAATTTGTTGAAGGTGATCAATGCTTGAGTTCTGCTTGTGTGTGATCCTAGGTTAATCACTCAAGCTTTGTCTTGGATTATCATCATTAACTGAACGTACGAGTCTTAAGTTCTTTCTAATTCTTAGCCTTGGAGATGATTAAGGTTGGAGTGGGTGTTTGGTTTGGAAGACCAACAAGTATTGCAAGTCTGAATTTGACTCAAACCTAGGTATTTTAGAATTGCAGGTATTACTATTTGATAGTTAATAATCTGAATGAGCTATCAGGAATTTGGACTAATATTTTATAAATAAAAGTTCAGACCTAGATATTTGAAATTGCACATCTTCATGTTAACTGCAGGGAACTAGAAAGAAATCAAAACATGTTAGATTTTTAGTGTCATTGTGCAAGTCAGTTCCTATTTGAAATGTTCATAATATCTGGAGGGAAAATGTCATTGTGCAAGTCAGTTCCTAATTGAAATGTTCATAATATCCGGAGGGAAAATGCTTTCTGTAAATTAAAAACCAAAATCATTTCTAATAAAAAAAAGTTGTGATTTTTTTTCTTAACCTGAAGGTTCTATGGTTGGGGATTGCTCATATAATATGTAACTTTTGTGATCCTGACTTTTCCTTTGCTTTGCTATACTCTGAAAGATGCACAACTGCATTTTGTTGACAATATGTTCCCCTTCATTCGTCAACAGGGAGGCAGCTATATACATGCAAGAGGTTTTTCAGTTCATCATGTATTCAGAAAGATCTCGGTAACCGTTCTTCTTTCTATATCTTTGCTTGATGGAGCATTTTCAATCACACACTAAATTTTCCAGTACTTCTGCAGGAGCATGCGGCTATGGGCTTGCAGCATTTTCTCGGGGTCAGCTCTAGAACAGCCTTATATTCTATTGTGGTATGGATACTAACTTATGGATTTCCTGGTATAATTTAATTGTCATGAATCAATAAAAGCATCTATGAATCATTTGTTTCCTGTTTACCCTTTCTTTTTGAAGCACTGGATATGCTGCTACCAGACACTATTTACCAAAGTTTGCAGGTGAAATCCTCTTCTTGTATAAATAGATTTGTGTTGATAAATTGTGAAATATTAAACGTGGAAGTTGTTATTGGTGCAGTAAGTGTGGAAAGCTACTGGCAATGGACCGAAAATCATTGTTGCTACTACCCCCAGTTTATCGTCCTTATCGACACTTTTCTACCTTGCAAATTGCATCAACTCAGAACAATTCCTTGGCCAAGGACCAGGGTTTGGAGAACCTGGGGGCATTTCATATTGGCTGCTTTACAGAGGAGTTGTAGTCTCTGCCACTGGCATTTGTATTCAAAAGATACTGTAGGTGGTTCGAGGAGGTAGAGAGGTTGAAGGAGTTCTTCTACTTGGTGTGAGATCTTTATTTGTCAATGATCTTGTAAGATTTTCTTCGCTTAAATGGTAAAAGAAATATGTTAGATCATGTGCATGCACACCAATTATTTTATTTATTTTAAGGTAATTTATCATTGTATCAATTCAATGGAATTACTTAATTAAGAGTTATGTTATATACATGTGTGTGTGTGTTTAATTAGGTCCTTGTATATTTAAAATTTATGTTTTAGATACTTAATTTTGTTTTCATGTCATGTAAATTCAGAAGTTAATAATCAAGTGTACCAAATCAAAATAAATTAATCATTGGTTGATAAACTAAAATTATATTATCAAATATCAAACAAATAATATTCAGTTAATATAAATAAATAAATTAGTCAAACAAACCCCATAAAATTTATATTAAATCCAGCATGCACAAAGGCACGGGTTCTACGGCGAATTAAGGCGTGAGGTGCAATAAAAAAAATGCTCTATGGGATGCAACTGCTGGTTGCACTCTTCCATAAAATTATAAGAAATGTAATGGAAAATCTGACGGAAAACATTTCCCTTCGGTAAAATGCGACGGAAATTTTCCACCGGTCACTATAAACAGACTGAAACGACGATGGAAGAAAAAAAAATCATAAAAAATGTGTGGAACTGATAATAATTAAAGATATTAGTTTAGTTTTATTAAGTTTGAGTTGAAAAAATAATTTTGAGTCCCAACTAATTTTATTCAATTTATGGTTTTGTTGGAAATTATATATATAAAAAATTAATATGTAATCGATTGTAATTATGTTATCAATTAATGTTATTTATTCTTGAATTGAATAAATAATGGGTAGTTAGTTTGGTAACAATCATTTGTATTGAGATTTTATTGAATTATGAATTATATTTTTCAAAATCAAATAAATAGTTGCATTTGTTATCGGTATGTTTTATTATCATTTTAGTATTTGCAAGTTATCATTTCAAAATTTTACTTCACATAATGGTTTTCTATTTGATCTCTCTTATATGTTTGGCTAATTATATTAGGGTGGTAATCTTTGTTAATCTACAAAAAACATTGTTATCGATTTATTATATAAGTTTCATAAATATTGTTATCAATATATTAAAATTTTCAAAACTAGGAAAATTGAGTTACTTTAAAATTTAAGAGATTATGGGTTATTAAGTTGTTATCGTGGGTTATTTGTTGGCTGTATAAGTTATTGTGATTCATTTTTAATAAATAACTGAATTTGTTATTTGTATGTCTTATTATCATTTTAATATTTGTAACTTATTAGTTCTAAATTCTACTTTGCATAATGGCCTGCTAGTTGACCTCCCTAATGTGTTTGGTTAATTGTATTAGGGTGATAATCTTTGACAATATATAAAAAATATTGTTTTTGTAAGAGTCAAGTGATGGATTTTATAGGCAAGATTTGTTTGAATGGGCTGAAGTTTTTATTAATTGTGTATTTTATGATCCAAAGAATATTAATGACATTGAAATTAGATGCAAGGTGCAAAATTAAAAAATTCCACTATAAAGATGATGTGAAAATGCATCTACATAAAATGATATTTGTCGAGAAATATTTAGATTGATTTGCACTTAGAAAACCCTATGTTCCTGACAAGATCACGTTAAAAATGATTGTTGGCTCAACTTCTAGTTCTACCAATACACACAGGTTTGTGAGGGAAAATCCAAATTCTTATAAAAATATGGTGATGGATGAAATGAGAATGAATCAAAATTATTCAAGTAAAGTTTCATATTAAATCTCTATATATGAAGAACCAAAAGTAGATGCAACTAGAGTTTTTAATCTCTTAAAAGATTCTTACGAACCAATATAGGATAAGGGCACAACTCACAATAAATAGTTGATCATAACACAAATTGCTTTTTATATATATTGATCTTGTATATGCTCATTTCATCATATTTGTGATGAGAAACATTGTTTCAATAAAGTTAGCTTGATGACCTTCCTAAATAGACTTATATAGTAGATTCATGGTGAGGAAAACTTAGGGTTACTACATAGATAATATCAAATTCTAGTTACTAATTTTTTAAAATTATGAAACTAATTCATGTATGAAGTCAATTAAGGAGAACTGTTTGTGGATTGAGAGTAGTGAGGCACTTTTATAGTAGAATATGAGAAAATCATAGAGCGAATACACGTAAGTTTAAAAAACCAATATTCAATGTGTTATTATAATTAATTGTTATGTTAATGTTATATTTTTCTAAGCCTTTATTCTTTTTATTTTATTTCCTAACTTCTATATAATATTCAAATCATATATAAGTTAACTAATGGTTGTACTAGATTGCGTGATTTTGATACGATGCTCATGTAAGAACAATGAAGAAGGCCAGGTGAAAAGAGATAAAAAAAAAATGGATAAGGTATAAAACAAAGTATTTCATAGATCATAATAAAGCAATGTATATTCAATTATGGAATCAAAAAGGTTTACAACATGCTCAAGGCTTGATAAACAAAATCAAAATAAGAAACTCATTGTTGATGAGAAGCACATTGAAAGAGTGCTTATATTTACCCACCATGCAAAATACCTAGTAAGAGTTCATTATCATATTTTTTTTCCCGAGATGTTTTAATTATGTGTTTATCAGTGATACTATTTACAAACTATTTAATTTTCTAGAAAAAACCTTGGCAGATTCGATTTTTATGAAGTTATATGAGAAAACTCATATAAAAAAAGGATAAGGCACAAGGTGTGAAATTCTATCAATAAAAGAGTGAACACGTTTGCTGTAAGTGTTTTGATATTTATCATTGATTTTAGATTATTTATTTGCATCAATAATATGAAATATAATTGAAAATTGAAACTTGATTTTTTTTTTTGTATATGATTGAGATATAATGCTAATATATATTTCAGGAACAAGTGATTGTTGAGTTGGAGAAGATGAGTGTACAACTCCTAGAACAAGATAGGATGCGTTAGGGTTAACTAAGTGCAAGCATGGTTGCACATTTTTCTTCCTCTCTAAGACCTTTCACTATAACATATTTTCCTCCTTTTCCACCTTTACCTTCAGCACCTCCGATGTGATGTACTTATTTAGTATATTTTAAATGGATGAAGGATAGTCATTGAAATATAATTATGTTATAGCTATGTAATTAAGATTTCTTGTAATTGGATAAATTGATGTATGCTAATCATATTTGGCGTTAAATTATATACTATAAGATTTGTTGAAGTTTTGTTTCATTACAATTTTAGGTTTAAATTAATAAGTTTTACAAATTTTGAGTCAATAAGGTTGATAGTTTTGTTGGATAAAATAAATCACAAAACAAACAAAAAAACTTGAAAATTGCAAATAGAATCTCTGATGAAAAGAATATTTCATGAGAATATATTTTGGAAATCTCACTAGAATATCTATAGACATTTAAGTTAGAAAAATAAATGGTGACATATTTAGTTTAAAATAGGCAATGAAATAAAAACCTTGAGTTAGTTTAAAATTCTAATGAGTTAGGTTTTGACGGTAGTATTCTATTGCCATGTATAAAGCTATTTTTTTTTATACGTAGATGGAATTTTTTTGTCAATATTTTTCTAATTTGTTTTGTAGTGGCACCCCAAAAACAATCGAGGTCTAAATCATATATCCCACTACAAATATTTTTTTTTTAGCATTTACTTTTTATACATAACAACACCAAATTATTATTTTCAAGTATTTTTATCAACATAACTAATTTTCAGTAAAAAAAATGTACATTACAAATCAAATCCTAAAAAGAATTAATGATTTATTGTGCCTATAGACACATCTCCCTATTCATTGGAGTAATGCAATTATATTTTTACCATTGGAAACAAAATTGGCTTTCCTTCCAATTGGGTGTACAATGTCCTTTAAAAAAGATGAATTACTACTTGCAAAATTGATTAAGGACATATTGGTCCGGAAACCTTTTTTTATTATATTATAATGACTATTTTACCCTTTAAAGAAAAAATATTAAGCTTTTATAAAGGGGATTTTTAGTCTTATGAAAATGATTTATGTAGTGAAGTTACGATCATACCCCTCAGAAGAGAAATAAAATGAACATCCATAGAGTGTTCTTCATTTTTTTTCATTTTAAAAATAAGTGAAATCGCCAAATTACCCTTGGAATTTGAAAAAACTAAAGGTATCTTAGTCTTTTTATTCTGATTATGCTATGTTTTTTTTAAGTTGGTTAGTGATTGTAGGGTAATTTTACATTATTAAAAACAAACATTGCTAACATGTGCGTTCATGATGGCCTCTACACCATTCAGGTGATGTGTGAAGTCCTTTTCAATTATCAAAATCCAGCTTTCACAATGACATTGAGAGTGGTGAGTCGTTCTCTTTTCAACGATAGGGCGCAAGCTTATGGAGGAGGTTCGAT
This sequence comes from Salix purpurea, assembly GCA_027405865.1. Lineage (NCBI taxonomy): Eukaryota > Viridiplantae > Streptophyta > Magnoliopsida > Malpighiales > Salicaceae > Salix > Salix purpurea. The sequence goes on along the minus strand of JAOWLH010000002.1, from coordinate 4,235,822 downwards.
TAGGTTGTTGTGATTTTTTTCTTTCCACTCTCTTTTCTCTCTCATTATGTAGAAACTCACACCTAGCCTTCCAAAAAACAATTATGTCCTCTTATTTGTGATTTTATCAATTTTGACCCTCTTTATTTTGATTATTGTTTATTTGGCTTTTGATGCTTTTTAAAGTTTTTTTTTTCAATTTCATCCCCGAATATTTTACTCAATTTTATTTTTTATCTTATTTCCTCCCTGTACTTTCGATTACTATATTCATGTGTTTTATACTTGTATTGATTTTTTTTGCAATTTCATGCCTTCCAATTTTATTGTATTTGTTTTCTTGATCCAATTATGGTCCTCAATCTTTTGAATTTTATATCAATATCCTTTTGTTGGTTATCTTTTTTTTTTATTCTTAATTTTGTTCCTCAATATTTAATTTCATTTGATTTTTTTATACAGTTTTGGTTCTAATTCTTTTAAAAAAAAATAGTTTTTCAGTGGAGCACATGATTATTTTCTTTCATTTTGTTTTTATACCATATTTTCTATCTAGCGGTGCATAAGGCTAACCTATGTTCACATCACGTAACATCCAATTATTGGCCAAGTATTGGTGTATGATTGGACACAATAAAACATTAAAGCCAAGCTGGCCATTATGCTTACCCACATGGCTTAACAGTCATGCAAGGTAGACATTCACGTCAGTTCTACAATCACATATGTTCTGTATTTCTGCTACACATGTCTGCAGGTAGTGCGGCAATAATGGTGCTTCAATGCAAACAATTTACACTCTTTCAACTGACTTTATTTTTAGATAACTGGAATGTCCGGCCAGCTTATACACACCGTGACTAATCTTTAAACCCACTGAACATTCTGCAAGCTTAGTGAACAGGTAAAACATCGCGGAGATGACAGGCATACATAAAAAGGATCAAACCGGGTGGAAAGGAAGGGAACAGGTCCCTTCCCCGCTAGGCCACGACATAAAGTGCTCAACTGACTTTTTTTACTAGGTTGTAAAGTGGTGCACAAGAGCATGATCGTAGCTTCAAACATCAGTGCAACCAAGAATTTAGTCAAAATATAATCTCAGCGGATGAACATTTGAGGAGCAACGCGTATGCTCAGTCATATAAGCTCAGACAACAAAGCTCAATTTTCAACAATGACAATATGCAATACCTCCATAAACTAGAACTTTAACAAACCTCATTAACAGGTAACTCGTGGATTGAATCAGGAAATAACATACCAAGTACTCAGCATCATTGTTGTTTATCTACATCACAAATAGCACATAAATATCAACTAAGATTTTCAAGTCTACATGAGGCCCTTAAGCATCTGGAACCTCATGTTTAATCCACCATGAGTGCACAGGTAGTGCAATATATCAACAATGAATACTAGAAATAAACATATCGACAAAATATCTACACCTATCAAAAGAGCTCCTGTCAAAAGGTACCTCAGCTACCGCCCATCAGCAGAAGTGAAGGATTCTGCGAAACCAGCCGGTCTTGCTGGGATACTACTCTTGCTGTCTTCCAAGTCCACATGGCTTAAGTCCTTCCCCTCCGCTTCCTGCCAGCCCTTCACCATCTGGTTAAGAGGGAGGTTGTAATCGATGCCACAATATTCTTCAGTATCATCATCCAAAGGTTTCCATTTCTCAACAAGTGGGGCCAGTACATTCACAGCATGTCCCATATCTGGTCTTTGCTTGGGCTCCCTTGCCGTGCAATGTCCAGCCAGCTCAGCAACAATGAAGATACTCTCGAACGTTTCCTCCTTCGCGTCAAGGGCCGGGTCAATAGCAGCCCTGAGTTTTGGCTTATCTGATCTGATCTGCCAGAACCATGCAGCCAAGAACTGGCTTTCCTCTGGCCTATCCTCGTCGAGTGCCATCAACCCAGTCAATAGCTCCATTAACACAACCCCGAAACTAAAGACATCAGCCTTGGTTGTGATTTTTCCAGTCACTAAAACAACCAGCATGTGGAAGGCAGGGTCACTACAATCGTTGCATACATTATAGAGAATACAAGAAATTAAACATGCAAGGTAAAGCAGGATAGCATGTTCCAGCTTGGGTGTGAAATCTCACCCACAATTAAAATTAACCCTACAGTTTCCTCTCTTTTTCTTCAAACAAATTCCAGCCAGCCATAAGTCTCACATGTTATTAAAAAAACAAAGGAAAACATAAGGACCAAATTTTATGTCTTTGAATCAAAAAGGTATTTCCAGATTAGGTGACCTAACAAACCAGAATCATTCAACAAAATACCACATACACCATTCAACAAAACCCTGTAATGCAATAAGGAGTTAGTTAGCTATAATTTGTCAATACAATAAGCATTTCAGAAAATAAAATCTTCTCTATCAATAACGCACTGCTTCAAGTATCATAGAGTATATTTTACTAAATCCATAAAAGAAAATAGAATGCTTACCAGCATATTCAGGTGCCAGGTATCCAAAGGTCCCAGCAAGCCTGGTCACTAAAGATTTCTGTCCATCAGGAGCAAGTTTCACCAATCCAAAATCTGAAACCTTAGCTCTGAAATCATCTCCGAGTAAGATGTTTGAAGATTTAAGATCTCTATGTATGAAGCTCCGGTGAGCTAGGCTATGAAGGTACTCCATTCCTCTAGCAACATCCAATGCAATATTCAACCTCCGCTTCCAAGAAAGAGGCTCCAACTTCAGGCTCTTCCAAAGAAAAAGATGCCTGCTTAGAGCTCCTTGAGGCATGTATTCATAAACAAGGATTCTTTCACAGCCTTCAATCGAGTAACCCAAAAGTGATACCAAATGCCGGTGTCTTACCTTTGAAAGAACTGCAATCTCAGCCTGGAATTCATCCAAGCCTTTGCTGCTAATCACGCCAGCTTCCATTCTTTTTACAGCTATTTTTGTTCCATCATCAAGTTCTCCTTTATAAACCACCCCAAAACCACCTCGACCAAGCTCATTCACAGAGGCAAAATTCTTAGTCACATTTCGAAGAACTTGAACTGTTATAACCAGATTTCCTGCTTCAATGACATGAGACTCCCCAATGGAACTACTCGTTCTGCTTGCCGAACCATTCCCTGTTATTGTAGAAGCGCTTCCATTGGTGTCATGGGCAATCACAACCTTAACTGTGCTGTCTGAATCTGATGGATCTCTTGGATGAATGACGAGGGAACTTAGAGCCTGGAAGGTATCCTTCCTCTTCTTGTAACAATAGATGGATAGAGGAATTACCAGAATAGCAATAACTGCAACACCTGCAACAGGGGCTATAACTGCAACTAAAGCAGACATTTTGGGTTTTGTTGTTCCAGAAGAATTCATGGGACTGGAATCTATGCCTTTGTTTGGTGATGGGGAATTGCTGGGCGGAGTATCTGAACTCCCGGATGATGGATTGTTGCCGGAAAAGGGAGTTGGATTGGACGGACTACCACCATTAAACAAACGATTGCCTGAAATGACAACATTCACTGTGCCACTGAATTTTGGTAATGGAGGTGAAATGTTGTTGGCACTAAGATCCAGTGTTTTCAAAGAGGTCAAGCTAGTCCAGTTATCTGGAATCGGGCCGATTATATTGTTTCCCGCGAGTTTAACTTGGAAAAGAGAACCTAGCTTTGCAACTGAAGGACTCAAGGTGCCACTAAGATTATGATTCGGCAGAGCAATGGAATTAACCTTATTATCAGGATCACATGCCAATCCCAGCCATAGACACGGGTTATTACCAGTCCATGAAGAAACTAGTCTAGAAGGGTAATTCAGCGAACCAAGAAACTCTAGAAGTGCCATAACTTCTGGTGCACAAGGTACACCTGGAGTGGATTGACAAAATGCATTTGAAGTATAAGTCACTTCAGTTGCTTTAAACTTAGGAATCGGACCCATTAACTGATTATTGTTCAAATCTAAATGCTGCAGTGGCATTTTTGCCAGGCTATCCGGAACGAAGCCAACAAGTTGATTGCTGTTCAGATTGAGATCCCGCAAAACAGTCAAATTACCAATGCTCTCTGGAATTGTACCTGTGAACTGGTTCCCATGAAGCCATAGAACATTTACCGACTCCATTGTTGTAACCACATCAATAGTGCCACTCAACCCACCTCCATTCTGATCATTTAACCACAGATTCTGTAAAGACATGCCTCCTTTGAAGCTTACAGGAATCTCACCAGATAAATTATTGCCTGAAAGTTTCAAGCTCTGTAGAGATGGCAAGCTCCCTAGAAAAACAGGTAAGGGACCGGCCAAATTACAAAACATACAAGAAAGACTGGTCAATTGTGCAGAATCTTGCAAACCCTCAGGGAATGACCACCCTGTGCTGGCATTGAAATTATTGCTATCCAATGCCAAGAATTGCAAGCTCACCAAACCATCAAAACAATTTGAAGGAATCGAATCGAACTGATTGAAATCCAAATAAACAGACTGTAGCTCCGATAACCCATCGAGGGATGGTAAAGCTCCGGCAAATTGGTTCCTTTGAAGGCCTAACCTTTGGAGTTTTGTAAGCTCGTTGAGGGTTTGAGGCAAGGTGCCTTTCAAGCTCATATTCTGAACCTGAATTTGAGTGACCCTTGAACCAGAACAGAAAACATGTTTCCAAGATTGACCACAAGGATCGTCACCATCAGTGGGCCACTCCAAAAGTCCAGGGTTCTCTAACCCTTCTCTGAATGCTTTGAGAATTGCAAAGTCATTGGAGTCAGTGACACTAAAAACCACTGTAACAAGAGAACAGAGCGATAAAACAAGCTTTATGCGGTGGGTTCTCATTGTAGATCTGTCAAATTGCAATCTTTTGATTCAGGAAACAACCACTGCAACCAGCGAGAAACAAAAAAGAAGCTTCATTTCAGCATCAAAGACTGCTGCTTGGATAGCCCATCTCAAGTCTTGCATGAAAAAAAAAAAAGTGACAAAAAAAAGAATTTCAGTATTCGGACTGCATGACAGTCTACAATGGAGCTGAAGGGGGGGAAATGCTAAAAAAGGTAAATAAACAAATCAAACTTCAAGGCCAACAACGGACCATTAAAGGTGGATCTGTGAAGAATGAAGAGAATTATTCAACAAAGAGAGAGAGAGAGAAGTAGAGATGCTTGTTTTAGAATCTTCATGTGGCCTGATTTCAACTAAAAAATAGTATATTCTTATTTTTTATATATATTTGTATATCATTTTAATATAAAAAAAACGAAAATTATCTTAATATATCAAGAAAAAAACAATCTCTTCATGGACACAAACATCCCAAAATGATTTTATTTATCTAGCACGAGAAGAGGATAAGGGCGTCAGGCAAATTGCAAAACGTTTTAGATTTTTACTGCTACAGACAAACGCAGCGTTTCGTTCCACGTGTGTTTTTTAGATTTTTATAAATATTAAATCAAAGCTAATTCCAAAAGTTAAATTTAGTAAACTTATAAACTTTATCTAATTTTATTAATTCTACCGGAGTAAGTCTAATTTTATTGGTTTTAAATTTTTAATTTGATTTTGCATATTAGATGCAGGTTGAATTCTAAAATTATATGATTTTACGAGCCAACTTATTAACAACAATGCTAGGAACAATATTTCTTGTTCAAAATTAGTAGTTCACTACGAGGATATTTGATAATGTGTAATAACAGTTCTTTTCTAAAGTATTTTAATTAGAAAATATATTAAAATAAATATTATTATATCAAAATAATTTAATATATATATAAAAAATGATTTTTAAACAAAAGAAATTAAACTTTTTAAAAACACAGTTTCAAAAACATTCTCAAGTCTAAGGCCTTGTTTGTTTGCTGGAAACAACTTTTACCTTGTTTGTTTGCTGGAAACAACTTTCCTGGAAAGTTGTTTCCAGCCAAGGAAAACATAACCCTTGACAAAAGGAAAGTGTTTTCCTCTTTTAAGCATCGGAATACACTTTCCTTAAAGTTTGGTTTTTGGTTTTTGGTTTTTGTATGGTCGACTAAATTGTTGGACCGGTAAAAGTTATTGTTTTTTTTTTTTAAAAAAAAATAGAAACATGTTAAAGTATTATTTTTTATAAAAAAAAATAATTTTTATATTAACAATTAAAAAACACAAAAACTAATAATTTAAATCTTAAAAATTCTATTTTTTTTAATCACCCTAAATTAAAATTTTGCATTGAGATTTTGATTTAAAATTAAAAAAAAAACTTATTTTAAGCTTTTAAAATTGAAAAAAAAATATATTAATAAGTTTTACTTAAAAAATATTTCACAAGCTTATTTCTCTATAATATGATATGACATATATTGTTATATTTTATAAAATAAGCTATGTATGAATATAGGATATAATAAAAAAAATTCATCATTATACTTTTTAGATTTCATTTCTTTATTTTAAGTGATTAAATATTTTATATTAAATATTTTATATATATTAGATAAACTTGAAAAAAAAATTAATTTATTAATAAATTATTTTCCAGTTCCTTTTCTATAACACAAACAAACACTAGAAAGTGTTTTCCAGTTCATTTTCCATAACACTGTCAAACATCGGAATTCACTTTCCAGAAATTCACTTTCCAGAAATTTTTTTTCTCAGAAATTCACTTTCCAGGAATTTATTTTCTAGAAATTCACTTTTCAGGAATTCACTTTTCCCGGAATTCACTTTCCAAAAGGAAACCACTTTCCAGCAAACAAACGGGGCCTAAAGTTCAAAACCATCAATATACAAGCCCAACGAGACTCCATCGGTTGAATCCTAAAGCTGCACTGACCCAATACACTGCGGCTAGCTAACCTGCACGGATCCACGCTTTCAAAACCCTGAATTAGGGTTTCTCCCCCCATCTTCCTCACAGACACACACACACACACAAAAAAAAAAGGGGAATAAGGAAAAACATTCTTTGTAAACTCAAGGTGAAGGCGCAATGGTTTGCCTCTGATAAGCGCATCTCTTCTGTGATTGATCGATAATAGTTTAGTTTGTTTTGACTTGACCTGATCTGATTTGTGTAGCCGCAAGGAGATTACATAGAGCTGCACAGGAAGAGGCATGGATACCGCCTCGATCATTTCGAGCGTAAGCGCAAGAAGGAGGCGCGTGAAGTCCACAAACATTCTGAGAGAGCCCAGAAGGTCTTCTTTGTCGTTTGCACCTTTTTTCTTTCTTGAATTTTCTGTTTCATGTTTGATTTTAATGTGCCTATTTTTGTTTTTTTTTTTGTGGTTGGACGGGAACAGGCTTTGGGTATTAAAGGAAAGATGATCGCCAAGAAAAATTATGCTGAAAAGGCTCTCATGAAGAAAACGTTAGTCTTTTCTTAATCATAGTGATCAAATTGTTGGTAATTAAGTTTTGATTATACAAAACTAGTATGTTTCGTTTATGTTCTTAGACATGAAGGTTAGTGGCAGCTTATTGGTGATGACGTGCTCTTCTTTTAGCATTGAAATTTATTTTTAACTGTGAATAGGAGAAATCAATTAGTTTTTTAAGCTGTGTTTCATTTCTCATCGGATGGCTGTTTAGCAGTTTTGCTTGGCTGGTCAGGGTTTACAGAGATCATGTCTTTGTATGATTACTTGGTGGTGCGAAAGGCGAAAAGTAATGTGGTTATCTATTGGTGTTTGCTGTAATTTCCCCTTCGGCCAGGGAATATGATTTGGAAGCTAGGAATTGGTTTTAAGGTTGTTGATTTTACGTTTCAGAGTACTTCTCTCTCGTTAGCCTTTCTTATGGTGTTAAAAAAATTGTGTAAGTTTTGGTCGGAATACATGCCAAAGAGATGCATCCTCACAATTATATTTTCTTGTAAAACTGGGTTTTGCATATATTAGCTTGTGGTTACGCAGCATTGGGATGTCAACATTGTCTAGTTACTTTTACATATTCTCTTCATGAAGCAAGCAGTTATTGCCTGTTATGCATGTGGATAATTCTGTATCATGTCAACAGATTGGCTATGCATGAGGAGTCAACATCTAGGCGCAAGGTGGATGATGATGTTCATGATGGGGCTGTTCCTGCCTATCTGCTGGATCGTGAAAACACTACACGAGCAAAGGTAATGCATTTGGCTGATATGACTATAAATCATCTCCCTTATTCTTAAATATTCTGAAATAAAATATCTGACATGGCGCTATATGTAGATTCTTAGCAACAGTATAAAACAAAAGAGGAAAGAGAAGGCTGGAAAATGGGAGGTCCCTCTACCTAAGGTAAGACGAGTTCAAGTTTTCCTTTAGCATCTCCATCATGTGCCTGTGTCTTATTCTCCATTATGAGTTATTGCCTGGATATGCTGATTGCCCAATACTTTGAATGATTATTAGTGTCTCACTTGGACATCCTTTTCTTTCTGTAGGTGAGGCCTGTTGCGGAGGATGAGATGTTTAAAGTTATTAGATCTGGCAAACGGAAGAGTAAGCACTTTGCCAATTTTTCTTAGTTCATCAAGAAGCACTTGTTAAATTCTTATTAGACAAGTCACTTATACCTGAATTTGGATCACATTCAGTTCAGCTTATGGTCAGTTAGGAATGTGGGTTGAACACAGTTGGCTTGTTGATAAAAATAATTTGTTACCTGAATTAAGGTAACATACAATTCAGAGTGTGATCAGTTAGGAAACTGGGGTAATGAACTATTAGTTCACAGATTTAAAGAATAAGTATAGAAATCCCGACTTTGTACCCCACATTGTAATCCTTTTTTACCCATCCTCGAGGCTTGTGTCTATGTGCATGTACAAAGATGAATATTTTCACGCACATTTAAGGTCTTGTATTATTATGTTAAAACAGCTGAGAGATGCTAGCTTAGAAATGACCCTAATGTCTCTGGCTTTCTCTTGCAGCCAAGCAGTGGAAGAGAATGGTTACTAAGGCCACATTTGTAGGACCAGGTTTTACAAGAAAACCTCCCAAGTATGAGCGTTTTATTCGCCCTTCAGGGCTGCGATTCACTAAGGCTCATGTGACACATCCTGAGCTCAAGTGCACCTTCAACCTTGAGATCATTGGAGTAAAGAAAAACCCTAATGGTCCTACTTACACATCTCTTGGTGTGATTACCAAGGGAACTATCATTGAGGTAAATATCTCTTCCCTATATCTCTCTCAAATACCAATTTATATCTGCGAGCCTGTTATATAGCGCTATACTCGTGTGGTGTTGCCGGATCACTTATTTCTCATCATTTCAAATTTCAGGTAAATGTCAGTGAATTAGGTCTTGTCACACCAGCTGGTAAAGTTGTTTGGGGTAAGTCTGGCTGGCCAAACTTGTTTTTCCTACGGATATTGTTTCAACTATAATCTAATCATACAATTGCCTTGCTAATTTGGCTCTTTTATGGGGTTTATGCAGGGAAATATGCTCAAGTAACAAATAACCCAGAGAATGACGGTTGTATAAATGCAGTTCTACTTGTTTAGGAGATCAATAATAAAATAGAAAGAACCGTCTTTGAAGGAAACTTCTAACTTTTGTTTTCCTGACACCCAAACGCATTGTAGTGTAGTTGATCCCCCATTTTGTCCTTCTACGTTGAGTTGAGCGTTGTTTTCAACATGGAATTTATAACCCCCGTGGCATTCCAATTGTTTATCAGATTACTGAGTATTACCATTCTTGGTTTATTATATTTGATTTCTTTTTGGTTTGGTTTTTCGGGCCATTGTTTTGAACGTTGAAACAGAATCAGAAATGGAGCAGTGAGAAGCGAGCATATTATGCACCTGCATGATGCGTTTGGGGCTCGTAAAACATGGCCACAGGTTAATCCAACTGTTTGGGTAAATCGCTATTAGAAGTTTAAACAGCTAAGTCTTCACTGCAGTTCTCGATTGCAATTTGACCACCGATGCCATTTTCAAAAAGGTATTTTGCTCGATGGACAGGTGTCATTTGGGTATGAGGCCACGATACATTACATATTTTTAAATCCAAGTGCTTGATGATTTGTCTTTCTATAAATTTAACAAGAAACATGATTAATGAAAAAGAGATGAGATGAAGACACAAAAGGTTTAGCGGTCAAAGAATTATTATGAGCAACATTATGTTGTGGAGTATGAGAAGTATATTGAGGCCTATATAGATGCTGATATGGTGAAAATATTTTTCATAAAGTGAGCCTTTGACTTGCAAGTGAAGAATACAAACTAAGATATCTCTAATTTAATAATTTATTATGCTTGGAGAGGATGTTTAAAATTCAACAACTCATTTTGAAAATATTTAAACATGATGGATTAATTTCTCGTAGAAAAAACTTAGTGTAGTGATAGAAGAATTGAATGCAATCCTCCATTAATATATGCAATGAGATCTTCTTCATCAACTAGCTTTTTTACCTTGACAAATTGATTAATAAAATCCTTTTCAATAAGGGGATATTTAGAACAATTCTTAATTCTTCTCTTAAGCGACTAAAGTTGACATGATCTTCAACATTATGATTGTGAGATATCGTAGCATGATTTCATGATCTTTAGGATGACCTTTCGGAGGAAAAGACTTGTTCCCTTCCTATACACTAGGGATTAAGCTCCACCATGCACGTCTGTCATCCTCGCGATGTTTTACCTGTTCATTGGGCTTGCAGGATATTCAGTGGGCCCGAGAATTAATTGAGATGCGTGTAAGCTGGTCCGGACACCCCGGTTATAAAAAAAATAAACTAAGAAATAACTATAAAATTTCATTGCCTCGGCTAGGAGGTGACATCTCTTTGCAAAAAAAATCAAAATGTATATATTGATGTTGATCTAACAGTAGAATCCTCGAGCATCGAGGATCTTGATTCTTGACATGCAAGGCAAAGAACAAAACAACGATGGGATCAAGTTTTAATGTAGCCCACAAACTCAACTGGGACATGGCAAGCCAGCCACTCATGTCTGTGTGAACTTGAATAACTCTTCAAATTTGTCTTTAACGTCAGCCTACACTCCTAAGCTGTGATTGAGAAGCAAAGAAAAACCTTTTTGGAATTGCATTTGGTTGGCTCACAATCATCATCAATTGTACACCTTGGTTTTTTTTTTTATTGCTGTCGGGGTTTCAAATTGTTTATATTATGGTAATCTGAGTTATTTTTTTTAATATATTTCTGATTAATTTTAAAATTAAACAAAAATAATAAGGCACCCTACAACTAAATTTATTAAATTTGATGATTATTTTTTTTTAAATAAATTATCCGGTGTGATTCAATAAAATCTAGATTGAATCGTGATTTCTCAATATCACTCCATGGAAGGATATCCTTTGATCCAGAATATTCGTGTGAGGTAACAGATAATTCGCGCAAGAATCTACCTGTTCAATCTCATCCTGCCACCTCAGTATCCCATGTGAAGAATCCACGTCATCACCCGCCGAAATCTTCCCTGTCTCTAAGATCATACATGTCCACCCACGTGTTTCACTTCCAGAACCTTGTAAGAAAAGAAAAAGAAAAATTACAAATCAGTATCACAGATGTATAATGTTCTCGTTTGACCATCCATCTTCGAAAATCTAACAATTTTACCCTTTTATTAGAAAAAAGAAAATATTCCTGTCACTATCAAAATTTGCCCTCCTTCTATACTCCTCCCATGATGAGGTCTCATTTTATCACGTGAGCTATAAATTTCAATGTGAATTTAAATTTTTAAATCATAAGTGAAAAAAGATATTAAGAAATAATAACTCTTTCACATGATAATTAGAAATCTATAAAAAAGAATACAAAAAATGAGATCCTTTCTTTTCATATAATCAAGCATTCAAAAAAATAAAATAAAAATCTCATTTATTTCCCCCCAACAAACGACTTAGAACCATCTAGATTGGATTAAACGATTTTAATAAAATCATATATTTAGAATCATATTAAGTGTTATAAATTGAATTTAAAAATAAATAAGAGGCTAAACCCTGTAATTTACAATTCTAAAAAGAACAAAAAATAATGCTAATTTTTTTTCTCCAAAATATTCATTTATCAATTTGTTTCCAAGACTTTTGAAGAAATAATATAAAGTAAAGAATGCAATATATGAAATGAAATAAAATAAAATGAATTGAATTATATTTTTAAATATATAAATTAAAATTATTTATTAATTTAAATTAAATTGAAAAATATAATTGAATTTAATAATTGCAGTAAAAAGCTAGTTCCAATCAGCCAATAATATTAATTCATAACAAACGAGCCTTAAGAAGAGTGCAATTGAAATAGTATGTTTAATTGTGAGACTGAAATGTATTGTTACCAAATTAAAACATCCATAATTAGCCGTTGAGAACCTTTGAAAAACACAAAGAAACCCTCTCCTTCCTCGTTTCTCTGCAGATTCACGCCTCGTCACTGTTTCCCTTTCACGAAAACCTTTCTGCAACAAAAGAGAAAAGAAAAGAAAAAAGACCCAAAATATAAGAAATTAAGAAACCCTAATTGTACAAATCGAACAATGGAAGCAACTTCATCACCAACAAGAACCAACAGCAACAACACTGCTTTCTCATTAATTTCAAGAGGATGGAAAGAGGTCCGTGACTCAGCTGACGCCGATCTCCAACTCATGAGAGCACGAGCCAACTCATTCAAGAACTTAGCCAACTCATTCGATCGTGAAATCGAAAACTTCTTCAATTCAACTTCAATCGCATCTTTTTCTGTACCTACACCGCTCAAATCCTCTACTTCACCTAAAGAAATCGACTTTGTGAAGAAGTTGCAGCCAAAAATTTCCGAAATCCGGAGAGTTTATTCCGCGCCGGAGATAAGTAAGAAGGTTTTAGAGAAGTGGGGACCTAGAGCGAAGTCAGGGATTGATTTGTCGGCGATAAAAAATGCAATTGTGGCGGAGGGGGAGGATGAGGAGAGGGGTGGGCTTGTGGGGTTTGATAGGAGGAGGAAAGTGGGGTTTAGGGAGTTCTGGGGGGAGGGGGAGGAGGAAGGGGGAGGGCAATTCGGGGAATGGGAACCAATACGTGTTTTGAAAAGAAGATTGAAGGAATTGGAGAAGAAAAGTGAGTTTGGTGAGATATTTGGTGGGTTTAAGAATAGTGAGTTTGTGGAGAAACTGAAGTCTAGCTTGGTATGTTTTCTTTTATTACTGCTACTTTGTTTTTAGTTGTGGTTTGTTTTTTTTCAACTGTTTAGATGAGAAATTCATGAATTTTGAGTTTTAAAACTTTCTTGAGACTTTGGATATTTTAGGGATTTAGTTTGGAGTGTCGGATAGAGTTTTTATTTTGGATGAAGGGTTTTATTGGTCTCCTTATTGGTTTTTGTTTGATCGATAAAGCTAGACGACTATATATGATACCACTCAGTGTTTATTGGTTGTTTATTTTGATCACTCTAAGATGTTTAAACAACAAATTTGAAGGTCTCTTAATGAAAATTAGCTCAAGTTGAAATTTTTGCTACAACATTTGAAGCAGGCGAGGGGGGCTGTAAAGGCCTTGTGTCAAGGCTCTAAGATGTTTAAACAACAAATTTGAAGGGGTCTTAATGAAAATTAGCTCAAGTAGAAATTTTTGCTACGACATTTGAAGCAGGCGAGGGGGGCTGTAAAGGCCTTGTGTTAAGGCAGGAATTTTATTGGAATGACCGATCTTGTAATTAATGTTGAAAGGCCTGATGCTGTGGCGTTCTTAATATCTTTGTTTATTATGAAGGTTAACAATTAACCATAGGATCCTAATTTCATCATTTAAATTTTTAAGTTCATGTTCAGTGCTGTTGTCAGTTCTTCTATGAAATGCTATGTTAACATGCGTTATACTATTTAGATTGTTTGTACTTGGTCAAGTTCAGAGTGTTCATCTTCAGGATATTTGCTTTTAGTGTGGAGGTGCACTTCCCAGTTAGAAGGAATTCATGTAAATGTGTGACATGAATAAGGTAGTCAAGTTCTGGGTGACATAGATGCAGGGCTTGCTTTCAAATCTCAAGGAAATGTGTTAATCCCTCATGGACACATTCCTTCCACTGAATGCAATTAGATTGACATTTGAGTGCAAATAAACACCAAAACATTCTCCCTTGGTTTGATGTTTGATACTTAAGCTCAGTAAAATTTTGCAGTTACTGTACAATATCAGTCCATATTTTGCTTTCTGCGGTATTCATTTGATGATCATAAACCATATTCATTCTCTTTACCATAAACCATATTCATTCTCTTTACCAGCTCTCTGTCTCTGTTTTTTCAGAAAGCAATCCGCAAGGAGCCTCAGGAGTCAAAGGTTAGATGCCTACCTGTACAGTCTATCACATTAAATCTTCTTGCTGACATGTTTTGCAAAAAGTGATTCAAGTTTTGCATTCATTAGACTAAAGCTCAAGTCGTGATGAATTGTGCACGTCCATAAAATCAGTGTCCTACCTGAGGTTTGTGTCCCTGGGCTTGGAAGCAATTGATCTCTGGATGCTGAGACCACTAAACCCATCGTAAAATGACTCAGACAGCTTAGAATCATATTAGCAGTTTAAGAAAATAAACAGAGGAAAAGACAGTTTTAGTGGTAGCCTTATTGTCCTCACTCCAACCAGGAGGAATGAGCTTAGTATGTATGCTGCTATGACATTCATGTGGAAAATTATCTATAATATGTATACTCGTTTTGAAATTCATATTTTTAGTATGTTGTTTAATATTTGTAAATATAAAAAAATATTGCAGGTTGATATGCTCTTGCCTTAGTATATGATTTTGAAGTTTCTGTGCTATTAGCTGGAGGGTATACTACACTTAGACTTCCTTTTCTCTTTTCTGGTAAATAAAAGCTAATAGATACAAGGGTACAAAAGGATTACTTCTCATAGTGATCTCTTGATTTGAAATTGTAAGAGCATACTAAGTCTGTTGTTCAAGCTTATCCATTTTGTTTTGTAGACCGTAGACTGCCCAGGCTCAACTTTGAGCCTGCTTGGTAAGATAGAACCTTGCTAAGCCTGGCTACTTCTGAACTTAGGACTGATAAGACATTTTCAGGTCAAGAAACACCCCTAATCTTGAACCATCATGCAAAGCAGGCTTTGTTATTTACAGTGCACACAAGCTGGTTGGCCTCTTAATGTTCATGAGGGAAAAATTAAATACAATTACTTATTGTTATCATTACTATCTTTTGAGATCTTTTCTTGAATAATAAGTAGTATGCCAAATGTTTGCTTGTGTATGCCTGATGCAGGAAGTACAACCTCTGGATGTAACTGAGCTTTTGGCATATTTAGTCAGGCAATCTGAGCCTTTCTTGGATCAAATTGGTGTTAGAAAAGGTAAGCAACTTGAGTTTTATTTAATTTAGTCTGAACTTTCACTTGAGGTGCAAAGGCATTATTATATGCATGCATACTCTCTTGTGAATGTAATATTTTTGCCAGTACTGCTTCATTAGCTGGACTATTCTTGAATGTCATTCTAATGTGTATCTGAAGAGATCTTTATATTCTGGTAGTGGGAATGACCATAACTCATTTCATGCTCTAATGTGTGGAAAATTTATGTAGTATCGTTTTTCTGATGGTATTTAAAATCAAAAGGAGGCTCTTAATTGAAAAATCCTCATCAGATTAAGATTTTTCGTACCAATGTTACTGTTTGACTTAGTTGGATAAAATTGGATGTTGTTATGGATACAATTTTGATATGATGAGTCTGATTTGAGTGCATTGTGGATGCTAAATTATAATTCTTGATGCTTAAAAAAGTTGGGAATGTTGTCTTGCGTGAAAAAAATTGAGTAATAGGTTCCAGGTCTATCTTTTTGTTGGAGGGTAAAATTTCTGGGAGGAAAGTAGTGAATGGATGGGTGGATTGTGTTCCCTCTGAAGTTTTTCTTAAAAATGCACCAGGCCAGGTTGTGATTTTTATACTTGTGTTGGAGTTTTCAAAATTATGGGAAGATTGAACCCCTGCCCTCTCATATTCTCTCTATGATGTTGGTATTCACTACTGGGAGCGCCAGACATGGATGGTTACATCATCCATTTGCATCTCTTGAAGAAAAAATGCTTCTAAATCTATTTGTAAATGGTAACTGCTGAAAACAACTACTGTTATAAATGTTGTTGATATTATCTTCCTTTGGGAAACTGATATAGTATCACATCTTTCAAATATTTGCTGTTGTGATACTGCTACCTTTCATCTATCTGGAAAACTTGCTTATTGAATTTTAGTTGACCTGTATACAGTTTGAGTTTTGTAGTGTTCTTGTTGTGATTCAGATGTTTGCGACAAGATAGTGGGGGGCTTATGCAGAAAACACAAGAAACAGTTTTTGTTGCCCTCATTTTCTTCAGGAAAATCGACCCTCCTTGATGAGAATGCAAATGATGAACTGGATTTAAGAATAGCGAGTGTTCTTCAAAGCACAGGGCATTGTTATGATGGAGGCTTTTGGACTGACCGATCAAAACATCACCCATCTGATGGGAAGAGGCATGTTGCCATTGTCACAACTGCTAGCCTTCCATGGATGACTGGAACAGCTGTTAATCCACTTTTTCGAGCAGCATATTTGGCGAAGTCTGAAAGGCAAAATGTTACCCTGCTGGTTCCTTGGCTTTGTAAATCCGAACAAGAACTAGTTTATCCCAATAATCTCACTTTTACTTCACCAGAAGAGCAGGAGAATTATATACGTAACTGGCTTGAAGAAAGGGTTGGCTTTAAAGCTGATTTTAAGATCTCCTTTTATCCAGGAAAGGTAGCTTGTTGATAATCAAAACGTGCATCATTTTGTTAATATTATCAAAGAATAAAACACAGTGACATTTTTGTTCTTGTTATTCTGTAGTTCTCAAAAGAAAGGAGAAGCATAATACCTGCTGGGGATACCTCCCAGTTCGTTCCGTCAAAGGATGCTGACATTGCCATACTGGAAGAACCAGAACACCTGAATTGGTATCACCACGGAAAGCGCTGGACTGATAAGTTCAATCATGTTGTTGGAGTTGTGCACACAAATTATCTAGAATACATCAAGAGGGAGAAGAATGGGGCTCTCCAAGCTTTCCTTGTCAAACACATAAACAACTTGGTCACAAGAGCATACTGCCACAAGGTAAATTGACTAATTTCTTGGATTTGCTGATCATTAGATATTAAAGGTGGATTCACTATTTTTGTTTTTGCTATTGTAGTCAGCCATATAATGAGCTGACTTTTGGAATGTTTATCCTATCACTTGGATTAAATTGTTTCATTTTCACCTTTTCAGGTTCTTCGCCTTTCTGCTGCCACCCAGGATTTACCGAAGTCTGTTATTTGCAATGTTCATGGTGTGAATCCAAAATTTTTGAAAATTGGGGAAAAAGTTGCAGCTGAAAGGGAACTTGGGCAGCAAGCCTTCTCAAAAGGAGCATATTTCTTAGGCAAGATGGTATGGGCCAAGGGATATAAGGAATTGATAGATTTGCTGGCAAAACACAAGAATGAGCTGGATGGCTTCAAATTAGATGTATTCGGAAACGGAGAGGATGCAAATGAAGTTCAGAATACAGTGAAAAGATTGGATTTGAATCTCAACTTTCTTAAGGGAAGAGACCATGCTGATGATTCTCTTCATGGGTAAGGATTTGATAGAAGCTGTCTTCTGGTTTTTATCATATAATGCAAACTCTGAATTGGAAGTAAGGAGAGTATCTAGATGATCTCTTCAATTTTTAATGAATAACTCAAGAAATATAACTGCCAAAAAAAGCCCTCCTGTGTGATGATCAGGTAGAGCTTCTTTTCTGAGCTAGGCTACTGAAAACTTTCCTGCTGTGCGATCAGTAATAACTCCATCAAAAAATGAAGCACGTCTGCTTAAACTATTTGTGTTTTTTTGTTAAACATTCCTCTTTTCTTGAAGAGACTGAGTTTTCATAAATCCTTGTGGCTGGGTTTTCACCATCTGTAGTCTTTTAACATTTCTTTCTCTTCTTGAAGGTACAAAGTTTTCATAAATCCTAGTATCAGTGATGTGCTCTGCACAGCCACTGCTGAGGCACTTGCAATGGGAAAGTTTGTTGTATGTGCCGACCACCCATCTAATGAGTACTTCAGGTCATTTCCCAATTGTTTGACATACAAGACATCTGAGGACTTTGTTGCAAGAGTTAAGGAAGCATTAGCAAATGAACCTCAGCCTCTTACTCCTGAGCAAAGATACAACCTCTCATGGGAGGCTGCCACACAGAGATTTATGCAGTATTCGGAGCTTGATAAAATCTTGGATTCTGAAAACGATGTTGTAAATTTGAGCAAAAGTAATGGAAAGAGCATCTCAAAAGCAGTTTCAATGCCTAACCTGTCTGAGATGGTTGATGGAGGGTTGGCGTTTGCTCACTACTGCCTCACGGGGAACGAGTTTCTTAGACTCTGTACTGGAGCGATACCTGGGACACGGGACTATGACAAACAGCATTGTAAAGACCTCCATCTCTTGCCTCCTCAAGTAGAGAATCCCATCTATGGGTGGTAAGTAGATAATACTGTTGGTATCTCAAATCTCCTGTATAATATTCACACAATGTATGTATGTAGGAACCGTTAAACTTGCTAGTATATAGGATTTTTTCATTCATTATTGATGTATTTATGCCCGAAGCATACTTATTTCCACAGCCACCTCCAAATTTTGTTTTTACTTGTCAATAGATTGAAGTAGATGACAAAAAATATTTTAATTCACAGAGCAAGTAAACTGCGATTTCATGCAAGAAGGCATCAATGACAAATCTGACTTAAGTTGGAAGTGCATTTGTGGGCTATTCTGCTGTTTAATTTCTCACGTTTCTTTTGCTTATTTTGATAATCCACTTCGTATAATTCATGTCCCTATTATAGGAATTAGCTATTGGATATTCTTTTAAAGATCAGCTAGCTAAACTTTTCTGTAACCATTACCTAGGCACTGCTTGTTTGGTTTGAATGTTGCGGCAGAAGCATTTTAGTTGTTGCTAGGTTTGTTGATGTTTATTGCTCATCTCAGAAGCAAGGTTGCGTCATGGGTGGCTGGCGATCTTAAACTTTCCATGAGAATTGACATTCATGATGTGGGTTTCTGAAAAGGGTTAAATGGTTGAGAAAATATCCTGACGAAAATCCAGTTTATTCATTGTAAGATGAAGGGAGAGTTAGCTTACGATTAATTGAACTCATCAGGATATTTTTGTTGAAAAAGAAAACAGAAGTTACCTTCATAGCCGTGAACTAAACTTTCGAACATTTTGATATAAAAAGTAAATAGTGAGGGTAATTTAACACCGCTACAATTCCCGCTGTCATCTCGTAGGTTTACATAAGGTAGTGTCTACTTCTGCTGATTCAAACTGAATTCGCTTGTCTAATGTATGGACTCTCAAGGCTGATTGATCTAAACCCTCTCTCCATCTTCACCTCTACCACCATTGGTGTCTCTCTCTCTCTCTGAGCGTCAACAACCAGCTCTCTCTCTCCTCCAACCAGCGAGCACCAACATCACCCCCCTAGCACTAGAGGCTTTTTTTCCATGCCAGAAGCTCCATTATGACCCCAATAGCAGCAGCAAGTGACGAAGGCAGCAACAACAACAACACAGACTTTAGGCGCTTCTCCCAGCCTCCATATGCCATCATTTTGTATGTCACCACCACAAGAAGAATCACCCCAGCCTCCTCTATAATGTGGCAGTAGCAGGTGAGCCTCTCGTTATTGTCGGTCAACCTCCTTGTTACCATTCACACTATGTGAACAATGTTGCATTGGTTTGTATTATTTTTTTTCCCTCTACTTTGGCTTTGGGCTAGACTTGTTCTCGGCCCAACCTAAGTCTAGTAGAGTTGGGTCTTTTGCCCACCTTGACTAGGGTGACCCATTTACTTGGATCGATCCAGTCCAATTTTTTTTTATTTTTTTAAATATAAAATCTCATTTAAAAAAGAAAGCAAAAAATGTGTTGTTTTCGTGCATACGGCTGAATTCCAAGGTTTTCCAAGCATATTTTTTGTAAAAAAAAAGTATATGTTGCATTATTCATATATTATGAACGAAAATTGGATATTGTAACCAGTTTATGATTATTTATTGGAATTTGGAAAAAATATATAAAAAAAATTAATAATTATTTTGTTTTAGTTATTGGGGTGTAAAATTACATTGTAAAGTACACCTGTGAATAGTAAAAAAAAAGTTTTTTTTTATGCAGAGTAAATATTTCTACACTTTAGAATGGTTAGGCTTTCAACTTCTAATCAAGTAGAGACCCCGTCACGAATAGAGATCTACTTCAAGCTTAGAAAATACCAATGAATAAAAAATTACTTAGAAAAAACAAACAAACAACAATGTAGTTTGCTTTAAGTAGGGTGAACTGGGGGTGATGCGCCTTCCTCTTACACAACAAGTCCCCTTACCCAAACTTTTGCAGACTAATAGGTTTTCTAGTGACTTTAATACTAGGTGGTGACTCTTAAGATTTATAGTCATAATTTTACGACTATAAAACACATCCATTTCACCGTGCGCTGTTCTCCCCCTCCGGGGATGGTAAGGTGTGAATCACAAAAAAAAATCATCGCGAAAGCCTCTATAAGACTTCTCCATATAGGTACAAGAGAATCTATATTCAAGCTTAAATGTCAAAACTCTCCATACAATATATCTCTCTCTCTCTCTTTATCTATCTATATTTTATTAAGAATTGTTTTTTGACTTAGATATAATCATTCTCACTCATCTTACAACAACTCACCTAAATTTTTTATTATCTTCATACACTTCCCTTAGGACAACATACCTAAAAAATATGCTATCTTTATCAACTCATGCATACTATAGAGGAATGCCATTGAAAAATCTTAATTCACTCTCATAATTTTTATTAGCTTTCACCTTCTATTTGAATCAAAACACCCCCATAAGTAAAAAAGTAAAGCCTTTAAAATCTCATAAAATTTCAAAGGCATGAGGAGAAAACTAATAGGGAAAGATAAATAGGGCCAATTAAGGCCAATAAGGAGAGAAGAAGAAAGAAAGAGAAGATAAAGAATATAGAGGCCTAATCAAGTCTAATAAGGTTCATCCCAGCCTGAAATTCAACTAAAAAAATCAAACATATTTAATAGTCATGGAAAAGCCCATAATCATTTGAAGATGTTTTAGACTATTATGAATTTTGTATTACATAATGTTTTAGAAGCTCCTTATAAGTTATTTAAAGCTTCTTCGAGCTAGCTTATGAAAAACGCATAAACCTAGTTTTTTGGCTATTCTAAAACCACAAATTAGTGGCGAAAAGATATATGATTAATCTGATTTAAAGAATCCATAAAATAATGGGAAAACTTGCAAACAATATACTAAATATTCTCTCTACAATATTCTAACAATAGAATTTACATGATTCCAAACAAAAACTAAATATTTGTAAGACCAAAGTTTTGAAATGTGTGTTTGTATTAGACTTATGAGCAGTGATATGATATAATAAAGTTTTCAAGGAAAACCTAGAGTTAAAATCTATAAAAATACAAAAATATTAATTCAAAGTCCTAGAATGTATATTAATAGTACATATGTGTGTTGGATTCATGAGTGCTTTAGATAAATCAACCTCTATCAAAAGTCTCATATAAATAAACATATTTCTTACTCGTATAGGTGATCTCTAACACTTATTTCATCATAGAAATAAGGAGGAAATAATAATTTCCTAGTACTAATGAAAATGTCATATGACTTAGTTTCTTATTTGAACGTATATTTTAGGATCTTCAATCAACTAGGTATGTTTATCATCATTACACTTTTTCATATTTTAAAGGTTTTAAGTTCATTATCCTAATTAAATTATGCATAAGCTCTCTCGTTAAATCTTTGGTTAGTACATCTATAATATTTCTATTAAACTTCACTTAGTTAATAGAAATACTTCCATTTGAGAGCATGTTTTTAATGGTATTATATTTATGATGTATATGTCTAGATTTTCTATTATACATAATACTTTGTGACTTTCCAATTGGTTACTAACTATCATAATGGACACATATAGCTAGCACTGGTTTTGACCAATATGGCTTTAAATTTTTTTGAATTCATTTGGTTTCCTCTCCAATTTAATCAAAACCAATGAACATTGATTTCATCATGGATCTAATAATACATGTTTGTTTAAAGGATTCTCATAATATAATTGCTCCAACAAATATAAATACATATCCACTTGTGGATTTTGAGTCCTTAGTGTTAGATATCCAATTAGCATAATTATTGATGAGAAATCAGTTTTAACTCATAACATCGTTTTTTTATTTTCCTTTAACTCAGTTTGGCCAAGCAATCTCGACGAGTTAGTCTTGCTCCAATGGTAGTAGTACTTTTTTCGCCTGCAACTTTTTTCATCTCCTTGTTATTTTATATTTATTTTCCTTTTTGAACCAAATAAATTAGGTATACAAGGACATAAAATTAACAAACTAGCCAACGGAAGATTTTAAATGTGTTTTTTTTTTAAATAAATTAATTTTTTTTTTTTTGTGTTTCTAAATCATTTTCATGTAATGATGTCAAAAATAAATTTTCAAAAAAAAAATTATTTTGATACAATTCTAAACAAAAAAACACTTTAAAAAATAGCGTCAATTACACTATCAAATAGGCACTTAAAATCCTAACAAGAAATCGGTCTTTGACTAGACCATAAGTTATAATTTATTTGATATCTTACAAAAAAGAAAAAAAATATCCTTTTTACCTTAAATCATAAAATCAAAAGTTGTTTTTCATAAATAACTTATAATAAAAAGAAGTTAAAATCTTTTTAATTTAGAAGCACTTTGATAAAAACTCAAAACAACTTTTTTAATAGAATAGATGTCATTTAAGTTAAAAATTGAAAATCTAACTCTTAACTTCATGAAAACTTTGTTTTAATTTAGTAGCAGACTTTTAATTTAAATAAAAAGTTTATTCTAACCAAACATTTCCAGATTATGTATTAGCGCAATCATATATTAAGTGTTGTTTTTGGTGTTAACATTTCCTTGTAATATTTTGAAGCCTATTTTGCCTTGGGTCCTAATTATGGAAAACTGGGATGTAACATCCACCACCACGTGTGTACAACATTCATTACATCGCAAGTGGGATCTTGGTTTAGCTGTTGAAGGAACTTGTTTCTTTCCTCTGCACCAGGGTTCAGGTTCTACTATGCACGCTTGTCACCCCCGCAGTGCCTTACATGCTTACTGGGTTTGCAGGATGTTCAGTGAGTCCGGAGATTAGTTGTGTTGCGCGTAAACTGGCCCGGATACCCCGGTTATAAAAAAAAAAACATTTGTTACATTTTATAAATCAATAATCTAGTAAATATTTATTTCTATATATATATATATATATATATATATATATTCTCTAATCGTTTCATCTCATCAAGGAATTTATTTACATTTTTTATTAATAATTTTAATCTTCCATATTTTTTAAATCATAAATTGTAGCCAGCATATGATGAGCTGAGAGATTTCCACACATTGGTCAGTTCAAATATCTTTTTTATATATATATTTAATATTTTCACAATAAAAAATAATTCTTGTCATAAAAAAAACACTTACTCCACGGAAATATTGAAATAAGAAAATCTTGATCTCCATCCGTGAAAAAGGCCCTGCCTAAAACAATGGGAGCAATCAATATTTGATGGGCCAAGATAGAGAAATCAATTTACAACAAATAAATAAAAGCCCATGACAATGGCTACTTCCAGATTTAATTGATGTCGTCCGACCACAAGATAGGGTCGGAAAGTTAATTTTATATTTCTTAAATGTATATTGAAGAAAAAAATATAATTTTTCAAAAGAAAACATGCAACGTCAAAATAAATATTTATTAAAAAATTAATTATTTTTCAGCATGTGTACGAATATTTTATTTACAAACTTTGCTTTTTAAATATATATGTGTGTGTGTGTGTGTATATATATATATATATATATATATATATATATATATATATATATATATGTGTGTGTGTGTGTGTGTGTGTGTGTGTGTGTGTGTGAGGCATTATTTTTATTATATTATGAGGAAAAAAATTTAATACGTGTTTTTTTAAACTAGAAAAGGTATTTTTTTTCTTTTCTATCGAATATAAAAATAAACCTGAAAAATTTAGGAATTAAACATGCTACAGTTCCTTAAATATCAATAATATTAGATATAGTTAAAAGAAATTTTAATTATTATTATTATTGTAACTTATGAAAAAAGAAAAAGAAAATTGTTAAAAGTGTGCAATGTTATTGATGAAGGTGTTGAAATGTAAAAAAGATATATACTTTTTCATGGCTAGTTTTAGGCTTGAATATTTGGACTTAATTGTTGAAGCTATGTATTTCTTGTAAAATAACTTTTATGTTCAATTAGGGGATCCTCTAATGATTAATGTGGTCAACAAAGAGAAAAATAGATAGAATCAACCATAAGCAAAAAAACAAAACAAGTGATAAAATTAAAGAGAAAAACAATTTTGATCACTAGATAGGATATTTCTTGTAATGTTATAAAGTATATGAAGTATTAAATACTTACCCCCCTAAAAGCTTTGCCACCATGAAGATGAGTATGAACAATTATGATAGACTCATGAACTTTATAAAGCAAGTTGAAATGTTAGAAGTAGTTTTGAGTTGGTCATATAAAACAATAACGCTATATGTAAAATCTTTCCCATCATATTTCAAGAATTTATACTATCTTATTACTATAGTTAGGACTTGTTTACATTATAAGCTTATTCAACTTATATAGTAAGATTATTGTATATTTCTGCACAAGTGTACCTCCTAAAAAAAGGTTTAGATAAGCTTTTTTCCATCTCTAAATAAGAAAGTGAAAGAATCAAGACTTATATAAAGAGATTTATTAATAAGATGTTTAAGGTAAAAAGGTTTGCCTGATTTTATCACTATGGAGGCTTTAATTAATGAACTGAAAGAAATTATATTCTTTTATAAATAAGAATTCTCTTTGAAGTCAAGGCATCCATAAAAGTCTAAATTAGTGTAAAAGAAGTAACTGTAAATATAAAAACAAACCCTTGCTTCATAAATGTAGAGAGGAATTTCGAAAGCACAAACACCATTTGGTAGCTTTTAAAAATTAAAAGTAACCATAAAGGTAAGTATGAAGGGGGCTAGTATATTTAAAATTGATAAACATTTCTTTGAAAAGCATAGGACAAAAATACTAACAACTATTAATGAAAGACTTTGTTTAATACCTATTTCAAATAAAAGAAGACATTAATAAGTGCAATCTCAAGTTCTTTTTTATAATGATAGAGAACACGATACATAGGACTATTATGCTATTTATAAGAAAGATAAAGAGACTTATTACTAAGAGATATGTATATTAATTCATTACAAAAGGAGAAAAATATGAGAAGAGTGGAGAATATGGAGCACAAGGTATTATTAAAGACTAATATAATTATAGGAGGAATCTTTGTGATAGGATATTCCAATACAAGTTAAAAAGCTTATGGAAAGAAAGTGTTGTTCTTTTCATGAATCAAAAACTACTAGCATAAGCTTATCATTTTGACTCTATAATATTCAAATGGAGTGGCTTTTCCCCCACAATGATACATTAGTGATTATAACAATCAACTTTAATCGCAAAGTGTCAGGGTAACAATTGATGATGAAAGTGCTATGCTAATATTGTCTCTAAATATACGATAATAATAATAATAGCTGTTAATCTATCTAAGTTGATGTTAATAGAGAACACGATACACTAATGTAGACCTTTTTAAATTGGAATATAAATAAAAGGTGTGCTAATAAAAAGTGTATTAGACCTACCAATTATCATTGATATTTATCCCAAGTGTTGCTCTCTACAATACTTTTTATGTTAATTAAAATTAATTTGGATTACCATTCATACTTGGATGACCTCTCCTCTTCAACATAAATGTGATGATTAGTATCAAGTATCTAGTATTAAAGCTCCTAATGGAAAAAAAATTGTGACTAATAGAGAGAATCAAGTAGTTTCTAGGAGATTCACCTCCATATACTTAAGAAAAAAGAATATGTTTTTGGCATACAAGTAAGCATTACTTAAAAAACAATATTGAATTGTAAACATAAACCATTACATATTTTTTAAAAAAAGTTTATCTCTATCCACAGGAAAGTGTTATCACCAAAGTTGGGTCTACTT
Source organism: Salix purpurea (assembly GCA_027405865.1). Classification (NCBI taxonomy): domain Eukaryota; kingdom Viridiplantae; phylum Streptophyta; class Magnoliopsida; order Malpighiales; family Salicaceae; genus Salix; species Salix purpurea. The sequence goes on along the minus strand of JAOWLH010000002.1, from coordinate 4,209,585 downwards.
TGGACCCAAAGATGGCTTTTTGTCATTTAAATATCTATCAATCATTCTCTCCTATTTGATAGAAAATAATAATGGAGAATGATAAAGGTCATCTCAAATTAGATAAACAAACTATTAGAGGTTGAGTACATTCATAAGGTGATATACCCAAAATTGTTAATTAACGTGATTATGGTAAAAAGTCTAAGAAAATAATGGTGTATATGTAGGGACTGAATTAACATCGATAAAGATTATCCAAATATATTTTTCTCGTACCTAGAATAGATTGACGAGTTGACTTCACAACTAGTTTTAAATATTTGAACCTCTTTGGATGCCAATTATTGTATATTATTACCAGATACACATATATCTTGATGTTGAGGACAAAATTACATTTATCATTGACCGAGAATTTTTTTGTTATCGGGCCATACCTTTTATTCTAAAAAATATTATAACCATTTAACAATAAATAGTGAATAAATAATCAAAGGTCATTTAGGTAGAAACATAAAGGCTTGTGTTGATGATATGCCAGTTAAAAAAATTTAACTTTTAAGCAACTACTTTAAGACTTGTAAAAGGTCTCCTTCATTCTACATATTACCAAATTAAGTTAAACCCCTCCAAGAATACATTTTCTATAAAGAGAGGAAACTTTTTAAGGTTATTATTTACCAATAAAATAATAAAATCTAATCCTAAAAAATATAAATCATTTTAGACATGACCTCTTCCTAATATATGACAGGAATGTCCAAATGCTAATAGGAAGAGTTGTCACAATGAATAACTTAATCTCTCATATAAAATAACTTGATATGTTAGGATAACTAGTCAAACAGGCTATTGAGTTGAGGGAATTTAGACTCGAACATAAACTTGGATACGTCATAAAGACAAATCTCTAATAAACTTTATTGAGAAATGCTACTTTTATAGTATCAACAATAATAAAACAATACATAGAGATAGAATCTGAGCTGAGCTCAAATCTATAAAGATTACACATGGATAAATCATCTAACATAAATGGAAGTGAAATTGGGATTATGCTAACGAGGATCAAGGGATAGACCTTTGATCATAGGCTTTATTTTTAATTATTTTCCCTTAACAATGTAGGATAATATGAAGCTCTAGTAGTTGGATAATTGATTGAAAGGTCCCAAAGATTGTTTTGCATATGATTCAACTTCATCACCAACCCCTGATATTTTTAGTTATGTAGAATAGAAATAAATATGAATATATGATCTCCATCATCTAAAAGTGGTGAAAAAAGTAATTCTTCTAACTCTCTGGATTTTGGAGCATAGTGGGTGGGTTGATTTTCATGATTGAATATCTATATCTATATCTATATCTATATCTATATATAGATATATATATGTTTCCATGAAACATGTGACAAAGTATCTAGCTAGCTTGATTTGAATATTAATTTCATGGATGGTGTACATAGAAAGACAAGACAGAAAGATACATAGGATGATGATGGCAATGGAGCGGATTATACAATAAACAAGATTGTCTATACTTTCTCAGGCACCAACTCCTCCAGCAATTAGGGACTATCCATTCTCTGATCACAGAAGCTATCCCTAAGCAAATCATCACAGAATCTGAGACTCATAAAAAAAACACAAAAGCAAACAAGCAATTTTTTAATTAAAAAACGGAGTTATAGCTGTAGAATAGACTATTAATTAATAAAACTCGATGGTGATGGGGAGCCCCTCAGGAAATAGAGGGAGTGCGTGATCTGTCCCTTGCTACGTGCAAAAAGTTAAATGTTAGGCTTTCCATCTTTTTCATTAGATAACAACGCTCCTAAGTCTTAACAAAGAGAAAACCTCTTCAACATGTCACAATTCATGTCTTTTTATTAGGACATGGCAGCCTGCCTTTACATTGTAGATTTTTTTTCATGCGATGAGATAATATTTTTTGAAAAATATATTTTGTTATTTCAGATAAGTGAATAAAATCTTTATTATTTGAGGTTCTTACACGGTCTGACTTGAACTCGAAATATACTGTTCAGATCACAAGTTCTCTATCATTACATCATAGTGTAGATCACGGGAACGTCAACACAAAAAAAAAGTAGTTGTAGTAGCTAAAATAGTTGCATGACTGGTAAGGTAAGTTGGATTTTTAATATATATATATATATATATATATATATATATATATATATATATATATATATATATATATATATATATATATATATAATTAAGATAGATTCCTCTAATACTCGATGGGTCATCGAGCCATTGGGCGTGGAACATACCTTATCAACTTTAATAATGGAGAAAGAAAGGTCATAGAAAAGAATACAGGCGAGCTTGTTCTGCCTAACAAGCCACTTGCTGATTCATCTGTGGATTCAGCATGGCCACGTTTCCTATATGAAGAAGTTCGTAAACCACCTACTAAAAGCTAATCAAAACATATTTTCTAGCCATCACTGTTTCCAGATGATGCGTGAGTTTGATTTTATAGTGCTTTTTGCTGTTACAATATACAAGAAAAGTCAAAAAAGCATTTATGAAGAAACTATCATTCATTCACAAAGAGTTCGATCATGAATCAATAAATAATATTAATATATGATGTATATTAGTGAGCTTTGTATATTCATACATGAAAAAATATATTTAATTAAATCTAAATCACTAATTGAATAAAAAAAATATAAATCAATAGCTAAATGGACAAATTAACCACCCATCCTCATCACATTTGTCATGTATCATTGTCTTATTTATTAGGTTTGTTGATGGACAATGGTTGATTCAATCCTCCGTTGTATATTTCTGTGTCATTTTCCATTTCGTGACGATGTCATTTCTTTGCCAAATCTAGCTAGAACCCCTTTGTCAGCTTCACTAACGAGCTGAGGTCACCTAATGATCTCAACAATTCCTTAATTACATACCCGTATTCAGAAAACTCATTTAATTTTTGTAAAAGAAATTTCCCTACAAAGTACAACCCAATGGTATAAAGTATTTATTCTCACAATATTATATATGTAAAAATTAAATTAAATGAACAAATAAATGTAGGATTGAATTGGTCACTAGTTTCATATCAGCATACAAAACAAATGATATAAATGCAACCAGTGCACTGCCTCAAACCTCCAACGACTTTTATCTTGCTATATTTATTGTGGAAGAGCAATAGCAAGTGACTTTTATATATGTGTTTTTCTCTATTAATGTAGGTGTTTGGGTAATTTGCACGTATCATGATAGTTGTACAGGTTCTGTAAATCTCTAGTGATTATTGTATTAATAATCACAAGATTCGAACATAAAACCACGGGGAAGCAAACCTTTTAGTTTCAAGTTTGTACCACAGATCCAACTGAATATTTTTTTTTTATTAACGTAGTTGTTCATGATAACTTATGCACTTCGACTAATCCCACAAGTTTCTAAATTAACAATCATATAAACTTTCAATAATTATTATATTAGTAAATATAAAATTGGAACCTGAAATTACAGAAAAATCAAACTTACAAGTATAAGCTAGTACTTCTGTCCCCATACTGTGTGGTTAACTATATATTTACCTACCACCGGGCGTGTGGGTCGACTAGTAAGGAGGTCGTCCTAGCTTAATCAAGGTCTTGTGTTCGAGTCTTGGGTATGTAGCTGCGTTAAATTTTCGGTAGAGAGAGCTTTACCATCCTTGTGGTCCCATCCAGCTCGAATCCGGATTAGTCGGAGCTGTGGCTCCGGATACTGGATGGCTTGAAAAAAAAATATATATATTTGTTCGGACGGCTGGTGGCTTGGCTCCAACTCCAAGTGCGCAATGCACCAGCTAGCTTCGTGGTCCAGTCTCTGGTTATGGCCAGCAATCACGTGGCCTTGCCGCGGCATAAATGCATGCTGCAGCGCACGTCCTCGCCGGTTAGACAACTTTGGATTCCTCTGGTCTCTAAACCCGCCCAGTATCGCACGAGCGACTGCTGAAAAATTAACTAGCTATATAATCTTTTGCTAAAGGATCCTCTTCTCAAGATTTTCTTTGATTCTCACTATTGTGCTCGTATTAAACTTAAATAATTTTTTTATTCATTAGTACTTTAAGGAATTTAGTAATTTTAAAAACAAAACTCTCAAATAAATGTTCATACTTCATACCCACATAGGTAATTTTTTATTAAAAATATTATACTATACTGCATTTTGTACACAAAGATATAAAAATCATTAAGCGCATAGCTCATTATATATCACCGTGCAACTAACAACTCTTTCATTCTAGGAATATGTAAGAAATAATAATTTATAAATGTTATTAATCATATATGATTTAGTTTTTTGTTTAAACTTAAGTCTTTGCGATTTCCATTCAACTAAGTATAATTACCATTATTATACTTATATTATAACATATAGTCCAGGTGTAACTTAGATATTTGAGTACTTTGTATATAACTATTCAATTATGCTAAGATTTTAACACCACAAATTTGTTTATTTGTTCTTCTAAATACCAAATATAGGCTAGATTAGTGGGGAGATAGAGCTTAAAAACATAGGGGAAAACACTAAAAACTATGGTGAGGAAGAGCTGTAAAATGTAGAAAAATGATGCATAAAACTCTTTTTTTATCCCTTTTTTTAAACCAAAAATAATAATAAAATGATTCTAATAATTACCATAATTAATTCCTTCCATTATCAACTTTGATTGCCATCGTAAAAAAGAATTAAACATGGTAGTCCTGGTTTGAAGTAGGATGTTTTTAGTGGAAAAAACATATTTGAAAACTTTTCAAGTTATTGAAGAAACTTATAAAACTACGTTTATGGTTAAAATATATTAATAGGATGGAAATAAATTATGTGTCAAATAATTATTTTATAAGAAATCTAAATTCAAGTCCAATAAAAGTTAGTGAAATAAAACAAATAGCTAAAACCTAGAGCACGAGCACATACATAAGCCTGAGTCTAGTCAAGTTGAACCAAGTGTGCATATATGGGGTAAACCCATAGTACTTTATTAAGGTTCATTTAGGACTTTTCAACTTTCCACCAAATGAACTACAAGAAATCTCTTTTTTTTTAACTTAAGACTCTTAAGTTTTGACAAAATATATCAAATTATTGTTTTTTAAGATTAATTTTTCATTTATCTATAATTTATTATGATCTTGTAAATGAGCTTTTGTTGAAGAACAATTTCCAAAAAAAGTTTAACATTAAAAGTGATTTGACCTCAGATATTCTCATTAATGATATTTTATTAAAACAAATTCCAACAACTTTTTACATTAGAATTAGTGTCATTGTATTTTTATACATTTTTGTTCACATTTATTTTTTTCCTTGCACGATTGTCTTGTGAATGGGTTGATGGATATCATATATCTTTGTTATTGGTTGATATTTTAGACCATAAAGTTTGTCTTTCAAAAAAACCTTGTGTTTTTAGGTCTTGGTTTTCCTCTCATATGTCTTCAATATCGGTTGTCTCTCATCTGATACCTTTATGGTTTAGGCCTTGGATTTTGTTGTGGGACAATCCTCCTCACATTTTTATTAATAAATGTAAATTTAAATAAAATTTTAAAAAACAAAAATATTTAGTTATTCCAATATTTTTTTCTACTACAATTATTCCAATACAAGGTTTTTTTAACTTGGTGTTTTTTAAAGCAAGGTATTTCTTGTCTTTTCCATTAATATTTTTTTACAAATTACCTTACAATTATTTATTTTTTAATTAAGGGCTTACTTGTCCATGACTTATGTTTCTCTTTCTTAGAATATTTTTATTGCTTCTTCATTTTTGGAATTCATATGAGAAGCAATTTTTAGGTATCCTTTTAATATCGGGTATTTGTCTGTTAGGCATTGTACCTTTTGATAACCACAACATATTCTTAGGAGTGCTATTTATGAGATAAATGGCCTTTTCTATTGAAAAGTTCACAAGTAGAAAAATAATTATACATGGTAGATTGATTAACATACATGATTTTTTTTTCTACACGATTGACACTTAAACCATTTTTATTTAGGCTTTTATTTTTCCCTCCTAAACATCTAAATTATCTTTATCTAAACATCTAAGTCAAAACTTCAACTTCTTTTCTAAGAGCATCATTTCCATTTTTCAAATTCTATAAAGATAAGGAACAACTAGCAATACCACATCATAATTTTATTATTTGTGTTAATATATCATATTTTTTAAGTAAATAATTATTTCATTTTCAAATTTTCATGCATCGTTTTAAAGTTTTTATTACTTTTTCTAAACATCTTGTTCTTTTTATATAAGTCTTTCCATAAGATAATTAAATCATCAAAAATGATATCAATATATTTATCTTGTTCAATGAGGTATGAGCTAAATAAGTCTATATTGTCTTCTCCATATTCTATGGTCATAAGAAAACTAAGTTCACCGATGTCCATGATCTTTAGCTCTAAGATGGGTAAGTCCTATAACAAGAACACAAACTCTGATATCAATTGTTATTCTAGGATTAAAAAACTCAAACAAAAAATAGGTGAATTAGGTATACAAGGTAAAACTATAAATTAAATTTTTTATCTAATAACATGCAATTATAAATATTGAACCAACTGAATAAGCTATAAATAATATAAATAAGATCATTAAAATGTGAGAGTTTAGAGAGATTACACTAAGACTTATAGATGTTTGGCAAACTCTTGACTCCTCTCCTACAACTTTCATTCAAAAGTTTTCACTATCACATTGCATTGTTCTTGATTTATACTCTTTATTAAAAAAATGTTTTCCTTCTCCTACATTTGCTAACTTAAACATCATAAGTGTTTTTTTTCTTAATTAGGAACTTATTTTGTTGGTCAATCACTAGTGTGGGGATTGTAGTCATGAAAAACATATATAAAGTATGGGGTTTCATGACTTTATCAACATTTATGTGTGTTTGTGTGTTTCATACTTGGAAATATACATGAACACATGTACGACTAAAATTGTTGTAGTCATGCATTAGTCATCATTGATCCAAATTTTCCATTATTCTTTACAAAACATTATTTATGCACTAATATCATTTGACTACATATCTCATAATAATTTATCTTATAGGGCAAATATTCTCTTTCTTGATAAGAAAAAAAAATTAACTAGTTTGAGAATTAGTCTATCATATCTCGATCTCTTATTAACTCTTCAACTTTATTTAAGTTAAATATATGAGAAGGAATAAAACTATTCTCCCTATATTTTAAATTTATCATCTTTTTTTTATACATTTTCCCTCTCTATATGCTTAAAATGTTTTGTTTAGCCCTTTTATCTTTTGAGTTTTAGCTCCATCCCTAATTCAAATCAATGCTTTTGTAATTTTATAGGGCTTTATTTATAAATTAGCAAACTCTTTAAATAAGAAACATTGCTACTACTATTAGAATTAGTATATTATCCAATAAAAATAATGTAAATATAGAAATACATATAATAGAAGAAAAATATGATTAAAATATAAAACTTTTTTTTTTGCCACATTACGATCATAAGTAACCACGTGTCTTAGTTTTTAACTATTTACACATAAACACATAACCAAAACTACTATTTATACTTGTCTTATTATTATACGAGTATGAGTTTCTGAACTTAAACTCAATTTAACTTAATTTGAGTACTCATTTGATTACCGATTACCTAAACACTCATCTATTTTTTTCTCAAAGAACATAAAACATATTTTATAATAAGACCTAATTGCTTTTGATCTTGAGGTGTATAACATACACATACAAATGGACTTAGATAACAAATAATGAAGTAATTGGATGGTAAACATGAACATTTACTTAGATATTAGGTATGGATTTGCTTGAAATCTAATACAAATTGCTCATCAAAAGGAAGGATCTTTCTATTAAGAGTATCAACATGTTTTTTAGGTTATTTTATTGGAAAGATTTATTTAAAAAAAAATACAATAATAATAAAAGAATAATCCTTAAAGAAAAAAAAATAAAACTCCTGGCAGTTTATGAACTCAATTATCAAGTTTGTGGTGGTTGTTTCATTTAAAATGAATATTAGAAAGTATTAAAGACTCGTCTTTTCACTTTTTTAAAATAATTGATAAAACTAAGAATAAAAATAAAGATATTTACACCAAGTAGATGTTGAAAGATGAATAATGATAATTTGAGTTGGATGAAATTTGTAACTATATAAGGAGGTTGATGTTATTAATGGTGTTTTTATTATTGTTGCTGATGGTGCTTTATTAATGGTGGTGTTATTGATTTCTAGATATGATTCACTTTATTATAGGTATAATATAGTAATATAGTCAACTGAGAGTGCAAGACCCATGAACTCTCTTTACAAATACAATTAAAAACACGAATGCGACTTTTTCAAACTTTAAGGAAATAAATAAATTCAGGTTGGATGAGGTTTAAGTAAATAAGTATCCACTATTTGTTAAAAAGAAAAATCAACCTAATCCTCTTATAGTTTAACTATTTTTTCACTTTGCCTCTATTATTTTAAGAATTACAATATTTAAAATTGAATGAGAATACAAATCAACCTTTATATACAATATAATCAAAAACACCATTTATCTTCTTGCTCGTTAAATTGAGTAAAAATCTCAATTTTTAATGCCCAAAAATTCATAACCCAAATCAAAATCTAATACCCAAATCATAAAACATGATTTCTCACCCTTTGTTTTTTAAGATGATAAATCAAGTCAATCTTTAGTAGAACACCATTATTTTTTTATAATGATAGAATATTTGGTCTTGATGTCTAATTCCAAAAGTCTTATTGTTTATCCAAAGCCTCGATGAGTAGGAATTCTAGCTAATAATCTTATTAAGCCTTGAGATGGTTTTTGATATATATAGTTTTAATAACTTCTACTTTTTTTATTATAGTATTTGGTTGTTTTATGATTTGGAGGGTTTTTATAAGTGACAAGATTATTTTGAGTCTATAATCATCAAACCAAAGTATGTGACTTGAAAACTAGAGAAGAGCTTTATGACATTTTTCTCATGAAAGTACACTTAATTGTTTTTTACGAGTGAAATTTAGGATAATAAGTAAATCAAATAGTAAACTAATTCTTTTTCTTACATAACTATATAAAACTCTACAAATACAAACCATTCATCTATGCATATCTCCCAATATATAAAACTATACAAAAATAAAAGATATCACATACTTTATAAAATATTTTAAAAAATAATATAATTTAATAAATAAAAATATTTCACCAATTTCTCCTCACATAAAAAAAACAAGTCAACATAATCCACAATTCATCAAAAATCACAAATTATAATCAAACAAAATTATAATTACCATAACATTGTAATTTAATTTAATGTAAAATCTATTAACATTAAAGCATAGTCTACATCAAAATCATCCCACCTCGTGAAAAGGATTGTAGTGCTATTGGAGGTGTCAATATCAAAATTGTCCAGCTCGCGAAAGAGCGTAGAATACTTGTGAAAAACTACGTGCTAGTTATAAATTACAGGTATAGCATGCAACTAAATAAACTGTAATATTATTTTTTTTATTCTCCGGAATTTCGAGGGCATTCCCATGAATTAGAAAATCACTCTCACACAGAAGATCCTGTGCTCTGCCATGTTCAGTGTGACGGTCACGTTACTGGAGGATCATCTGTGACTCCCGTGCACAAGCTTGTACTCGCCAAAATGTCAACATCTTTGACAGCACCACTTCTATAGTTCTATCCCTTTCACATGGACCGTGTTTGACACGCTCCGCACCCCTGCGTGGTTATATCTCAAGACGTTTTGATGATTTCACAATGGATTTTTCTGTGAAGGATGCCGATACTGCGTGCGTATCACGTCATCATGCAATCACGTACTTACACCCATCCCAAGAAGCAATCATCCGTGCACGTCTTCTCCAACACATCGAATCTCCACCGTTGTTATTTTTGAACCTTGTAAACAAAGATTATTTTGTAATAACAATTCGACCGTTGATCCTCATTCGGGAAGCGTAGTGGTAATGTTTTAGATGTGATGTGTTTTAAAAGTATTTTTTTTAAATATATATTTTATTTTATTTTTTATTTTAAATTATTTTTTCTTTTTTGACTTTTCAGGTAATAAAATTGAAATTTTAGGCCAAATTCTTGCATCCCTTCTTCTCATGGAGGATAATGCCTTAAGCACCATCCTGTTGCTGCATTTTCATCTCGATTATTTTCTTCAAATAAAGTTCTTATTTATCACTCCAGAATTTCAACATAATTACTAGTGATTAATGACACCATTGCATCGGGTTTTTCCATAGAGATATTAGAAAATTATTCTTTTTTTAAAAAATATTTAAATAATTTTCTTTTTAGTGTAAGCAATTTAAAATCATTATAAACCACTAAGAAAATCAGTTTAATAATTTCTAAAACTAAAAACATTTTTTAAGAAAATTGCTCCAACACCTCATCAATATTTATTCTGGAGCTCTACATTTCCAAGAGCAAACACGTATATGGCGGGAAAATGACTCAAAAGTGCCGACAATTGGCACGTAATAGCTTCGTAAGGCTGTGGGAAAAGGAATCTGTTGGAGGGCTGCACGGTCATTTCATCTGAAAAGACAGCGATGCTGACGTGGCAGGACAATGGGAAGGAAGGGACGAATAGGCGAAGTGCTATCAGCGCAGGACAAGTGTCTCCCGCTCAAACCATGATAAAAGCCGACAAGGACAAGCTTGAAGATCAGATAAATAGCAATTGCGATAAAAGATAAAGGCAAAGCGGTGGTTGCCCCAGAGACCCAGCCTCCGCTCCTATTGGCTCCTTTTATAAACACGTGGGTCCCTTCACTTCTTGGAAGTTTTATTGAGTGGCGGGGGCCATGACGAAGAAAAAGAGGAGTTTTTTCTTTTTTTAAAAAACAAAAAAAAACAAGGGGAGGCGAATCTTTATAGAAGCCCCCAAAAAGTATTCGGAGGAAGAAAAATAGAGAAATTAGATGTTAGTTTTTTTTTTAAAAAATACATTAAAATAATTTTTATTTTATTTTAAAAAAAATATTTTTGAAATTAATATATAAAAATGATCTAAAAATATTAATTTTTTTAGCTTAAAAAATAAAAATTTAATTTTAATCAAAAGCGGTTTTAGATGGTTGGTTTGCTTAAAGCGTGTACAGTGAGGCTGGGAAGCAGGGTCCATTCCTGATTTTTTTTAGCTATAGTCCAAACCTAACTCCTTTTTTAATTATTATTATTAAAAGGAAGGTGGGGTCCAGTGTGCAAAATAAACAAAAGTGTTTTTTAAAGGGCGTGGTACGTGGAATCTAAGCTGTGGGACCTTGTTTGCGGGCCTAACTCTAGCATTTAGTGCGTCATCATGATGTATGTGGGCCAGGTTTTGGGCTCATTTTGAGAATTCTGGAATTTGGCGGGGTTTGAAAATTTTGAGAGCTGGAATTCAATTATTCTCAAATTGCAAGCAGCACCCCCGCCATCACCAAGCTCTCCTCTATTTCAGTGCATTTCACGGCATCATTTTTAATTTAAACATTTATTTTATATTTTTTTAAGAGGTCAAAAACTTGAGAAATAAATTGTGTTTTTTTTTATGGGTTGTGAGTTTAGGTCTAAGTTCGTGGGAGATGAGTTAAATAAAATGTGTAGTTTAAAATAAAGTTTCGGATAATCTTCTTCTTTTGATTTTAACAATTTAAACTATTTTTCTAGTCAAGATCATTGATAGCTTATACTTAATGTCGGGTATTAAGTATTTTTTAAGAAAGATAAAATACAGTTATATTTTAGAGAGATAAACTTTGAAAATATATATGTTAAAAATGCTGAAAATAAATAGATTGTGACCCTTGACTTTGAAGGATTTATTGTGTATATATAGGTCACGGGTATTGTATTTTTATGGAAATGAAAGGCTAAAGTATAATTTCATATTATTGATATTTTTTTAAAGTTGTATTCTACTTAAATTAATACATATTAGATCAGTAAAAAATACCAAGAGTATAACACCTGGATTTTCTAGGAAAAAAACACATGCTTAAATTTAAGAATTACAAAGGATTTTATATATATATATATATATATATATATATATATATATATATATATATATATATATATATATATATATATATATATACATGTACTCGAATGAGATAGTGGCGGAGTTTCTTCTATAAATAAAGCACTCCAAGTTACCGACTTATAAAATAAAAATCTCTATACAAATTTCAAACCACGATCCAATTATAATAGATCATCATCAAATCAACCATTTATTAATTGAATTTAGGCCATCCAATATCACATTCAAATAATCATATGACACATTAATTATACATTGATAAGAATTTACACAATATTCATAAGTCTACAACCAAAGGTTAAGCAAACATATTTTACATTCCTAAGAATATTATATTACAAGCCAAAATGAACAATAATATACTTAGTCTTTAAATTCAAATCAAAAGTGATTAGAAAATCTATTCCTGACGAGTATGAAATGGTCATAAGAAAATCAATATAGATAAATAATATAATTTAATTAACACTAATTCATCAGAGATAGATAATTATATTATATTTTTCTCCAAGCTAATAGGTAAAATCTTTTATCCTTTTATTTATTTATCATCTTTTATTTATTTTATTCTAGTTTATTTACATTGAACTTCATGTTAAGTCAGTTAATCAATGTCTTACCACAACCAAATTGTTGTCATTAGATTTCATCCAATTACCACTTAATCAAATTTTCTAATGCATGTCGATGTCAATGAGCTCATCATTAGTCTTCCCATCTCTTGGGAATGGCTAATCAAGTCCATTTTTCACTTATACCTAACATATTAATATGTCAATACCAATGAACCTCATTGGCATCAATAGTCTCTAAAACCAAAAATAACTAATCAAATTTAAGAAATGTTAATACCAATATAACCTATTGGTATAAATGGTCTCTCAAACCGGTAGTGATTAATCAAGGTGAATAAATATCGATATCAATGTAACCTCTTGGTATCATTATCCTTCTGAACCCAAAATAGATAATCAAGTTTCTTAGTATTGGTATTTGTTCACTTTGTCAATCAATGCCAACCAAAACCAAACGTTATCATTAGTTTTCATCTTAATGGCTAATAAATCAAATTTTCTAATGCATGTCGATGACAGTGAACTCAGTGACATCATTAGCCTTTTTATGTCCTGTGAACGATTAATCAAGTCTATTTTTCACTTATAACTTTTATATTAATATATGGATACGAATTAGTATCATTAGTCTCTTAAATTAGAAATGACTAATCAAATTTAAGAAATGTCAATACCAATGTAACCCATAATTATAAATAGGCTCTTAAATCATAATGACTAATCAAGTTTAATAAATGTCGATATCAATATAAACTATGGAAATACTTGTATTTTTAAGGAATTAAATCCAATAAAATGATCGAGAACAATGTTATTTTTATGAACAAAAGCCTTTGCTATCTCCAATGAACAACATGAGACAAAAGTATAAAGGTGCACTCCCAACAAGACAAGATAGAAACCTAAGAAAGAAAAGGTCATTTCTCTTAAGACTTTTATCAAATATCCAATGTGCAAACTACCTAGGTAAGAAAACTAAGTCAACTTTCGTGTAATATTAAATACAAACAAAAAGCCAAACTTAAAAACCTTCTCATCAAGGCAAAAGTTGTGGCCAAACTATTCTAAAACACATGTGATTTAAATATACAAAATACAGAATGAATGCAACATGGTTTTCATCCAAAAGGAGCACACACAAATGAAATATAAAGACTAATACCCTACACTTCAAAAATGAGAACTCTAAAAAAAAGATAAAAAGCATATAAAATTAATATGCAAGAAAAAAACAGTAAGTTAGCCTGTAGATGAAAATATTAGAAAAACTAATGAAGCTTACTTTGGTAAGCAAGAATTAAAAGTTATGAGAAAACAAACTAAAGAACAAAAACATGAAGATAAAAATGTTAAACAACCTCTAAACAAACAAAAAAAAGCTCAATACTCCAAACTAATCAACAAAAAGACCATGAAAATGGAAAACAAATAATGAAAATATTGCAAAAAAAAGAGAAAAATATATGTAAAAACCACTAATAACAAATAAAGAGATCTAAAAATCTATGATAAGACCATACCTAACTTATATACTCTCTAACACAAACCCCATAAATAGCACTACATACCCTTACATATTAATACCAACCCAATTCCAATGAAGATAAAATCAATAAGAAAATTATAGTAACCATATTATTTTTATTTTCAAAGCAATAACATCCCAATCAACCCAACATGAAAACTAACATGAAAAATATATAAAAGTGCAATTATAACAAGAATGATAAAGCAAATAAAACTAGAAGAAAAAAGAGAGACTTATCTTACAACATCCAAAGAAAACACAAAAATAAGGAAGAGAGAAAACTCATAAAAGACTCAAACAACTTGATCAAAAGCAACCAAACATCTAATTTATACAAACCAGCCCCACCATTCTATTGAGCAAAATAAACCTAGTACATCATAAAGGGAGTGTGTATTTAATGTAATAATGATACATTAATATTAATCAATGAAGGATAATGCCTATATAAAAATAAAGATGAGAGATTGGAAGAAAATGGTGTGTTTATTTTTGCTTCTGATTTTGTGTTTGTTATGGGGTACAACCCTTCACCGTAAAAAAACATGAGAGAAAAAACAACAAATTCATGTTTTTACTGATGTGTTTTTTACCTTTACTAGTAGGCCCCACTACTACATACAAATGCAACAACAACAAACATACACAAAGTGTCTGTTTTGGAAGTGTGGTTGTGGTTGTTTTTGAAAGTGTTTTTCATTCAGAAATACATTAAAATAATTTTTGGCATCGGCACACAAAAATGATCTAAACCCCCCCGCCCCCCCCCCCCCCCCCCCCCCACCAAAAAAAAAATTAATCTAAATTAAAAAATCAAATTAATTTTTTTTTCAAAAGCATTTTTGAAATGCAGTGTCAAAAACCCTAAAAGAAAGATAAAAACTGTGTGAATCCAAATTGAAATCACTAGCCATCTATAGTGTTTTAATGAGCACTTAGTTTGTTTTTTAAAAACCAAGAGTAAATAAAGTAAAAACCGTAAAGACATAAAAATTAAATAAAAGTGAATATGGTAACAATAATTAATATAAAATCATGAGAATGAGTGATGAGGAATGCCCCCCTCATTTAATATTATACAAGATTTGTGCTGTATAAGTTTTATAATGTCAAAGTGAGATAATGTTTTTCTTTAATTTTTCTGATCAATTTAAATTATTTTCTTGAGAATATGGTGCAAGTAATCAATTTTGCATTAGATTTTAACTATTTCCCTTCTCACTCATGACTCATCAAGTGGGCAAACTCCTTAATTTGGTTACTTTTACTTTCTCATATATAGGTGGAGGTAGCCTTCAATAATCAATCTTTTTGGTATATCTTTTTATTAAGTGCATGAAACTCCTTAATTTTATGCATATGGTCACAATGGAAAGGAAAAACATAATAGGGTTCCTTATGTTCTTGATGCTTTTCATGGAGGAAGGATATTACATAAATCATTTCCCTTTGATAACTACTAGTACCTTAGTATATTTGGTGATTAGATGAATGGTTAAAAGCTTAAGGAATGCTAGATGATCATAAATGTGTTGTTAGTTCTTTGTTTGGATGCTCTAATGAGAGAATGAAAACACTGTAGAGATTTTGTTATTAAGAAATGAAGAGGTCTATATTTGGTGATACTTTCTTCTTTTGCTAACATAAGATTCTTCATTACTAGTTTTTTTATAAGGAGATTTATTTTAAGGAAACTATTTATCATTCCTATAATAAGTAGTGACTTCACTAATGTTTTAGTGGTAATGAATTACAGTACATTCTTCATGTTAAGCATCTCCTCGCTAAATCTTTAGAGATAAACCTTAATGCTTTCATCAATTAATTGTTGAAGGGTATATAAGTGTCACCTCCATCACTTTTTTTCATCATTTTTTTTCTTTATTAAGGGTAAAACTCACTATTACTGAGGTGAGAAATCATACTACATGAAGTTTTGGTCTTTTTTTGTATTGTTGTCGTCATTACTATTGTATAGAGTTGTAATATGATTTCTATATTGAATAAAATTGGTGTGAAAAGTGGACAATTGGTGTGGTGGATGATTTAGTAGAAAAAAGGTGTGGAGAGGTGAGGAGAAAAAAAAGAGGAAAAGCTAATTGGTGAGAATTTTATTATTTCTTTTTCATGAACAATGTTACTATTAGTGATGTTAATGGCTTTGTGAAAGTTACCATTAATGGGTATTAGAGTCAATAGGTGTGCTTGATCGATGTTGATGAAAGGTTGAAAATGGAAAAGAGATGGCTATTATGGTTTTTATTCTTATTTTTTGCACTTTTTTTCATATAAATTCTTTTCTACATATCCTCTCTCTTTATATTTATATAAAAATCTCTCTTTATTTTATTTCCCTTTATTGCCCTTCTATTTCTCACAACTTTCTTTCTATTATTAAAATGTTAGAACAACAATGACAAACCTTACAATCCATGAAATAAATAACTTAACCATAACCTAGACGAGAATGGTTTCATCGAAAACTTACTAACCTCCAAAAGGAAAAGAAAAACATTGTTATTCCTTAACATCAAAATAAAATAGTCTTATTAAAAGACAACCACCCTAAAATAAAATAAAATAGTATCAATAAAAGGTGATTACCTTCTAAATCAAAATAAAATGGTCTCATCAAAAGGTGACCAACCTCAATTATAAACAAAATAAAATAATATCAATAATTATAAACAAAATAAAATAATATCAATAAAAGGTCACTACCTTCAATATCAAAATAAAATGGTACAATTAAGAGATGAACATGCTACACGAGAAACAAAATGATATGTCAAAAGATGACTACCCTCATTATCAAAACAAAATAATCTTGTTAAGAGACAACCACCTTGAGCTGAAGACAAAATGATAAAGTTTATCAAGGAGACTACCCTTCAACATGAAAATAAAATGGTATAGTTGAAAGGTGAATACCCTTAATAGGAAATAAAATGATATAATCTCAATAAAAAATTACTCTCAATATCAAAAATAAAAAAACATTGTTGAGGGCAACCACTCTTAGTATATAATAAATGAGTCAAAATTATTGGGTGACCAACCTTAACATAAAATTTAAATAGGTTAACTCAAGAAGTGACCATTCTTGAAGAATGATATTTTTATAGTGTGACTTGCTCAAAATGATAGAGATTGTAAGAAGTTGACAATGGCACACCTTTTTTCTTAGCATGCTATCCTAAAACAACTTGGCTATTATTAAAAAACACAATAAAAATTTCAAAATATCCATTCTAAGGTAGAATAAAAAGGAACAGAAAAACTACCAAGAGATATATAAAACGATCATAAAAGCCAAAAATCATAAATTATTATAACACAGCAACTTAAAAACAATGCATCAAATGAAAGCCACTTCAAACATATAATGATAAGTAAAATCTTGTATACATCTAATGCAAGTTAGTATAAAGGCGCAACAACTAAAAAGACTGTAGACCTATTAGGGAAAAAAATATAAAATAAGGAATAATAAATAATACCCGTACAAATATGTGCATGAAAAGATAACAATAGAAATTTCAAGGTTTTAATGGCTTTTGACAACTAAACAAGCCTTTACTAGTTCAAGAATATATTTTAACTTAAAAATATACCATTTACCAATATCATAACAAATATAAGTTAGTCAACTATTGAATTTTGAGCTGGTTTAAATTACTTTGACTCACTTTATTTACAACGTGATGTGATAACAAAAAGGAAGCAAAAACAAGTTAGGATGGTCTTGTTTGTTTCTTATCTAGGGTTTCATGTAGAAATTAGAAATGGTTATAATGTATCAAGTAGAGTCGCATGGCATACATCTCCAAGGCATGGCCTTAATAGCTAGTAAAACACAATTAAGTTGTAAGACAGCTAGTACAATATCTAGAAAGTTATTCCATGCAAAAGTTTAGAGAAAACAACATCTAGAATCTTGAATTATGATACAATAGAAAGCCATCTATTGAAAATTAATAATACAAGTTATATAAAAAAAAGCCATCTATAGAAAGTCATTTTTAAAAAGACAAGTTGTAACATACACATGTTCATGGTGTTTTGGGACTGTTCTTGGCTTTCTGAAGTTGTTCACAAGTTTTTTTTTGAAATTTTAGGTGTTTATGTGTTTATTCAAATTATTATTATTATTATTATTATTATTATTTATTACTGCTTAAAATGTTGTGTAATTTGTTAATTATAATGAAAAATAATAAAACAAATGTGAGTCTGTTGGATTTTATTTATGTTATTATAGTAAGAAAATAATATAAAACTTAATAAAAAAATGTGCTTACTTGCCACGTCCAAAGCTTTTTGGAAAAATTACTCTAGATTTAATAACAAATGTATTAAATCCTTGAGAATTTGGCCTATATTAAATAAATTGCAAACTTAATTTAAGAGAATTAATGGTGTAAAGTTAGATGATAAATGTTGGACGTACAAGTAGGCTAATATGTAAACATCTTGAAACAAACAAAAAAATCTCAGAGTTATTTTGAGCGATAACTGATTGTTTTTTAAATCAGAATATTTTTACGGCTCATAAATTGTGGAAAATTCATTCTCTTTCTAGGATAGATGATCATTTTAAGGAATCTACATGAATCTTTTATCTAATATTTTATTTGGGTTCACGAGCCCATAATAAAAAAATTTAAAAATAAATTTATTCACATGAATAAATATGCCCATCAAAACATTAATTACATCAAAATAGACAATACAACTTATTTCAGGTAAGACGTTCTAGGGATGCTAATATCTTCTCTTTATGCAACCAAGCCCCTACCTTTGAATCTCTGACCAGACCAGTACAATCGAGTTTTTGTAGCGATCCTCAACAACTAGGTGATGACTCATCTTTCCTGGCGAGACTACCTCCTGGGATGTTGCGCGGCAATGTGCGACAATTAATAAAATCTTTAACCCCATTATAATAATATATTTTTGCGACCATTATTCATTACTTATACAAAACCTAAATAGAATATTGAGGACAACATGTATTAATTAATAATATAAACTAAAAAATTTATAGGTACCAACTAATTAGCTATTATTGGTTGAATTAATACTAATTCAATCTAGTTTAGTAATATTTACATTTCAAATTTGCCAACAAAATTTTGTTAGCTTACTTGAATGTTGGGGTGGTTGAATATGTAGTTTTGGGAGCTTGTTTTGTGATAATATAAAAAAAGGAAGAAGAAATGAAGGAAAGGGAGAGAGGGGACTTGTGGAAGGTTATAACTTAAATAATATTGATGAATTCCATAACAAAATCAGTGACGATTATTTTTCATCTCTAATGTTGGTGGTAATATTTACATTCAAATTTGCCAACAAAATTAACGAAGAAACACTTATCTCATTTATTTTCTCTTTGAATTCCACTAGTAACTCTCTCTAATTCACCAATAAGAATAGCAATTTCATGCTCCATTAGTAAATATCATTGTAGATTACCGACAATTTTTCTTGTCGGTGTTTGTATTTATATTAGATAATTTTGTAGTGGTGTATTGGAGATTAAATTCCAACAAATTTTTAACGTGAAAAATGAGTTAACTTTGCTTTTGATTTGACCTCAAATATAATTTTAACTATTATTTTAAATAAAATTCCAATAGTCTCGAAGAAGTAAACCCCAATTGTTTTCAAGGTGTTAAAAATATATTTCTTCTTCTTTAATTTTCAAATCTATTAAATAATTGTAATTATATTATACTAATTTGGAGGTGTGCTAATAAGTGTTAAGAAACCATCTTACCTAAAAGTTTAAGTTGTTAGGTAAGATCCTAGAATATGATCTATATTATTCTCTAACACATCCTCTCAAGTGAAAGTCCTTTGGACTTAAAACTTGCACACAAGCTCATAATACCCTATGTTTAATTTTTATCAAATAGAATTAGAGCGGTGAGATTCGAATTCGTGACCGTTAGGTCAACAAATGTTACGAAATCATCTCACCTAAAAGTTCAAGATGTTAGGTAAAGTACTAAAATATAATTTATATTATTTTCTAGTAATAAAATCGCATGGAGAAGTGAATATATAAGCTGATTAAAGAAAAAAGGAGCATGAATGTGTGTTTGTATGTGTTCTATCGTATGACTTGGAGTTTTGCTTAACATTTCCTCTTTTATTATCATACACCTTGTGAAGGTTTGGAGACTGAATCCTAATTGTGTATTGAACTCACAAGTCGGACGACGGAAAAAGGGTGGTGTATTGAACTATCGTGCTAAGTAAATGTGGTAGCTAGCAGTGGGGTTAGGCTATGTATTTGATATATTATCATTAGTTGACAAATATAATATTTAATGTATTCTTTGAAATTGTGTATGCTTTATATAAACCTAATCGAATTAAACCTAATCGAATTATGCAACAACAATATATATATATATATATATATTATGCAACAACAATATATATATATATATATATATATATATATATATATATATATATATATATATATATATATATATATATATATCTGTGTGTTTGTGAGATATTTCAACAAATTGCACCTATTATAATAACTACTCACAGGTGGGAGTTCACATCATTTTTCAAACAAAATCATAGTCAATATGATGTCTATAATCAATTGTTAGACAGGCCACCGAATCTATTTAATGTAATGTTCAATAATTACTGTTCATAGAGAACGCTTGCACGTCCTTCAATCACCATCCCTAGCTAGCCAATTCGGGGAAGAAATCTCTTCTATAAATAGTCATTAATTCAACCTCTTTTTTTCCCACTCCCATGAGATAATCAAGGCTAGTTTGCCTGTGGCTGAAGATTATTTGATGAAATAAATTATGAAAAGACTATTAGACAACCGTAGGATATTGTAAGAGATGAGGTTTCAAGACTTCCTAGAAAAAACAAGGTAGGGAAGAGATTGTTATTTTGAGTTAATATATAGTAGTTCAAGAAACACCAAGATAACAATAATAACTTTTTAAGGAAAGTTGTAACGTAAAATAGATTAACATTTTTTTATTTTTATAGAAAGTAGATTTATTTTAGATTGATGTGTAGGATGATGTGATGATAGTCTAAATTATCGAGTAATGTTTTTAAAAATAAATAAAAAGAGAGTATTTTAATAATAAAAATAGATTAAACATATAAGAAAATCACTTTAAAAGTTTAAATCATTTAATAAAACCCGCTAATATAAGTGTAATATATTAGATGAGATCTCAAATTATATATATATCGGGGCTTCACGATGTCAAGAAAATGTTATCTCACTCTTTTGATGGTCAATTTGAAAATATAAAATAAAACTTACAATGACCAAGTTAAAATTGAAAGGTGTCCTATCATTGGCCTGATAGGTTACCTTGGTTAACTCAAAAAAATTTGAGTTTTTTTTTTTTTTAAGATTAAATATCATTTGATTTCATCCTTCCTCATTTGATTTTGTTTGAGATTTGAGCTACATAATTTTTTATTAGGTTATCTTGTTCGCATGATTTGGTTCACAAGATTGGATAGACTTATCCGTCTTTGCTAGTGTTATTTTTGGATTCTTTTTCATCATATATTTTTTTTTATTTCACATTTGTACATTTAGATTGATAGGGGATATTTGAACATCATAATTACTTATTTATCTATTTTTTAAACACGATAGGAAACACAAGAATATTTTGTTTTCACGTGGAGAAAATTTCTGCACAAATCTAGGATAAGATCTATGCACGGGTCTTTTGAATTCTTGCAGAAGAGATGGGATCAAAAGTAGGTCATGGTATAGAGCCTTTGTACCATGCGTCGGGAGATGACACCGATACTCCCCATGTATTAAGAAAATATCTCTTTTTAAATTTTCATATTTATATTATTTTTAATATAGAAAAATTTTTGAACTTGAAATTTGTACATAGGCTCACGTCACTTTATACTTAATTTCAATTAAATAGAATGAGAGTGATGAAATTCAAATTCATAATCGTTTGATCAATAAAGTTCTGATACCATGTTAAATAATCATTTTATCAAAAAATTTAAATTTTTAAATGAGATTTCAAAATATAATTTATATTATTTTCTAACACCAATATATGTATATATATTATTCTTGGAGCAAAGAAGCAGCCTCCCTTTCTGGTAGATAGCAAGACTCGGGTCTAGCTTGAAAACAGCTGCCCCCCCTGTCGCTCTCTTTCTCTCTCTCCCCGCGTGGTCAACAAGCTTAATCAGTTGGACCAATTATCATAGCAAAAAAACTTTAGGATTTATTTTTCTATTAATAGAAAACAGCTTATAAATGTTTTGGCTATAGAAGTCGTGCTAGCTGGAAGTATTGGAGCTGAGGTTTGGAAGTGTATACCGACATGCAAATTCCACGCATAGTTATTGAAAAATTGGGAGCACTCGATTAAATTAACATTCATGACTGTTGTTTTGGATAGATTAGGTAGCTCATCTGTGACGACCGTACAGTGCTCTGGCCTGCTCTGCGGGTCTCTCAAATTGGCATCTTCATAAAGGTTTGAAAATATCCCCAGCTGCAATTCTTGTTTTAAGTGACGCCATGGGAGCAGAGAATCAGCCATGCGAGAGAGAAGAAACAAGCTATATGAATCTGGGTTGTCAATGCTGTTAAAAAAATCGAGACAAAACGACATCGTTTTCATCTCTGTTTTAATTCCGGCCTGTTCTAGAAATACCGGTTAAATACCGGCCACAACATCTCGGTACCGTTCCGGGTGTGCCGTTTCGGCCTTAAAATCCTTCTTATTTTGATTAACTTATGGTTGTGTTTCTAGTTTTAAGATTATATTTGTTTGTCTTTGTGTTTATATTGTATAATTAAAGTTAATTTATCTTGAATTTAATTATGCTTGTTAAATTAATATTAATTATATATGAACAATATAACCTCGAAACAATACAAATAAATGCTAATGTTTTTGGAAATATTTCGATTTCAAAGCGTTAATATTATCATTCTTTTTGTTGCCTAGCTATCCACACCACTGCTACCTTTTTCATTTTGATGAAACACACACATATATTGACAGAAAAAAATATTTTAAATCTTAACCTAAATTTCCAAAAAGATTGTCTACTGTATCAAGTTTAGATATCCGTCGGTGGCATTTGCCTGTGCAGAAAATTGAAAACAATTAGAGGCTGATATTTCTATTTGGATTTTGGCCCTTTCAATGAGATAGTTTACCGGATAATAGTGAAGCTTGATAAGAAGGGTCCCACTTATCACCTCCCACATCTAAATTATTTAGTAGTTCATAAAGTATCAATGATGATAATATTAAGTGGAACATATACTTTATATTAATGTTGATGGCTGGACAATCTGTATTTATTTCGATTAATATCATGGGTCCTAAAGTTAATAATAATAAAAACTATGAAATCCAAATATGATGTAAATTTGATAATATGTATTTAAATATTGATGTGGTAACACAATGTATAATGTCTTTCTTTTTTCTTTTTTAAATATTGACACGGTGATATATTAGAATTATCTAGGTTAATTTATCAAATTTTGAGCACAGGTCAAAAAATCATGATAATTCTATAGATGGAAATTAAAATAAATTATGAATGTCAACTTCTAATTAACATAATATTGAATGTCAAAACTTGAAAAAATATATTAGATGAAAAAATACCCAAGTCAACTTGAGATAATCCGTCAAACCTATGACCTGAGTTATAAGATCGAGATAATCTTATAGAAGGCAAATAAAAAATATTATGAAGACCAAATTCCAACCAACCAAATATTGAAAGATAAAATAAAAAAAAAACATGAATTAAAAAATATGACAACTCAAGTTAACCTATTAAATCATGACCCGGATAATGAGACTGATGTAACTTTATAAAAAATAAATAAAAAGAATTTGCAAACTTTCATTTCAATATGAGAGATCATGATAACTCCATAGAATTTAACTTTTCAATAACATATTGAATGTTAAAGGTTGAAATTAAAAATAAATAAATTAAATATATGAGATGAGGATAACTCCATAGAAAAAAAAAATCAAATATATATATATATATATATATATATATATATATATATATATATATATATATATATATAAAGCTTGATTCGTAAATAATCTAATATTAAATGATAAAATTGAAAAACAAATTGAGTTGTTGGAGGTGATATTGAAAAACAAATTCAATTAAAACAAATCCAAAAACATAAATCATGTGAACTTGTTAAACTCATAACTCAAATCATGAAATCATGATAATCCTATAGAAAGAAAATATATATAAAAAATACGAAGCCTAGTTAAAAAAAAATCCAATTAACAAAGCATCTAAAATAATAGACGGAATTAACCCGGGTTAACTTTTCAAACGTATGACATGGACTATGAAATTGAGATAATCCCATAATTTTGTTTACAAAAAGTACAATTTATAAGAATAAAATATCAGGTTGTAAGGGTAAAACTAAAAAATAATAATGATACAATTATAGATAGTATTTTATGAGTATGAGTATATTAATTTTGTTAAATTTTAAAAACATAATAAATCAAAACTCCAAAAAATTAGAAATATGTTTGATAAAAAACTAGTGTGTAACCACTACCATCTTCTAACCACTATAACTAATGACTACCCCAACAACCATCACTACCTCACAACAATACCAGTGCCATTACTAACTTTTGTCACCATCACCATTGATGTAGCTAATTACCAACATTAAAGGGCATGAAAAAACCTTAATATATTTTTCCTTCTAATTACCCTAAAGTTTTTATGAAATAAAATTTTAAAAGAGTTTGTGAAATTATCCAGACGTATTAGAAGCAAGGTTTCATTTTTTTTTTTTTTATTTCAATGAATTTTTCCAGATTAACTTAAGTTTGTTTTTCTATTTTTTTTTGTTTCACACATCCTTTATCATTGAATTAATTGAAAATTGAGTTTCATAATTATTTTTATTTTCTGATATGAGGTTATTACGATTTCATGATCTAAGTTGTGAGTTTGATAGATTAACCCGAGTGTCTGTTCATCTTTTTGTCCTCCTTTAATTGAATTTTTTAATTAGGCTTCATATATTTTTTATTGGCTTTCTATGAGGTTATTTTGATTTCATGATCCAAGTCATGAGTTTGGTAGGTTAACTTGAGTTTACTCGAATTATTTTTTGAGACTTTTTTAATTGAATATTTTTTTTCTCAATTTCACCATTCAACAATTCAATCTTCTTTTATTTTTTTATTTTTTTTTAATATTAGATTGTTTGAAAATTGAGCTTTGTAAGTTTTTTCCAATTTACTTCCCTCGAAGTTATCCTGGTCTGATAAATTTAGTTTTGTTTCCCTTGATTTCAACCTTCAATATTGGATTTGTTGGGAATGAAGATTTGTAATTTTTTTATTTGAGTTTATTATAGTTATCTCGGTCTCATGATCTAAGTCAGAAGTTTCCCAAGTTAGCTATATTTGTCTTGAATTTTTTTTCATCCTTTATTTATTTATTTATTTATTTTATCTTTGAACATGATTGATGAAAATTAGACTTTATATATATTTTTATTTTCTTTTCATAAGGTTATTCCGATCTTATGATCCAGGTTGCTGGTTTGGCAGGTTAATCAGCGTTTTCGGGTAAAGTTATTTTTTTTTAATTTAATATATATTTTTTTAATGTCTTCCTTAAATATTATGTTCATTAGGAGTTGACTTTCATATTTTATTTTGATATCTTTTCTATAGTGTTAACATGAGCTCACGATTAAGATAAAAAATTTAACAAGTTAACTTGACTCAATCTAATATATTTTTATATTAATATTTTATCTTAAAAAATATATCTTTCAATATGCATTGTATTTTGAGTTTACAATTAAATATTTTTTTAATAGAAAATATATTACCAATTTATTTTTAATTAATATAAATATTCAAACTAGTTTTCACACACTTGTACTCAATATACAGGTGATGGCACATAAATTAGAGGATTGCTCTGATAGTCTGATGTGATGTGATATGGAGCACTTGCATTTTGAAAATGGACTTCCGGCACCATATAGGGGACACACTAATATTTGTACGGACATGTGTACTAGGTTAAGAGATCATCTCCAACAAAACATAAAACGTAAACGAAAGATGCCGTTCTGACAGAACACAGCGACATGAACTAAGAAATTATATGTACACACACACACAGATAAAGAGATGTTGTGGATATGATAAAATAGGTTTTGTTTGGGTTTTAAATCTATCGGAAGTCGCAATCATTTATGATTACCTTTGCACTTCGATTCCAGTATCGAAACTTCCTGGGCATTATATTTTCTTAATCAAAATCATAAATACAGCAACACTATAGTACTGGAACATGATCTGCGCGCGCTATATCCAGCAGAACTTGCTGATGGATATGTATCAGCACTTGAAAACGACATCGGAAGGTCACAGGTTTGGTTGCATCTACGAACCGAATTAAGAAAAAAAAACTTGAAATTAAGTGATTTGTTCTTCTTATATCTTGAGGTTCGAGTTATATAATTGTTAATATAATAATTATTAAAGACTTGTATTATCGTTCACTGCAAGACCTGATAAATTAGTCGAGATACGCGCAAACAACTAACAGAACACCAATATTGGTAAGAAAAACTATAGGTTTGGAGTTTAATACTATAGAACAAACTAATGCGGGAATAAATAAAAGGATAAAGCTGAACTTTTAAATGACCAAGTCAACAATCTATAATTCTATTATTTAAAAAAATGCAGCGGACAATAATTGGGTAACGTTATTAGGAATTGATATTATTTTCTTGCAGTGAAGTGACATTAGAGGGTGCCTTCAATGAAACTCTGTCAAGAAATTTATTGCTTTTTCTCCAATGCCAGTCCTCTATTTGAATGGTTGACGAGTTCTCGTAATTTTCATGAAGAAACATGGGAAGACATTCAATGCAGCAATTTCTGCATCAGTTTCTTCAATTCACACCGGACACACACACACACACAGATATATATATATATATATATATATATATATATATATATATATATATATATATATTTGATTCAGTTCAAATTTAAAAATAAAATAATTTATAATTGTGCAATTTAATCTAAAAATATATATATAAAATATTACAAGAATATCATTATCAATATTGCAAGGTCATTATATTTTCTGATTGCTCTGAAATTTTAACATAATATATATAAATATGTCAAGAGACTCCTCAAAAAATTTCATCTCAATCTAACAGTTGGATTAAGAAATATGATTGATATTGGAAAATTATTCATTATTTAAAAACAACACTATTTGGCCGAAATGGAATGAGCATAACGAAACCGGAACATTTCAGCCGGTATTAGGGCGAAAACTACGGAACAAGCCGGAATTTAAACCGAGATAAAAACAACGTTGTTTCATCTCGTTTTCTTAACTATTACAAAATATTTCGGCCAAAACAATACAAAGCTGTACCTTGGAGGAAGTAAATATTATCATCTCCATAGTAATTACCTCTCAGCATCAACAAACGTTGGATGGACCTGATCTAACATATGGTTAATGTCAGCTGAAGACATTCAACTGCAGAGTTATTGCAATGTTTTTCTGTGGAGAATTCTAGGATAACTTTGAAATTTAATACTATAGCACGAATCCCCATTTACATCATAATAAACACTGTAATGTATATATTAATTGCCTTTTTTCCCTACTTTAATAATAATAATAATAATAATAATAATCAAATCACATTACTAGTGAAATATATTAATTGCCCTGAAACCACGTATCGTTTACCTGACGAGCATCATGAATGTGCTGCACAGCAGTCCTATTCATACCTCGAAGCTCATTCTTGACGATCGTTGATTCTGATGGTGATAGAACTGTTTTCTGATCTGCATCAGGCCTCTATACCACAGCAAAAGGTTGTTGTTGAGAATTAATTCTTCTTTACCCAAAAGAAGGAAAAGTGAAAACAGTGAGAGAACCTGTGGCTAGGCAGGGCCCATATATTTTGTCTCTCCATTGATGCAAATGCATGCACTTGAACTGATACAGTACTGAGTCTTGCATCTTAATTTCTTACATTTTTAATACCATATTCTAGATTTTTATACACACATATTTACTTATACAGAAACAGTAATAATAAATGTATTTAATACAGGGTGGAAACTGCTATAATTAATCTGTATAGGTTCATGGATTTTTGAAAATTCGAGGTGCTGTGGTGATTGGCTCTGTGTTCCTGAGTGATTCAATTGCTTTATCTCCTCGCTCTGCCATCCAACCACAAAAATGATACCGGAAAAACGAAAATGAAAATAAAAGAAGAAGAAGAAACAAAAATGTGAAAAAGACAAAGAGATATTTTGTTATTGAATTGAACAAGAGGGACCACCCTCCACCCACATCCAGCTCTCTCCATCCTCATCTTCATCTTCATCATCATCATCATTGCCATCCTTTTCTTTATAATTTTCGTTTTTTTACTCAGTTTTTGGGTTTTGAAAGGAGAGATTCCTAGTTTTTGCTGACACCCTTTGATGAAATCTCAATTATTATTGTTTATCTTTTCTTTCAGTTTATATAGAGCACACTTGCTACATCCATGTAAACCCCCTCTCTCTCACAAACACATGCCCGAACACTAAAAAAGAAAGAAAAAAAGAAAAGAGCTTCGCTGTGGCTCATCAAAGTTTGCCTGAGGCATCAAATGATTTGAAAGGGAAAGGTCAAATCACAGAAGTTCCCTGGTTTAGATCTATTCGCAGGTACCTCACTCAAAAAAGCCATAAAAGAGAAAGAGAAGGAAGGTGTCTGAAGTCTAGTCCTCAAGTGCAGGACTGATAGATAACAACTTCTCGTGATATATACTTACACGCTCCCACTACCAATCAACAAAACATACCACTAGCGCAAGAATTAGCTGGTCAAAGTAATTTCCTTTTCAGCCCAATTTGTTTTTTTCTTGAAATCTTTTGGTAATAAAATGGGGGGTCAAAAATATTTTTATGCATGGATAAATGAGTGAATAAAAAAGGGCATCTTTTTCTCAGCCTTTTTAACCCCATCTTTCTCTTGACATCTCTTTTTCCTTTTCAAAGGGGGAAGTTGCAGAAATTGGAGTCTGAGTCTGACAAGGTCTTTCCTCTTAAGTAGTGAACACACTGTTCAATCCATAGATAGATCATACAAGAGACAGGTGGGTGTTTTTCATGTATATATAACACACATATTTCTCATCCCTTTCATTTTCTCATGTATTTTAGCTCCAATCTCTCTCCTTCTTTCACAATTCATGGGTTTCAAGTAGTCATTGTAAGTGAAAAATTGTTCTTTCCTCTTGAAGTTCAGATGATCATGAAGCACGTGCACACTCAGATTTCCACAGCAGGTTCCAATTATATAAAAAACTAATACTATATTCAACTATTGCTTCTCTCTCTTTCTTTCTCTATCAATCTCTGCACTTATCTCCCCCCCTCTCTTTCTTAGAATCTGTATATAAACAACACCTTTTCTTTTCTTGTTCTTCTTAGATGTTGAAATTCGAGCTCTATAGAAGATGAAAACCTATAAAGATTAACGACCAAGAATTCTTTTCAAATTTTGATTTGATCGCACTGTTCACAAATCATTTTGCATAACGATCTCCCCTTAATTCTAAGCCTTCTGAATTCATTCCTCATGCATCCTTTTCTTGATTCACAGGCTTCGAGTAGCAAGAGATGATCATAACTACACTCTCTGTAAAACTCCCATTTATTTGATAAATACTTGGTCTTTGATGGGCTGATCAGAAATTCCACTCTCATAAAGAAGGCAGGTAACATAAAGAACTCATTGAATTATATGCTGGGTATTACTGTGTCTGCATGTATGGAGAAAGATTAGGGGTAGTGTGTGTGTATTTATGTCTGTGTGTGTCTTTAGATTTGATGCTTGGATGTGAAGGGTAATAACTAACGTGGTCTCTTTCCAAGTGTAGATACAAAGGCTGCACATAGTTTTTCGAGAAAGAAAACCAATCCGATGGCGACATACTTTCATGGGAATCCCGATTTCCAAGCAGCTGCAGCATCAGCAGAAGGTCTTCAAACTCTTGTTCTTATGAACCCTACTTATGTCCAATATTCCAACATCCCTCCACCACCACCTTCCAACAACCTTGTATTTCTCAACGCCGCTGCTTCCAATAGCCTCTCCGCTACACCCCACCTCTCGTGCCACGCGCCATCCAACACCCAGCAATTCGTTGGCATCCCTTTGGACCCTAACTCCCATGACTCTTCCACTTTGCATGGACTTATGCCGCGTATCCATTACAATCTTTACAATCCAATTGACCCTCCACCGACCGCGCGTGACACACCACGCGCTCAGCAAGGGCTGTCTTTGAGCCTCTCCTCTCAGCAGCAAGGCTGTTTTGGATCTCAGGTTCAGTCTGTGTCCGGTGAAGATATAAGGGTGTCTGGTGGGTCGGTGTCATCAGGCTCGGGTGTGACAAATGGGGTTCTTGGTATGCAAGGGGTGTTGCTGAGCTCCAAGTACTTGAAGGCTGCTCAAGAGCTTCTGGATGAGGTTGTTAGTGTGAATAATAATGATATTAAGAGTGAACTGTCAAAGAAGAGTAATGGGATTAGTAGTAACACTAGTAACAAAGTGGCTGGAGGATCATTGGCCGGAGAAGGGTCTGGTGGAGGAGAAGCAAGCGGGAAGCGTGGACCGGAGCTTTCCACTGCCGAGAGGCAGGAAATTCAGATGAAGAAGGCTAAACTTATTAGCATGCTTGACGAGGTACGCAGTTTATACCTACAGCTGTGTGCTGTTTTCGATTTGTGTTGGTTAGGTTTTGATGCGTTGGCTTTGAAAATGAGGTTTTGTTAAAGAAACTGATGATAGCTTCTTGGAATATTCAACTAGTGTTTTCAAGTTTCACATCGTTTTGGACCCTTTAATTAATGTCTTCAATTTTCACATGGTAGGAACAACGGGAGGGTCTAGGCTTTCAATTCAAGAATATCCACCCTGTTATATATTAAGGCAGATAAATGTAATACTTTTATTCATTTTTTTTTTCTAATTATCTGTAGGTGGAGCAAAGGTACAGGCAGTATCATCACCAGATGCAGATAGTGATTTCCTCGTTTGAGCAAGCCGCTGGAATCGGCTCTGCAAAGACATATACAGCCCTTGCGCTGAAAACAATCTCCAAGCAGTTTAGGTGCTTGAAAGATGCAATTACAGGTCAAATCAAAGCTTCAAACAAAAGCTTGGGCGAAGAGGATTGCTTGGGAGAGAAGATTGAAGGTTCAAGGCTCAAATTTGTCGATCATCACCTCAGGCAACAGCGTGCACTTCAGCAGTTGGGAATGATCCAGCACAATGCTTGGAGACCCCAGAGAGGATTGCCTGAGAGATCAGTTTCAGTTCTCCGAGCTTGGCTCTTCGAACACTTTCTCCACCCGTGAGCATTTTTTGCCCTTTCCTATCCATGACCAATTCCTTGTAGATAGTCGTAGTTTACATGATTCATGTCTGATTTGTGAACCTTTCGTGTGTCAGCTATCCCAAGGATTCCGACAAGCTCATGCTCGCTAAGCAAACAGGACTCACGAGGAGCCAGGTACGAACCATCTCCTGCATTTTTTTAAGCATTTCGATCGCAGCTGTGGAAATTCTTATATTTATTGGGTGTCTGCGTGCAGGTGTCTAATTGGTTCATAAACGCACGAGTTCGACTTTGGAAGCCGATGGTGGAGGAAATGTACACGGAGGAAATTAAGGAACAGGAACAGGATGGATCAGAGGACAAAACAAGCAAGAGTGATCACAATGAAGATTCTGCCTCTAGGTCAGCTCTTCAAGAGAAAGGTTCAGCCGGCGAAAATCAAACTAGAAGTTTCAAGTCCCTGGACAATTCACCAGATGCTCCTTCTGCGATCTCACTTCCCGCAGCTTCAACATCTCCTGTCGGAGGAAATGTCCGAAACCAGTCTGGGTTTTCCTTTATAGGATCATCAGAACTAGAAGGGATCACACAGAGGAGCCCGAAGAAACCAAGAAGCAATGATTTCATACAGTCCTCAAGTAGCGTGCCATCCATAAACATGGACATAAAGCCTGGTCACGAGGCAAATAATGAGCAGGTTTCTTTGAAATTCGGCAGTGAGAGGCAGAGTAGAGATGGCTACTCATTCATGGGAGGTCAAACCAACTTCATTGGAGGTTTCGGGCAATACCCAATTGGTGAAATTGGGAGGTTTGATGGAGAGCAGTTTACACCAAGGTTTTCTGGCAATGGTGTTTCTCTCAGTCTGGGGCTACCACACTGTGAAAACCTCTCCTTATCAGGCACTCACCAAACTTTTCTTCCTAACCATGACATTCAATTGGGAAGAAGAGTAGAAATTGGTGAGCCAAATGAGTTTGGATCCATTAACACATCCGCGCCTCACTCCTCAACTGCGTATGAGAACATCGACATTCAGAACGGAAAGAGGTTTATAGCGCAGCTGTTGCCGGACTTTGTAGCCTGATAAAATTAGGAAAAAGAGGTGGAGGCTTCAGGATCTCTTTTCACTATTTGTTGCTGTTCCATCTATAACTAGGGGACAATGAAAATGCATGGTAGTTTAAAGACAGAAGAAACTTACTTTAGTAATAGGTCTATACTTGGCACAGAACCATTGAGTTCGTAGACAGCTTAGGATTTAATATTATTATATAGTTTATATATATATATATATATATATATATATATATATATTGTATATTATTTTTGTAAGTTTTCAATATGGATAGACGGATTGGTGTCATAAGAATTAGTTATTGGGTTATACCAAAATAGTATATTGATTGTGAGCAATCATATGTCATTGTGTATTTCATCAAATAAAGAGAATTATGTATGAACTGTTACTCTCAATTGATTGCTAGCTAACTATGCACAAGATGTGAAACTTAAGAATGGGGTGCTGCAGAAATATTTTTCCTTAAAATCAACAGGTTAACATCATCTTGAAACGATAAATTGCAAGAAAACCACTTTTATACCTTCTTCTAGTGCTGTCAGGTGAAAGCTTTCCGAAGCATAAACATCATAGGTCCCATCCATACAAAGTTTTCAAAGATAAGTCAGGAATGGTTGCAAAATATGATTTTCTGATGCATGAATTCTGGGAAATTTGATAGATAGCTAGATGAGGAACCCCAAAAGGTACTCTCTGCTAGAGAAAAGTCAGGAAAACAAAATTAGGTGGAAAAATAAAGTCAAAAGGAGCAAGACCGCATGCAAAAATTACCAATCCAAACGGTCCAAGACCATTCATTACTCCATAGAAGAAGAAAAGTAACGAAACTATCTATTGTTTATTAGGTAAGAGTTAGATAAGGCAATGGGGTATGCTGCACATTTTTCTTTGTTTATAAGGATTGCTTCTTTGCCAAGGAAACTGAAATCTTCAACTGCTACCCCATTATTTGACCAACATGGATAAGGTTTTCTCATATCACGAATTATATTCTTTTAGCCTTTCCCTGTACTACTGGGGGAATAGGCGAATACATAGGCTTTAGCGTATACTACTTGGTTATTATTTCTGCACTCATCACAAAACGTCGAAGAAATAATTCCAAATATAAGGTTCGTTAAACTTCTTTTCATGGCAGAAAAGTAAACATGTAAATCAACTTAATGAAAGTGTCTAGTTATGTTTATATATGTACAGAATTGGATCGTAAAATGTCCATGTTGTATCTCTTAAGCTTACTGCGCTACTCCAAGACTTTCCCTGCAGACTTCATCTTCCTCCCCTCATGTATAGTAAACAAGATTGAAAACGCTAGAGTAAGCTCTTCAATTACAAAGTAATTATCTCGTAAATGAAAAAAAAAACATATGAAAATTGTTAGAGAGTAATATAAATCATATTTAGTGACCTCACCTAATGGTTTAAGTTTTTAGATGGGATGGTTCCTTGACATGATACTAGAGCTTTGTTGACCCAGCGGTCACGAGTTCGAATCTCACCACCTTCATTCTATTTGATAAAAATCAAGCACAAGATATAGTGTTAGTCTATGCAAATTTCAAGTCCAAAAGTCTTTCACCTAAATGATGTGTTAAAAAATAATATAAATTATATTCTAAAATATCATCTAATAGGTTTAGTTTAAAAATGGGATAGTTCCATGATTAAAATTAGCACGAGCAAATTGGAACATATGACAGCACAAGCCCAGAAGGTTTTCTGAGAGTTTAATTACAAGTGGCATTCACAATCAAACAATGGACGATAAGCTAAAAGCTAGTGCACCTCTCGTGTAGGGGTCTGATCATTTTAGTGAAACTTTATAAACCAAACCCTAATCTTTGCAAAGGATAGAAAAATGAATTCTCAAAAAAAAAAAAAGTTTGGGAAGTAATATTTCAACATATAACTTTTAAGTAAAAATTATTTGAATTTAAAACTCGGATAAATTTTAAAAAATATCTTATTAGCGGTCATGATCTATTATTGACTGTTTAGTCAATATGATTTCAATATGATTTTAATACTATATTAAAGATACATTTTAATATAAAAATTTAAGTTAGATAATGATTTATGATATTATTTATATTATTTTATAGCTAACCAAGATGTATCTAACCCTAACAAAAACATGAAAAACAAATAATCAAAGTGTGCCCAGTGCGTCTTCTAACCTTCTGTTTGCAACCTTGGACCTGTAACACCAAACCTCAAATGCCTCAATGAAGTCTGGATACCGAATAAACTCATTTCCATTCAGTCAAAATCTCTGTCTGGACTTCTGATGGCAGCTCAAGAACAATTGAAACAAATGTGGATCCTCGGCATTAGTTGTGTCAGAAACAATTAATGCTTTGGTAATCCTCACAAATGGATGCCAAATCTCCACCGAGTGAAGCCGTATAGCAGGAGGAAGAATATCAATGCCATATCCTATTGCTTCTATACATAACCTTTGCTGCCATCTCTACAACCTTCGACGTTTTCTCAGTAATTGTGGCTTCTGATCTTGCTTGCTCAACAACCTGAACTAGCTCATCTGATGCATCTACCCAACTATTGACATATTCTTCCATGATTACCAGCTTATTTAACATCTGGCAAGCCCATGACAGATCTGGTGGATATGATTGAAACGACTGCATTTTGTCTTTCTCGTAAGATGATTCCACAGACTCACATAACAAAGCTTCTAACATGCATATTGTTAAATCTGACGAACAATCCCTTCACGAATTATGTTTAGGATCTCCTCCTCCTCAGCTTCTTCCCAGGGCATTGCTTTCAGGTAGTTCAACACGCAGTAACAATTTGTAAGACTCTGCAGCCGCATGCATGCAGAATGCCAAGGGCAGTCTTCACACCATGCCTCAAGCTTCCCATGGAACCATCAATAACAATATAGAGAAGTTGAAGAAAATTGAAATGGTGATCAAAGTCTGATTCTTGTGGGAGTAAACTTCAACACAGTTCGATCCATGAGTCAATGATCTGGCTAGTAGGCCAGTTCTCAGAAAGGCATAAAGCATACCAA
The DNA here is from genome assembly GCA_027405865.1 of Salix purpurea. Lineage (NCBI taxonomy): Eukaryota > Viridiplantae > Streptophyta > Magnoliopsida > Malpighiales > Salicaceae > Salix > Salix purpurea. The sequence continues at coordinate 4,173,736 of JAOWLH010000002.1, read as the reverse complement.
GGTATTAAAATGACGCCAAAACCAATTATCCCCGCCTTCTTGTGTTTGGAGTTGGACAACATCAGCGATCACCAATCCTACTTGGCTCTTTCGTGTAGATAAATATTGAATCAACAGAAATCATAAACAGAGTTAAATTCATTGTACAACTATACAGAATCAGAAATAGATGAGGGAATGAAACATAGCCATGATTGAAACAAAACAATTACAATCATCCAGCAGGATTACAGAAATTCTTGAACTATGGCAAGATATGTTCACGGAACCATACAACATTAGTGTGGTTCAATCAGATTGTCACTGCAAGGAGGGATGGCCCACCTCTCAAAAGAAAATCACATAGCATTGGATTTCGCCACTTATACATTCTCATTTCACTGAATTTCATCACTTGATGATCATCCGAAGTGAAGATCTCTCCCAGCTAAGGAGGGAATAAGTATTATGAGGGTTTTTTCTTCTTCTCAAGGATAAAAAGTGATGTAGGACACGATATAGGACACACTACGGAAGGACCACACATCCCAAAGGAGCCATAAAAGGAAGGAGCTTCGAAAGGAATAAAAGTCAAGCAATAAAAGTCCTTATCTCTGAAGATCCTTTAGTTTCCAAATTATGTTTATTTACTGCTTAAAGTCAGGACTAGATTCATGTTTTGTTAACGTCAACTTTCTTTAATTGTTTTATTACTCTTTTCGTGTGAGTGCTAAATGTAATATTAGCTGCCTATAAATAAAGGCAACCAATACTAGTTCAGCACAATTTCAATTTTTGATTTTAATATTCATCTTTTGTTACTCTTTCACTCGTGGATTCGAGTTATCAATAATAATCAAAGGCGGTGTCCTTTTGTTATAATTTCCGCTACGTCAAGTGGTATCAGAGCGTGTCTCTATTCAGATGGCAAACACGTCAAATGCACGAGAAAACCCAGAAGGAAGGAACCGTGAGAACGACGTGATCAACCAAGCTGAATTCAGAGCTTTCCAGCAGGAGACCCAGCAAGCGTTATTAGCCATTCAGGCAACTCTCGCTGGTCTAACTACAGGGAACAACCATCGTTATGAAGTTGAGGAGGGACCCGAGAGGGACAGAGGAAGAATTAATCCCAATCGTGAAAACCTTCCAATTCCACGCAGGCACATGACCTACGAGGAAGAATTGAGTGATGATGAGGAGTATGTTGGGCATGTCTTTGGGCATCACCGGCAGAACCCTTACAATGCAAATGCAGGGGGAAGAGGGAACCAGATGTTCAGGATGAAGATGGATTTACCCAATTTCAATGGGCAACTTCAAATTGAAGGCTTCCTTGATTGGCTGGCAATGGTAGAAAGATTCTTTGACTACATGGATATTCCAGAAGATAAAAGGGTGAAATTAGTTGCTTACAAACTGATGGGAGGCGCATCGGCTTGGTGGGAGCAGCTGCAACTCACACGCATGCGACAAGGAAAGGGGATGATTCAAACATGGTCAAAGATGAGGCGACTTCTCCGCAGCCGATATCTTCCACCAGACTATGAACAAATACTGTTTCAACAATACCAAGATTGTCGCCAAGGTAACCGTTCAGTTCCAATATATATTGAAGAATTCCATCGATTGTCATCTAGGAATAATCTGCAAGAAACTGATGCACAACAAATTGCTAGATTTGTCGGTGGGTTAAGACTAAACATTCAAGATAGAGTCTCTATGCAAACCATATATTCTTTGACTGAAGCTATTAATTTAGCTATCAAAGCAGAAACCCAACTGGGAAGAAACAGGGTTGCAACATTCCCCGTAAGCTCTTACGAGCAAACGAGTGGAGGACCATCCAAGGGGAAGGCCCCTATGAACCCATCACCTCCGAGTTACACCCCTAGAGGAACTGGTCACAACCGATTGGCCACAAACACAGCAGGGGCTACAGTGACGGAGGCTCCGAGAAATCCTTATTCCAGACCTTCATCGGATAAGTGTTATCGGTGCGGACAACCTGGACACCGTTCAAATCAATGTCCAAAACGCGGCACAGTTAACTTGATTGGAGCCGAAGAGGAGGCTGACCTGGAAGACGAAGTATTGGAGAATGAGGCTGACTACGATTATGATGAGAATGAGGTAACTGAGGGGGATGATGGAGAACGTCTCTCCCATGCACTAGTAATCAGAAAACTATTGTTGACCCCAAAGCAAAAGGAGAAATCACAGCGGCACAACATCTTCAAAACCAGGTGTACCGTCAACCGAAAGGTATGTGATGTTATAATAGACAATGGCAGCAGTGAGAACATTGTATCCAAGAACATGATACGAAAACTGGGATTGAAGACGGAGAAGCATCCCTGTCCATATAGCATTGGGTGGATACGGCGAGGGGCAGAAGTTAAAGTCACGGAAATCTGTCGTGTTCAGTTCTCTATTGGAAGAAACTATGTGGACGAGATAGTATGTGATGTTGTTGAAATGGATGCGTGTCACATGATTTTGGGGAGGCCATGGCAGTTTGATATGGATGTTACCTACAAAGGCCGTGACAATGTTTATATCTTCATGAAAGGGGAACAGAAAGTGGTTTTGGGTCCTATAAATGAAGAATTCACAACCAAGGCAGAATCATCAATGGGACTGAAATCCATGTGTCTAATTGAGGGGAGGAAATTTATGGAAGAAGTGAAGGAGGCGCAGGAGATCTTTGCAGTGGTGGTGGGTGACCAAACTAGTATTGAACCTCTAAACATTCCCCTGTCGGTTCAACCATTATTGGCTGAATTCCAGGAGATTATGCCCTCTGCTTTGCCCGAAGGATTACCTCCCATGCGCAATATCCAGCACCAGATTGATCTAATCCCTGGTGCTAGCCTTCCAAACAGACCCCACTATAGAATGAGTCCAAAGGAGAATCAAATACTACAGGAGCAAGTTGAAGAGCTGATACAGAAGGGGCTGGTACAGGAAAGTTTGAGCCCATGCGCCGTTCCAGCTTTGTTGGTTCCAAAGAAGGATGGCAGCTGGCGTATGTGTATTGACAGTAGGGCCATCAACAAAATAACAATCAAGTATCGATTTCCCATTCCGCGACTGGAAGACATGCTTGATATGCTGGCCGGAGCAAAATTATTTTCAAAACTTGATCTACGAAGCGGATACCATCAAATCCGAATTAGACCCGGAGATGAGTGGAAGACGGCTTTCAAAACGAAGGAAGGACTATACGAGTGGCTAGTGATGCCATTCGGGTTGACCAATGCACCCAGTACCTTCATGAGGCTAATGAATCAGGTACTTAAACCTTTTATTGGCAAATTTGTAGTGGTATATTTTGATGATATACTGATTTACAGTCGAAATGAGGATGACCACTTTGAACACCTGAGGAAGACTCTAACGGTCCTACAGCAGAATAAACTATATGTTAATTTACCAAAGTGTAAGTTCAAGACCGAAAACTTGTTGTTCTTGGGATTCATTGTTGGCGCTGACGGTATTCAAGTAGACAAAGAGAAGATCCGTGCCATCCAAGAGTGGCCCACGCCAAAGACTGTCAGTGAAGTGCGCAGCTTTCATGGACTCGCCACCTTTTACAGGAGGTTTGTTAAAGACTTCAGCCGCATTATGGCCCCCATTACTGAGTGTATGAAGAAGGGGAAGTTTTATTGGGGTACTGATGCCGAGCAGAGTTTCAAACAGATTAAGGCATTGTTGACGTCGGCCCCAGTCTTGGCGCTACCCGACTTTGACAAACTGTTTGAGGTCGATTGTGATGCCTCCATTATAGGTGTTGGGGCTGTCATTTCTCAAGAGGGGAGACCTATCGCTTTCTATAGCGAGAAACTGAGTGAAGCACGCCAGAAATGGTCCACGTATGAGTTAGAATTGTATGCTGTATTCAGAGCACTAAAGGTATGGGAGCATTATTTGGTGCAACGGGAATTCATCCTATTCAGTGATCACCAAGCATTGAAGTTCCTTAACAGTCAGCATAATATAAATCGCATGCATGCAAGGTGGATCTCCTTCATTCAGCGATTTTCATTCAATTTGAAACACAAGACAGGCCAGCTCAACAAGGTAGCTGACGCTCTAAGTCGGAAGAGACTACTACTGGTGACTATGCGGGCTGAAGTCGTTGGGTTTGATCATTTGAAAGAGCTCTATGCAGAAGATGAAGATTTTAGCCGTATGTGGGAACAATGCCAGCAGGGACTCTCTCACAAAGGCATGCACGCGCAAGACGGGTTCTTGTTCAAAGGGAATCAGCTATGTGTCCCGAGAGGTTCCCTACGGGAACAAGTGATTCAAGAGCTGCATGGTGGTGGATTGGGGGGCCATTTGGGCCGTGACAAAACGGTGGGCCTTGTGGAAGAAAGGTATTATTGGCCACAATTAAAGAGAGACGTGGGCAACCATGTCAGGCGTTGCCCCACTTGCCAAGCCTCCAAAGGCCAAACCCAGAACACGGGACTATATATGCCGTTACCCATTCCAGCAGCTCCTTGGGAAGATCTTTCGATGGATTTCATCTTAGGACTCCCACGGACTCAGCGAGGATTTGACTCTGTGTTTGTTGTGGTTGACAGGTACTCAAAAATGGCACATTTCATTGCTTGTAAAAAGACGGCGGATGCAGTTCAGATTGCTAATTTATTCTTCAAAGAAATTGTTCGTCTTCATGGAGTCCCTAAATCCATCACATCTGACAGGGACACTAAATTTTTAAGCCATTTCTGGAGAACCTTATGGCGGAGATTCGACACCACATTGAAGTTCAGCAGCACTAGCCACCCACAAACAGACGGACAGACCGAAGTCGTGAACAGAACATTGGGTAATTTAATCCGATGTCTTTCCGGAGAAAAACCGAAACAATGGGATTTTACTCTTGCTCAGGCTGAATTTGCTTTTAACAGCATGGTGAATCGGTCCACTGGGAAAACACCATTCCAAATAGTCTACAGCAAACCACCCAGCCATGCACTAGACCTAGTCCCTTTGCCAAGACTTCCAGGTATGAATATCACAGCTGACAACATGGCCGACCGAATTAAGGCCATCCAAGAAGAAGTGCGCAAGAAGCTTGAAGAGTCCAATGCCAGGTATAAAGCAGCTGCAGACAACAAACGTCGTGCACGTATTCTCAACGTGGGCGACCTGGTGATGGTCCATTTAAGGAAGGGAAGGATGCCAGTCGGGTCATATAACAAACTCAGTGACAAGAAATTCGGGCCCTACCAGATCCTGAAGAAAATCAACGACAACGCCTATGTGGTGGAACTGCCACGAGATATGTCCATTTCACCCACTTTCAACGTGGCTGATATATTCGAGTATTATCCACCAGACATACCTTCGGATTCAACGAATAACTCGAGGTCGAGTTCTTTTCAGGAAGGAGAGACTGATGTAGGACACGATATAGGACACACTACGGAAGGACCACACATCCCAAAGGAGCCATAAAAGGAAGGAGCTTCGAAAGGAATAAAAGTCAAGCAATAAAAGTCCTTATCTCTGAAGATCCTTTAGTTTCCAAATTATGTTTATTTACTGCTTAAAGTCAGGACTAGATTCATGTTTTGTTAACGTCAACTTTCTTTAATTGTTTTATTACTCTTTTCGTGTGAGTGCTAAATGTAATATTAGCTGCCTATAAATAAAGGCAACCAATACTAGTTCAGCACAATTTCAATTTTTGATTTTAATATTCATCTTTTGTTACTCTTTCACTCGTGGATTCGAGTTATCAATAATAATCAAAGGCGGTGTCCTTTTGTTATAATTTCCGCTACGTCAAAAAGTAAACAGGATCAAGAATTGATATGCATATTCAAACGAAGAAGATCAATATAATGGACAAGTAAGCAAACTTACTGGTGATTCCATCCATCAAAGCATGTCAGCACTTATAAGCATTTTGTTTGCTCATTATGGCTCCTGTAAACGAATGAGAAAAAAATTGCAAGTGTATAGTTGTATCGACACATGAATATTGAAAACAGTAGGATTATAAATAGAAGGGCATTCAGGTGTTATTAGATTTTTCAAAAATAATTATAACAGGTTACAAACAACATTTTACATAATTCTTTTCTTAATATGCATATAAATATTTTTCTTCTGAGGCTGGAAGATCTATGAAGTATGGGCCAACCTAGAAAGCTCCATATTTACTACTTCCTGGAGAAAATAGAAACAGGTGGAGTAAAGAATATTATTATCTAGAGCAGGTATATAGGCTTTTGGTTTGACTACTTTCTATTAAAAGGCTTTCATGAAAGAAGCAAATCCAGCCGCAGTCTAGTCCAACTTGGCGAGCCTTAAAGGTATTTGCAGCTCCATTTACCCAGGTATTTCTATGGTATTTCAATTAAAGAATTTTAGAAAGGAAAGTACTGTTGGAAATCAAAGAAACAAAAAACAACATAATTTAAAATTGGAATTGTGCCGAAATAAAGAACAATGAAGAACACTAAGAAATAGCAAGAATGAGCAGAATTCAAGTGTAAGGTTACTGTTATCCCTCTTCTTTATTTATAGTAAAACTTGAAGTGTTACATTCAAATAGGGTTTCCCCATTTGTTTACAACTTCCTCTTCTACAATCTAAATAAGAAAATACTTAAAATGAAAACTAGAACTTTGATCAATCAATATGATCTTATTTAGGAAACATAATAATTTAAAGATAGTAAAAATCCTGACATTAATTGTAGGCTTGGAATCAATCTTTAGTCTTCATTTTTCAACACTCCCCCTTGGTTCCAAGACTACTCATTCCAATCATCTCCCTAAGCTCCTCAAATCTGTCTTTAGTTAGAGGCTTGGTGAATATGTCAGCAAGTTGCTCCTTTGAGGGGCAGTACATCATTTCCAATTCCCCTTCTTGCTGATATTGTCGTATTGCATGATACTTGATCTTCATATGCTTGGTTTGCTTCCCTAATTGACAAGTTTCACAAAAAAACAGCTTCATCTTGTATATTAGGCAACCCATATGCCTTCTGTAAATTTGTCATTCTTCTTAAGGTAGCATAGATGAAATGACCTAACCTTTTATTCCAAAGAATAGATTCATCTACCTTGCATGTGTTGACATCCCAACATGTTTTTTTCCAATCAACATTAAAACTTCTATTCAACATTTTTGTAGACAACAATAATACTCCATTTTTATCTTTGATATTACACACTCCATCATCAAAGAGTAGTGAATATCCAGATTCCATTAGCTGCCCCACACTAACCAAATTATGATTTAGTTGAGGTACATATAAGACATTGTTTAGAATTTTTGTACCTGCCTTTGTCTCTACTGCAATGGCTCCTTTACCTTCAACTATGACAAAATCTCCATTACCAATCTTTACTCTTGATATGTAGTTTTTGTCTAAGTTCCTGAATATGCTGAGATCTGCTGTCATGTGGTTAGAACAACCACTATTAATGAGCCAAGATGAATCATCTCCCTTTGTTGTATTGCACATTGTTTGAATTGTGGCTACAAATAAAAATTCATCTTTGATTTCTAAAGTGTCCTCTTCTTGAGCCTGTTTGACTTCATCTACTCTGGTTTTGCAAAATTTTTGTATGTGACCGAATTGATTGCAATTTCGACACTGCATATTCTTGTACCAACACCATTCCTCAAAGTGATTTGTTTGTTGATAATATTTGCATGCAGGGAACTCTTTCTTTTCTTTCCTTATCAGGTTGTGTTGCCAGTTACTAGATTGTTGATTATTTGGTCTCCAGTCGCTTCATTTTTCCATCTTTCCACTTTGGTTATTTCTGGAAAAATTCTGAGTGTGATTCTTCCCTTTGTAGACAGCAACAAGAGCATTCTCACTTGTTCCTTCCTGTCTGTAGGCTTGTCTTTGCTCCACAGCTTGTAGAGCATTCACAAGCTCTTGAAAGCTCATCTCAGAAAAATCCTTTGAATCTTCTAATGAGCAAATCTTATGCTCAAACTTTTCAGGTAAGCTCACTAGCACTTTTTCCACAATTCGAGATTCTGGAAATTCTTCTCCTAACAATCTCACTTGATTCACCAGTTTTGAGATGTGTGAGGAGAAGTCTTTGATTGTGTCAGATTCCTTCATCTTCAACCCTTCAAATTGCCTTTCCAAACTCAAAATCTGCATCTTTCTTGATCTCTCATCTCCTTGGAATTCAGCATTTAGCTTATCCCAAGTTTCTTTAGCCGTTTTACAAGCCATGATTCTTGTAAAAACTTCTTCATTTACTGCATTATGAATGCAAGTAAGTGCCTTGAACCCTTTAGCCTTTTCTTCACTGAAAAATTTCATTTGAGCCACGGTTGGATTGTTTCCAAGAGGTGTTGGTTGTTTGTCTTTCTCCACAAACTCCCATAAATCAAAAGCCTTCAAATATGCCTCCATCTTCACTGCCCAAATTCCAAAATTCTGACCAGTAAACACTGGTGTTTTTGGTGAAAAAGATACATAATCCATTCTGAAAAATTCAACCGTGATTTGTTGAAAAAGAAGTTTAACAATTGCTGCTATGAAGCCTTTGTGCAATTGTTTTAAAGGATTTGAGAAGAGTAACTAATCCTTCTACTTCAAGATTTTGCAGGAAAAAAAAAAGAACTCTCGTTTTTCCCTTCCCTTCCCTTCAAAGTTAAAATTTCACTTAAATTCTCTCGTATTTCACTCAATCCCTTTAAAGATCAAAATTTACTCTCTCAATTTTTTTCTTTCAAAAACCCTTCAAAGCCCTTAGCTTTGATGTCCCTTTTAAAACCTCACTTTTAATCTCTCATGTTTCACATGATCCCTTCAAAGATCCTAATAGCTCTGATACCAATTATTGAAAATCAAAGAAACAAAAGTCAACATAATTCAAAATTAGAATTGTGCCGAAATAATGAACAATGAAGAACACTAAGAAATAGCAAGAATGAGCAGAATTCATGTGTAAGGTTACTGCTATCCCTCTTCTTTATTTATAGTAAAATTTGAAGTGTTACATTCAAATAGGGTTTCCCCATTTGTTTACAACTTCCTCTTCTACAATCTAAATAGTAAAATACTTAAAATGAGAACTAGAACTTTGATCTATCAATATGATCTTATTTAGGAAACATAATAATTTAAAGATAGTAAAAATTCTGACATTAATTGTAGGCTTGGAATCAATCTTTAGTCTTCATTTTTCAACAAGTACCATGCTATCAGTGTAATTTTCCCACCAAATATTTCGACAAAACAACTCTTTTGTAGTGTTTAATAATTAGTTCTGTAAAATGTGTCAAATCCCATGATAAAAACTTCTTTAGAAAATGTACAGATTGTGGCCAGAACCTCAGTTTTGCCTTCAAAATTTGGGGGGTTTTATGTGAGCTAGGTTTCGGAACTCATCGTGTAATCGATCGATACCAAACATGGCATGCCTTATGCTTATAATGTTGACGATTTTGAAGACAGCTTGCATCCTCCTTCCAGCAACACTCTTCTTCTTAGGAGAAAAGGGTTAATAATACAAGGAAGCCCTGAAAAAGATATCCTAGACACTTGCCAGCATCTGGAGTAAGTTAAAGCGTTATTTATCGTATAACCATTGTATAATGTATCAAAATGCATGGAAGCATCAGTGTTTATCCTTTAGATTAGCTAGTGACACACACACACACTATTTGAAAAACAAAAGAGAAAACAATATAAAACACTTGTTAACTGATAAAACCCAAGTCACGAAGCATTTGATCGGAATCATCAAATATAAGAAAACATGAAGTTCAATTCTTAATAGATGGAATATTCAATGATAAAATAAAATAAAGTATCACACAAAAGGATCATAATGAAAAAAAAAATTAAAAACCAAGAAAAAAGTTTGAGTTAACTTGAGTTAATCCGTCAAACTTACAAACTAGATCATGAGATCAATATAACTCTATGAAAAACAAAGAAAAAACATGAAGCCTATTCTAAGAAAAATAAAATTAATGAACCTCTTTTAATGAGATGGAAAAAGAAACTAAGTAAAAAAATGTGAGCATATATCGCAGGTCATTTCACTGGAATGACCAAACATTGAAAAACCATGAAATTTAAATTCAACAAATAAAATGTCACAAAAAGAATTCAAGCACAAAAAAAACTCAAAATAAAAATAGAAACTAAAAAAATAATGACCAATTTAAAAAAAAAATTACGCTCACACACACAAATAAAAAAAAAATAAAGGACGGATAATTTTGCATTGAAAAACTAAACTGAAAAGAAAAAAAAATCATAAAAGAATTGAAGAAGAAACCACTAAAGAGAATGAGGATCAAAAGATGAGATTGAAAATAATTGAAAGTTAACAAAAAAAAAAAAAAAGGAAAGGGACATATGAAAGAAGAGAATAATCAAATTTGAAAAATCCAAAAATAAAAAGCTTACATTGAAGGATACAAATGAGAAAAAAAAACTTTCAAAAGGGATAGGGACAAAAATTAAACAATTAAAAGAATGAGGATTGATGCTTGAATAAACCTAACCAAGAGAACAACTCTAAAGTCTTAAATGTTCAACGCAAATCTCAAGGGAAGTGAGAAAGAAAAGAGAAAAAAATGGCATCGACGATAATCCATGAAAATCAAACATGCATTACCTTTTGAGAAAGAGAATGCTGAGATGAATCAAGTGACACGCTAAAGCAAATTCGTAGCGTTTATGTAACGGGGCATATGACACGACTTCTCACATGCCCTTGATATTTTTTCCAATATTTTTTGTTATTGTGAAAGACTAATTTATGCCCAAATGAATTTATTATAAAATAAGCCCAATTTAAAAAATAGAAATGCCCCCAAAAAAGCCTGATTAAATTCTTAAACTAAAGTTATTTTAGTAAATTTTTTGTGCTAAAAATATGAGATCTCAAAAAAATACCTTGGAGATTAAGGTGGTGCTTGGTATGCTTGAAAATGATTGATTAGACATAACAATGTTTTTGTGAAGTTGTTTATTGCACCCTTGGCTAGTACAAATATCAATTTTTGTTTGGTCTATAACAGTTTTTTTTCCTATTAAAAAGGTTAGGACAAGTTTGTCCAACCTTTTCACAAAGGTTAACTTGGTTTATCTAGGTTAACTTGAATAAAAATAATTATTATTATATTTTTAAAATTCAACTAGAAAACTGACATTGGGCAAGGACTGGGTCATAGATCAAGTTGATAATTGATCTGGGTCAACATAAGAATAAAATAAGTTATTATTATAATTGTAAAACTTGACTCGGGGGTTGACTTGGGGCTATACTAAGATCATAGGTAAAGTTGACCATTGACTTGAATAAAAATAATTACTATTATAGTTTTAAAACTTTACTTGATGGTCACTCCAAGGCTAGGCTTGTATCATAAGTTGGGTTAACAATTGACTTGGGTCATAATAATAATAATAATAATAATAATAATAATAATAATAATAATAATTATTATTATTATTTAAAACCCAACTAGAAAATCAACCTGGCGCTAGGGTCGTGCCGATCGTTGACCTAAGTAAACATAAAAATAAAAATGATTATTATCATATTTTTAAAACTGATTAAGGATTCAAATCGAGGCCAAGATCAGATCATGATTCCAGTTGACCATTGACCGAGTTAAAGTAAAGATGAAATGATTATTGCCATAGTTTTAAAGTTTGACTAAGTGGTCGACCTAGGTCATGGGCCAGGATGGTTATCCTAGCTGACCCAAGGCGATATAAGAATTAAAATAATTATTATTATAGTTTCAAATGTCGACTGAGGGTCGATTTCGGGTATGGCCTTAGTCAAGGGTTGAGAGAGTTGACCCAAATTGATCTAAGTTAAAATAAGGATAAATATGATTATTATCATAGTTTTAAAACATCTTTTAGGAGTTGGCTCGGGGTAAGACTGGGGTCAAAGGTCAACAGGATTAACTCAGGTTGATCCAGGTCAACATATGGATAAAAATAATTAGCATTATAATTTTAAAACATGATTTAGAGATTGACCATGGACAAGGCTTAAGCCATGGTTAAGAGGTTTGCTCGAGTTCACCTAAATTAAAAGAAAAATAACAAAGTCATAAATAGATTTTTATCTTGGATTTTCCACCTCATAGCTTGACCTTGATTTTTTATTGGGTTAGGTTAAATCATTATTTCCTTTATTTTTTTAAAAAACTAGATTGATCCAGATCTCGGTAAGCAGAGTCTCATCTGGTGTCTACAAAACACAAAATAAGACAAGTTCTCCAATTCAATCCAAAGCACACCAAACATAGGATAAGACAATTATTTGTTCAATTCAGTCTTGTCTAATTCAGTCTAAACAATATTGTCGAGGATACTAAACACCATATAATTATTATTTTTTTTGCTTTTAGGGCTATTTAAATAATTTTACTTTTAAAAATTCCATTGTAGCCCTAATCCAAACAAAAATAACAATAGATCACATGGAAAAGACCATTTCTCTCCTAATCAATTTAATGATTTTACCCTTTAATTCTACATGTCAAATCATGCTTGTACATACATGTCTTAGGTGATCTTAATGGATCCAACCCTCATTTAAAAACTCATTATATATATATTAGGCCAAAAGAAATAATGTGCAATAATATTTAGTTTACTATTCAGTATAATAGTAAAATGATAGTTTTGCATTTCCTAAAAAAATCTCTTACCTTTGTTAAAGGTATTGTTTTTCTTTTCACATGGTGCATTAATTATTAAAGGCATGTTCAAATCATAATATTATTTTTATTTTTAAGCACAGTAAGTAACCTAATTACCTCAAAAATAAAATATTTATCATTGACAAAGAGGGCACAACTTTCTTTTTTTCATGTACAATATATTGATAATTTTACCCTTAGAATCATAAAATTTTAAATCATAGCTCCATGGGCTTTTTGGTCTCTTCCTTGAATATATTTGTAATTACCTAGGTACTAAGATCATTTTTTCTCTTAACATTGATTAAATATTATTTAATTATAAAATATTATTGGTGCGTGCAATGCATATACTATCAAGTGAGAGGTGCCTACACCCTTTGGTCGATGCACGTGGCATAAAATGTTGTTATATATTATTGTTGGTTATGTCATTGCGTTCGTTTTCTGTCTAGACAACACTTGTCGATTGTGGTGGGGTGGTTTTTCAGTGGTTGACTTCTTTTTTTTTCGATTTCTTTTCTCTTTCCCACTTTGAAAAATATAATTTGATCCTCTTTATTGTTGATATTTCACATTTACTTCTTATTCTTTTGATTTCTAGTTTTATGTCCATGGACTCTTTTTTAAGTTTAATTTTGTTTTCAATTTAATTATTCAATTATAATTTATCATGTATAAGTTTTTCCAATTTGATCCTTCTTGTTTTTATTTTGAATTTTGTTCCTTGACCTTTTGTAAAACTATTTGTGTTTTCAATTTCATCCTTTAATTCAAATTGGTCATTTAGTTAGATTTATTTTTCTTTTCAATCTACCCCTCCAGTAAAAAAACATTCTTGCCCTTAAATTTGTATTTTGATTTGATTTTCCCTATCATTCTCTTAATTGCTATCTTTTATTTATTTATTTTAGATTCTTTTATGTAATTTTTATGTTTTTCATGATTTCATCCTTTGATAAATTATTTGCTAGGGATTAAGCTTCGTGATTTTTCTATGTATGGTGCTTTGCATCTAATGCATTGAGTCATAGGTTTAAAATATTGATGTTGGTTTACCTCTTATTTCAGCTTATTTTTTCTAATTTTATCATTCGATATTATTGTTTTTTTTTTTAAAAAAGTTTGTGGTTTTCTTCAAAATAATTTATCATATTATTCTGATCTCGTAACCTAGACACGAGTTTTATGTGGTAACCCAGGTTGACTCGTCCCCTATTATTCAAGTTGTATCTTTTTTTATCGAATTACATACTTTCTGAGGTTTTTTTCCAAGTTATTTGTTTTATTTTTTAATATTTTATTTGTTTACAATTGGTGCTAATTTTTTATTATTTAATTAAAATAATATCAACTTATCGAACACACGTTTGATATTATAACCCATATTATTATTTTTTAAGGAAAAAAACATGATTGCAGTTCCTAGATATCATTTTCTACACACACGAAAAAATAATTCCACAGCGTATCACTAGTATCAATCTAAAGCTAAAACTTGACAAATGATATATCAATGGAGAGAAAGAAAACACTTGAACACATGACCGCGACGGCGAGACATCAATAAACACAATTTAATCTCACCACCGCACCTGCGCAAGTGGTAAAGATTGGGGTCTTCTCAATGTGATTCATGTTTCATGTGACATACTGGGAATGTAATCTATGTTGAGATTATACGTTGATATTTTTTAATTTCCTGTATAAGAATTCAGTGTTAATTTCTTGATTAATAGTTACGCGATTCTATCTGATATAGTTTCTGTGCCGAGCACCTCTGATTCAACAGCGCTTCTTGGACAATTTGCTGGCTTTCTAGCAAATTCTACTCAACTGTCACGGGAGAACATAGAAGGTATTTTGACTGCTCTTAAAATTGCCTTAGTTGCTAGTACTGTGCATAATTTTTGAGTAATTGATTCGGGTGCCTCAGATCACATAACCAATAAATTGACTAGCATACATGAATTCGAAAACTGTCTTACCCCAACTCATGTGTCTGTTGCTAATGGAAAAAACGTGACTGTCAAAGGGAAATGTAAAATCAGGTTGCTCTCGGAAAATATAGAGTCCCTAGTTCTATATGTTCCATCTTTTCCCTTACAACTACTATCTATTGGAAAAATCACTAAAACACTAAATTGTCGCGTAATATTTGATTCTCACCGGGTTATTTTTCAGGACCGCGTCACCAAGAGGACGTTGGTGAAGGGTTCTTTTTTCAAGGGCTGTATTATTTTTCAAATAACTCTAAAAGGCTTCCGCAAGCATCTGCTCTCTCTTCCCTTGGTCAGGATCAAATCCTATGGCATCAACGTCTAGCTCATCCCTCCGAAAAAGTCCTAGCAAAATTAGTTCCTAGTTTGGATGCTAAAAATATCACTTGTGATACATGTCATTTTTCAAAATCCACTAGACTATCTTTTTCTCCTTCCTTGTCTAGAACAGATAAGATGTTTGAACTTGTACATTCGGATGTTTAGGGACCAATAATTGAATCCGTTGATGGGTATAAGTATTTTGTTTCTTTTATTGATGATTTTTCGCATGTGACCTGGATATATCTTCTAAAATTCAAAAGCGAAGTCATTGATGTTTTTAAGAATTTTCATATGCTAGTCATGACTCAATTTTCTGCAAGGATTAAAATCCTTAGATCTGATAATGGCACCGAATACATGTCTCAAAAAATGACACAATATCTAGCTTCTTATGGCATTTTACATCAGTCTAGTTGTGTTAGTACACCACAACAAAATGGTGTAGCTGAACGCAAAAATAGAGATCTCTTGGAGAAAAATCGGGCTTTAATGATAGAAATGCATGTTCCCAAGATTTTTTGGTCTCATGGAGTATTATCTGCTGCATATATAATTAATCGGCTACCAAGCCGAGTGTTATGTTTTAAATCACCACTTGAGGTTTTGCAGAATAAATCACCAGACATTTCGCATCTAAAGGTGTTTGGCTGCACATGTTTTGTGCATATCCAAGCTCCGAATTGTGACAAGCTTGATCCAAGGGCTGCTAAGTGTATTTTCTTGGGATATTCCTCCACCAAGAAAGGTTACGAATGCTATCACCCGCAGTCAAAGAAGCTATTTATTTCGAGAGATGTTCAATTTGAGGAAACTTCTCCATATTATGGCAAATCAAATTTGCAATCTACGAAAGATTTATTTCCTCTACCGAATTTGGTTCCTGCAAACATGATAAGCTCTCCAGCTCTACCTATATCTTCAAATGAAGAAACAGTCAGCCCTATTGATTCATACTTAGAAAATAGTGATGGGCACGTTGAAATTAATCCAATTTCTGATGACAGTACTTCTTCCGCTGCTGTTGATAATGCTGATTTTAATGCTTCTCCTGCTAATAATTTCTCGTTGATTTGAGCTGCAATATTGAGAGCAATTAGTAGATTCTCTGTGTAGGATGTAGGTTGGTTGGTCAGATTTTGAGACATGTTGGAAGCAAGGATCATAGTCTTGTTTGAGTAGTGGGGCTCTGATACCATAAAGCAAATTACAACAGAGACCAAGAGAGATGACACCGTGTTTTCAACATAAATTTCCACACTGTATTACTCTTGTTGTTGATCAAATTTATACACAATATATGCTGAATGTAAGGAATTACTGTAAGTTAAATATAAAATGATTTGCAATTTCTTTCCTAGAATATTGTTGTAGTATCTGTTTGTATAAATATACACATGATTTTCGGCTAGAGTAATGTTAGATCTATTTTTCCATTAGTTGTCTTAATACTCCAAACATGAGTATAAAGGAGAAGGAATGAAATAATATCTTAATTATGTGATGTAATGGAATAGTAACGAAAGGTGAAATAAACTTTGAGTATGTTTTTACTTGATGAGGTGAAACTATGTTAACAACATGGCAATGATGCTAATATAACTTGACAAAAAAAAATTTATTGGATGACATGAAAGGATATATATATATATATTCGACATGAAAGGTTCAAATGATGGATTGAATGTAAACAACAAAGTTGAGAATAATTAAGTTGATAAGTGTGAGGGATGTATAATCCTTAAAAAGTGTTATCCTCACGAATAAGATTTTAAACAGTATGATTTTGGTTTTGCTAATAAAATATAATTTTTTTCCACTAAAATAATGAACTCTTATATGTAATAATCCTTAAAAGGAATGTCCTTAAGAAGTTAAGTTTTGTCATCTAAAACATATATAACCCTTGTTTTCTCTAAATAAATGTGTAAATAAAAAATTTGTTTTTATTAAAAATCCAACATGTTATGGTATATTCCTTAAAAAGCTTTTGTTATTGAGAAGTTAGAACTTGTGATTTTTAAAACAAATAAGATTTTTGTTTTTACTAAAGAATTAACTCGGATATGGTGAAATTCTTAAAATGATTTTCTACTTATGAACTCAACACTTTACCTTGTTTTTGAAATAAAAATACCAATTGTCTATTATAAACAAATAAACTAAAGTCCAATTTATCTTCTACAATTATCCTGAATCTTATACACTTTCAAAAGTTAGGACTAGGCCCTCTTTCTAAGTTGGATCTGAAATCATTATCTTAGATCCTAGAAATCTTTTACCATCAATAAGTAAAACACACATTTATTAGTTTAGGAAAATCCTTTTCATAAAATTACAATAGATATTTTATCATTAAAAACAAATATGAAGAAACTTATCTTAAGTAGGATGTTTAGAGTGATTTTAATCTTTCTCTTAGCATAACTAACTTTTTACTCAAAAATCTTTGAAAATCATTTAGAGTTTCTAATTTCATTAAACTAGGTGGTGACTATTTTTTCTTGTTTTCAAACCTTTTACTTATTATCTCAATGAGATGTCCCTTATGACACTCATCTTCATATGTTTATGAAAATAGTAAGGATAGATCATTATGGTTTTTTACAAGTTAGATGACTTGGATTGAGTCGTTCAATATGTTTTCATGTATTGAACACGTATCTACAATGTTAACGATAATGATGTCTATTATGAATGCACTTATTCATATAATTTTAATCCCTTACAAGGTGCATAAAGAGCTATAAATTAGTGGGATCGAGGTAGTGACTGCCAAGATTTTTATGCGTTCATTTTAATGATACACATACATGTATGTTCAACAATATGTGTTTTAAAGTGAAATGCGAGTATGGAAAAGGAAAAATAAAAAATAAGTAAATGTTTTTCTTTCAATTCTATCTTTTATTTTTCATTTTCACCATCATTATTTTTCAATAATCATTCAGGTTATTTTTAGACCAGTTAAGCCAACTTAATCACATCAAAACAATGTTTATATAATTTAATTTGAAATTTAAAACAGATAACTTTTTTTCCCCTTGCATTGACTATATCGATTGAATATGTTGGAATAACTATTTAATTTTAAACTCGGTCAAATAAAAAATTGAACAAGAAGATTTTATTGTCAATTTCATTTTTTTTTAAATCATATTATTTATTTTTATTAGCTGACCAAGTTGTTTTTTTGTAGATCAAGTAAATTGACTAATTTATTTATCCCGCTTCCATATTATTTAAATCTAAAATTGCATATTATAAAAAAATCAGCAAAAGATTATAAGCAGAAATAGGTTTAGTAATAATACCAAGGATATGTTTTGTTACGTTAAAAAACAAAACAAAATTGATTCTATCGTGGGCCAGTTGGTAACTGAGAGAGTTGAAAGTGTTCAAAGGATGAATAAATAAAGTAGGTGTACCACTAGCAGGATTCAGACAAAACTGGTGGACTTGGACGCCATGAAATTCAAAGTTGTAAGAGATACCATGACCAGCCGACTATATAGGCCACACAATCAAGCACGGTATTTTAGACGTTCATTGACTTGTGAAGTCCTACTATAGCAGATTCATGAAGTTCCTCGTCTGCCCAAAGCCACATAAGCTTCATATTATTATTTAGGATATAAACGGATATGCTGCTTATATTATTATTTTTTAATAAAATATATTTGAAAATATTTATTCAATATATATATATATATATGAAGTTTAACCCGACTGGCCAATGGTTTCGTAGGTATATATAGCTAGAATCATACAAAGTGGAATATTGGTTAATTTGAGTGTCAGCATAAATAGTTATGCCCGGCCGTATCTAAAACATAAATGAAGAATTTTCCTGGATGACTTGAAATATTTATGAATAACTAAGGAAAAATCCATCAATTATACAAGCATGCATGTAAAAGGTGTTGACTCAACAAAAGAATTCCTTACTAACTACACCCCCCCCCCCCCCCAAAAAAAATAATAATAATAATAATAAATAAATAAATAAATTCCTTGCTTTCTTTAAATTTTTGGTTCAAAAGATGGAAAAGCAATATTGAGAATATATATTTGACTAAGGATTTCTTATTTGTAACTCTAAGATCGCTTATTACACGCACACACGCACTTTTCCAAGTCCGCTGCTTTAATCGGAAGCTGTCAATTCTAAGCTAAGAAAATTATGATATGATGAAACTCCTAACATTATATATATATATATATATATATATATATATATATATTCGAATAAGGTAAATAATCAACGCTAGCGATGGCATAAAGTAGTGAATTCCTTCATCACGAGGTTGAATTCGATGGATCAAGACCGATGGTGGTGGCAAAGGTGAAGCCAGCTCCTCCAAGGTTTTGTTTTAGACAATCGAAAGAATATTATGTGCATTTATATCAATTATAAAATATTCTCAAATTAGTATTTACTCACACATAAAAAATATTTTTTTTAATATTCAAACTTTAAATAATAATTTAAAAAACAATTCTAGCTTAAATTTCCAAAGACTCAATAATGAGCCTCATCATGATGTTATGTGTCGCCCTTGTACAATGTCCATCAATAGTTTTTTTGGATTAAGATCTTTGGGTGTGCGGTGTCATGATAAGATACTCTTGCTACTTAAAAAAAAAAATTAGAGTTGTCACCTAGTCATTAAAAATTTTAATTGATCTTAAAATATATAGAAGGTTAACTTTGAGGACCAAATTAATCTAATGTTGCATGTATCCTATCGGTAACAATTTACCTAGTAGAATCTCAACTTGTGTCAAGAATGTCTTTTTTTTTTTTCTCTTTTCCTTTCTCGTCCACTAATGCCTTTATAACAAAATGCATGATTTTGCTTAGTAACTTGAGCAATGTTAGTATATCATGTTTAAAACTATCATGGTAATAAAAGCCTTCATTTTTCTTTTTCTTTTTTTTATTTTAGTAGCCTTAGGTTTGGGTTTCCCTTTTAATTGTACAAGGGAAATGATGTTGCTATCATTATCAAAAACTAAATCAAACAAATTATTATTTATGTTGCATCATGTACAAAACAACCTAAAAACACTATATAAAGTACAAGTTAGTGCTAAGCTAAGTTAAAAAAGCTTTAGATAAATCAAACAAGCACTACAAATATTCTAGGAAGTAAATAATGCTTGTCCACAATTCAAAGAACTCTAGAATTTTCTATACTAAATTTCCAGCAAGTTTTTTTTTTTTTTTGATAACCGGGGTGTTCGGGTCAGCTTACGCGCAACACAACTAATCCCCGGACTCATTGAACATCCTGCAAACCCAGTGAGTATGTAAGGTACCGCGGGGGTGACAGGCGTGCATAGTGGGACTTGAACCCTGGTACAGAGAAAGGAAATAAGTCCCTTCAACCGCTAGGCCAAGACCCCACTTGCATTTCCAGCAAGTTATATGGTTGGAAAGTTTGTCTACATTGTTCCAATTAGATTGGTTCCGAATGCTATAAATAGTCATGGAACCATCACTTGTAAGACAAGCCAAAAAACATATGCTAAGTTTGAAACTTTTGTCCTAAAACTTTCCTCTTATTGCATCTTCTATCAACAAAGTTTGTGCTATATGTATCCCATATCCTTCAACCATTTCCAAGTTATAAACTATGTCTTTCTTTTACTAAATTACAAAAACTTGATCATCAAACTACTTTTATTTCAATTTCCCTCTAAACAACCTTCTAGACTAATCTTCTAAAAGATATAACCTACAACTTTTTCTTTCTTTGACCACCGAATGCTTTCATAGAATGCACTAATAAAAATTCCCCTAGAGAATATGACCAGTAAGAGAGACGACCAATCCCCACACACACTCTCCCTCTCTCTTATTATTAAATTGTTTACATTATTAGCTAGCCGCATTCTCTTACCAATCCATAGACAAAAAAATTATCATCTTCACATTTGATCGTCGATCACCAATCTCTTCGTTTTGCAGCCCCCGCCCCCCCCCCCCCCCCCAGCTAGCTAGCTAGCTAGCTAATCTTCACTGATAATATGTTTCGTTACACACAAAATTGAATCTTACTTTTGGTGACACTTTCAATATCATTTCATGGATGATATTGAAGTTCCAAGATTTTTTATCTGCCCAATATATCTCCAAATCATGAAAGACCCAGTTACAACCATAACTGGCATCACCTATGATCGTGAAAGCATTGAGCGTTGGCTATTCACCGGTGGAAACACAACATGTCCGGTCACCAAACAGCCCTTGCCAAAGGACTCAGATTTAACCCCTAACCACACCTTACGCAGATTAATCCAAGCTTGGTGCACTGAGAATGCATCACATGGTGTTGATAGAATCCCCACCCCCAAGCCTTGCCTCGACAAAGCCTATGTCCTTAAACTCATAAAAAATCTTTCCCATCATAAGTTGCAAATCAAAACTCTTACACAAATGGAATTACTTGCCGCGGAGAGTGAAAGGAACAAGAAGTGCATGGTTCAGGCTGGCTTGCCCAAGACCATGTTAGTGTTCATCGTATCGTGTTTCGAGAATGGTCAAGTTTCTGGCATTGAAGAAGCTCTCAGTATATTATGTTTGATTAAAATTCCCGGAGGTGAATCGAGGGAGTTTCTTTGTCAAAATGATAAGATTATCGAATCCTTGACGTGGGTTTTAGGGTGCAAAATGGAGAATTCTGCCACCGTCAAATCCCATGCAGTTTCAGTGCTGAGAATACTCCTTGAAGATGCGAGTTCTGGTGTGCTAGAGAGGCTTAAACCTGAATTCTTTGAGAGGATTGTCGGTGTTTTGAGGGAGAAAATCACTCAGCAAGGTATTAAATCTGCCCTGGAAGTGTTGTTATATGCTTGCCCTTTGGGAAGAAATCGGAAGATGATGGTCCAATCTGGTGCAGTTTTCGAGCTCATAGAGCTTGAACTGGGATCTCCTGAGAGGAGAACCACAGAGCTCAATCTGGGTGTATTGTCTCATTTATGTTGCTGTGCTGAGGGAAGAGCTCAATTCCTCAGCCATGGAGGTGGCATTGCTGTGGTTGCAATGAGAATCTTAAGGGTCTCCCCTGCAGTCGATGATCCAGCCATTCTGATCCTTTCATCGATCTGTAAATTCTCGGGAACAAGTATGGTGATCAAAGAAATGGTGGATGTTAAAGCTGTGTCAAAGCTATGCGTGTTGCTCCAAGCTGATTGTGCACCATATTTGAAGGACAAAGCTAAGGAAATCCTCAGATCACATTTCGATGAGTGGAAGAACTTTCCTTGCAATTTTTCTTCCCTCTCGTGCCTTCTTGAGTACAAGGTATCTAGCTAGTTGATTTCGAATTCTGCATAGCTTTCTCTTTCCAGTCAATTTCCTATTATTAATTCGTATGACCACACAAATGTGAATCCCATTAATGAAAATGCTGAAATATAGCTATGAGACCATATTCAAATTGGAATGCAAGAAAACTTTCCATGTGATACACACGGGCACAGCTTCCAGTGATTATTTCTATTTTGTATGTTTAATTTGATGGTTTTCCGAGGGGTAATCGGTATATATTAGTGATGGAATCGTGATTTATTGCGGAGATCAACTTCTTTTTCCCTTTAAAAAGATGAATTGAGGTGTTGTAAGAGTGTTTTTTTTATATAAAAAAAAAAAAAAGAGTTCATGATCTAAGTTAATTATGAACTTAATTTTGTGTTGGTTTTATTTTAATTAGATAATAAAAAGATAGACAATGACAACAAATTAATTAAATTTAATTTTAATAGAATAATTATGATAGTCTAGAAAAAAAATATTTTTTTTTAAATAAACAATATTATAGCTCAATTTACAATTCATTTAATACGATTCAATGAAATAGTGTAAAAACAACTTTAAAAAATCATCATATAGTATAACAAATATGTAATCATGGTAATTATTGTAATCATAACATGAAATATCTCATCAAATCTACATAATACATTGAAAATAATCTAAAAATATATTATAAAAACACATTTTAAGGAAATTGCAAACCCATGTTAACTTTTTTTTTCAGTAGGATGGTTGGTACAATGCATTTAAATCCGAGGAATATCCAATAGCATGCTCTCTAAATTTACACATCCATAAACCTATATTCTTTCTAGGAGATGAAACAAAATTGCATCCGAGATGATCATGCCATTCCCCGTCCATAGGCTGACCACTGGTCAGAAAAATTACCTTAACAGCATAATGTTTTCTTTTTTGGGTTACAAGTTTCTTTTTCTTTCTTTCTCAAAATGGTTATGTATTGCACAAATCCCCAATAAGATTTGAGCAGAAAAAAAAAGATCTTGAGAATTATTGTGAAATTGGTTGTAATTAGTAGTGTAAGAGTTTATAAATAAATAAATAAATATAAACTAAAATAAGTTATAAATAATTAGTTGTGTAAAACTAAAATTAGTTGTGTAAAAGTTTATAAATAAGTTTACATCATGTTATGCAACTTGTAATATTGAAATAAATAAATATAAACTAAAATTAATATGGAAGAAGAAAAGTCAAGCGTAAGAGTTTATAAATTCTCTTCCGCGAATTATTGTTCCAGAACATTATGCAATTGTGATAGAATAATCCAAATTCCAAGATGCTCATATATACATGTTTGATTCTCTGGTAATTATATAATTATTGTGCCTGATATATGTAGCAAGAAGGGAAAAGACAAGTTCGAAATAATTACTTCTCCTTCAGCAGTACCATTTTGTTTCTCCTCATTCTATATTCAACTATTTATTAAAATATAATTTATTATTTTGTGTTTCATAAATTATTTGTCTTGAAAAAGTTAGAAATATATATATATATATATATATATATATATATATATATTTGAAAATATTAAGTAATCATTTGACTTAAAAATTTAAGTTGTTAGATGGGACCTCAAGAATTTATATTATTTCTTAACACATCCACTCAAGTGAAATTATTTGTGCTTAAAACTTGAACAGATCCACACTACCTTGCGTTTCATTTTTATCAAATAGAATAAGAATTGTGAGATTCAAATTTGTGATCGCTAGATCAACAAGACTCTCATATAATGTTAAAGAACTTTCTGACCTAACAACTTCTAAAAACTTAAGTTGTTAGGTGAGAGCTCAAGAGTTTCTATTATTCTCTAGCAGAAAATAATTAGATTGGTAATAAATGATATAATGGAAAGTCTTTTTTTTTAATTTTCAAATGTTTCTTTTAGAAAATGGACAAAGTATTAGAAAATTAAAGTGGGTAGAACATTTATTTTCTCTGAAAATTGAACAGTTCTCTCTTATTTCATGAACCTTTCGTACCAGATAGGATAGACTTCTTTAGTCTCAGTCAAAATTGTTATACTCTGATCGAGGACTAGGACTGGTTAAGAAAAAACATTTTATTATAATTAGATTAATCTATAAGTTATTTACTTGTCACCCTGCAAGTCACCTCATTAACTATTTTTATTTTATTTTATTATTTTTAAAAATTCCTTGAGGTCAAACCAGACCGGATCAACAGGATGACATGTCTTTTTAATTAAACTTAAGAGCTAGGTTAGATTATAAGTTATGCTTTTCTCGGAGCAATTCTTCAGATCGAGCTAGGGTTATAATCCTTAAATGATTTGCTTGTTGTGTGTATATATATATATATATATATATATATATATATATATATATATATATATATATATATATATATATATATAACATCTAGACATCGGTATTTTAAAAATAAAATAACTTAATTAACCTCAATTAAGTTTTTTTTTAAATGGACATTGGACCTACAATGATATAATAATAATAATAATAATAATAATAATAATAATAATAATAATAATAATAATAATAATAATAATAATAATAATAATAATAATGAGCTTTAGCCCATTTATCTTGGTGAGTTTTGAAAAAAAGTACCTGAAAATTCTCATTTCAATTCTACAGATTTCAATGGGTTTGTATTTACCTAAGTACTCAAATTAATATATAATATGCTTGGGAAACATTGGAAAATTATAAATGAGACATTTTATTTATTTGTTTACATTTTACAATTTTATTCTTTTGTTTAATGCTACTGAAAAAAAAATAATTGGATTTATCGCGTTATAAAAAGGCACTAAAATATAAATATACACAAAGTTTGAATATACAAATAACAGAAATATTTATCCGGGTTTAAAATTGACCAACGGAATATAAAAACACCAAAAATTAAAGTGGACTACGTGGCGCGCATGCAACTCATGCGCTGGCTAATTGACCAACTTGGAATCATGCCCACATGTCTTCACTCGCCAATTATAACCTGCAAAAGAGTGTAAATTATTTGGCAAATGAATTCCTTTTACTTACTTCATTCCTAGAAGCTTAGCAGTCCCTTCTCCTTTTTCTTCTTCTTTTTCTTGAAGTTATGGAGAACGGCTGGTTTGAAGATGAAGGCGGCTGTGTCAGATTGCTGGTTTGTGAAGATATGGATATGGGTCTCTGGTTTTGGGATTTAGGAGGTTTTATTGAAGGAAAGGGATGATGGGTCTTTTGGTTGTTTGAAAGTCTGACCAACGGTGGCTAGTGAGAGGCTGGTTCAGGTGCTCAGGTTAAAGTTTTGGTGTGGCTCAAAGTGGAGGGACTGGTTTCGACTTGGGTTGATTAAGGTGGTTGAAATGGGTGTTGGTGGTTGTGTAGAGAACACTGGGTGTTGTGGAGAACTACTTCGGGTCAATGGACTGCGGTGGCGTTGTGGTGGTGAATGGTTAAGTGAATTGGAGGAGAGATGTTTCCTGTTTTTCTTGGTGATTCATGATGGTTTGGGTTCGGTTTGTATTGAAAGAGGGTAGCAGATATGGAGGTCTCAATGGGATAATGAACTGTTTTAGGTGGCTTTTTATGACAATTGATGATGATTCACGGTGGTTTCTGGGTTGATGGCAGAATGTGGAGTGGACATAGTGATACGGTGGCTGCTGAGTTAGTAAAGGAGACTGGATTGGCCGGGTACTGGTACTGGAAGTAGGAAAAAGAAAAATGGCTGGTCAAGAGTAATAAAGTGGGGAAGAATTAACTTTATTTTATACGTAACAAAAACAAGAGCTACAGTTTTATACTGGAATGCGAAATACAAATATATTTTGTAGCCTACAATTACGCTTAACCAACTACAAAACAGGCAAGTAAATAATTAAGCATCAATTTATGATATTGGCTATTTATTTTATGTGATCTTCTTTAACACTCTCTTCAAGTAGGAGTGCATATTTATGACACCCAACCAGCTAATCAATACTTAAAATTGTGTTGAACTTAATGATATAGTGAATAAATTAGTGCTTGATTCATGGTTTGTATATGATATGTTCATATCATCCTTTCTAGGTCACAATCTATCTTCATATGCTTTGTTCATTCGTGGAATACCAAATTGTAAACAATATGTAAAGCAGCTTGATTATGTAGAGCGGCTTGATTGTCACATAAGAGTGTAACTAGTTATTTGTGATTTACTCTCAAATCCTTCGAGATGTTTTTTTGTCATGTAATCTCACAATTAGTGGTCATATAACGATACTTCGTCTTTGCACTTGATCGAGATATAGAGTTTTGCTTCTTTGTTTTCCAAGAAATTGGTGCTTGACCAAGTAGGATGCAATAGTCAATTACTGATCTTCTTATATTGACACATCAAGCACAGTCGGCATCACAAAAAGTCTGCAATTCTAATGAACCTGTGGAGGGTAAGAAAATTCCTTTCCCAGGTGTTTGTTTGATGTATCTGAGAACCTTATATGTTGCTTCAAGGTGTGGCTTAATACATGAACTGCACAAGTTAAATCAGGTCTTGTGATGGTCAAATAAATTGATCTACCTATAAGTTGCCTATATAAAGATGGATCATTCAAAAGCCTTCCATTTGTTTGTGTGAGTGACAAATTTTGTTCCGTTGGAAATTGTGAAGGTTCAACACCAAGAAACCTGGTATCGTCCAATATTTCTAGGGCATATTTTTGTTGACACAAAGTAATATCACGTTTTGACCTTGTAACCTCTATTCCTAAGAAATATTTAAGTTGACGTAGATATTTGAGCTTAAACCATTTGGAAAGAAATTGATAAGTTTCCTCAAAGTGTTGTAACTTGTTCCCTATCTTCATCACACCATCAACATAAACAAGTGGTGTGATGAAGTTACCTTGACAATTTTAGATGAACAATGAGTAGTCTAACAATGATTGATGAAATCCAACAGTTTTAAGGGCAATTGACAGTTTAAGAAACCAGTGTCTCGAGGCCTATTTGAGTCCATACAAGAACTTATTTAATTTACACACACGAGTCTCTCTTTTTCATCTGAAACTAGGAGGCATAGTCATATAGACATCCTCAGCAAGATCACTGTGTAAGAATGCATTATTCACGTTTAACTGGTGCAAGTGTCATCCTTGCAAGGTTGTGATGTTAAAGAAGAACATGGATGGTCATAAACTTCACCACAAGAGAAAATGTCTTCCTGTAATCAACATCTTCTATTTGAATGCACCCTTTACCCTTTACCCACTAACTGAGCTTTGTACTGCTCGGCAGTCTCGTCTAGTTTAAACTTTATTTTATAAACCCACTTGCATTTGATGAGGCGTTTATGAGAGGGAAAGGGCACGAGAGTCCATGTTTTGTTATCTTTGAGGGTTGCAATTTCATGGTGTATGGCATTGCACCACTTCAGATTTGTAATTGCCTGTGAAAAACTTATGGGGTTTTTAAAAGAGTGGGTTGGGTGGTGAAGACTTTATGTGGAGAAGAAAGATGATTATAAGATGAAAAATATGAGGGTGGGCAATACCTTAAGATTGGGCCATGTTCGTGGAAGAGGAATGCACGGGTCTTGATGGGAGGGCTAGATCGATATAAAAGTCCTACCAAATGATGGTGGCTTGGTTGTACGTGCACCGCATTGTACCGCTGGTGCTTTTTAAAAGGAAGGTGAGGGTAATAGTGGAGGATCGCGTGATGGGGTTATGGGAAGTGAAGTAGTGTTGATGATGTCTTCTTATGGTTCTTGGCAATGGGTAATTCATTTAGATATATGGGCTGAAGTGATTGGCTTTGAGAAAGAAGCAATATCAAACATTAAAAGGTAGTTATAAGGTTGTGAAGTGGATATGGTGCAACAGAATTAGCATGATCTTGAAAGGGGAATTTATCTTCAAATAAGATATCATGTGAGACAAAAATCCTTTTGAGGATTAGATAGCCAAGAAAGATACAACGAGTTGCACGAGGGTCAAATTTTGAAGGATGTTGTGCACGGGTGGACACAAAATATAAACATTCAAATAGTTGTAAGCAAGAGTAATGAGGGGCTTGGTGGAGTCTTATATGGTGTTTTACCATGAAAAAAGGGGAGTTAGTGTTCTATTTATGAGATATGGTGAAGTAAGAATTGCTTCCCCCAAAACTGTCCAGGTAGCCCGGCTTGAATGAGCAAGGCATGTGCCACATTGAGCAAATGCCTATGTTTGCTTTATGTAACACCATTTTGTTGTGGTGTGTTGACGCAACTAGATTGATGAATAATACTTTTGATAGCATAAAAATTTTCAAGTTTAAAATCAAGACTCTTATCACTTTGCACTATGTTTTAACCATGCGAAATCCCCTGTATTAGATTTTTTATTCATCAAATAAACCTATGTACTTTGAGTAAAATCATCTACGATAGTAAGAAAATATTTTGCATCAAAAAGAGAAGCAAATTTATAACCATCCTAAATATCAACATGTATCAAACCAAAATATTTTTCCTAAAATTAAAACTCAATGTGAATGGTGACCTTGTTTGTTTGGTCAATGGACAAATTAAACACTTATCTATATCACAAGATTTAATTTTGAAAAAGGAAAATAACTAAAAAACTTTGTTTGAAGGATGTCCACGGCGTTGATGCCAAAACCAAAAGGTAGAGTTTGAACAAAGTTGTATGTTCATTTCTTTGGTTGATCGAGATAGTAGAGTCCCTCCCGCTCAAATCTCTCCCCAATCAATTTCCATTATCACAAATCCTATATGACACAAAATTGGCTTAGAAATAAAGTGATACAAGAAGAGTTTAAGGCCAACTTGTTGATGGAGATTCAACTAAGTTGAAAAAATGGTACACATATAACAATTTTGACAATGAAATTAGGAGAAAAATTTATTTTGCCAATATGAGTGATTTGAGCAATTGAACCATTTAGTAATTCAACAATATGGTTTCCAACCATTTTTGGAATGTGTAAGCAGATCAAGGTTACAAACCATATGATTTGTGGCACCACTATCCAAGATCCATATACTCGTCTTTCCATTATAGGCAAGGGAAAAAGCTTTACCTGAAAGTTCTTAATGATTTGAAGAATTACCGACTTGATTGGCCAAAAAAGATCTTTACTTGCTCAACATTGAAGAATTTGTTACAGCGCTTCCATTGTTGTAATTCATCAGGTTTATCTCCACTTGGTTCTTTGATTGACTTATCAACGAAGTCAATCTTGATTTTTACCTTTAATGTCATGGTCATGGACTGGACCTAAGTGTTGTAGTTTTCTTCAACCAAAGGTTGTGGGACAAGAAGTAAATTAAGTTGGTCTGCATAAATGAAGGTAAAGAGGGTGGCTTTGAAGACATGTTGTGTTGGTTGACTTCTTTTCAGAGTTGTCACTCATGGCTATACTGCTAGGGTGATGTTTATGTTTGGCTAGGTTTATTCTTATCGTTCGCTATGATACCATGAGAAAAAAACCAAGTGTGGAGGAATTAATTTTATTATATTTGTAACAAAACAAGAACTACAACTTTATAATGGAATGGGAAATACAGATCATATGTTATTGCCTACAATTACGCCTAACCAAGTACAAAATAGGTAAGTAAATAACTAAGTATCAATTTACGGTATCGACTGTTTATTTTGTGCGATCTTCAACAATTAGGTTATTGGTTTTATGTTTGTAACCAGAGGTTGTTATGGTTTTGTTTCGAGGAGATTGGTTTGATGGATGGGAGACTAGAAAATTTCCATCTCCATTCCATTGCAGGTCGTGCTGGTGTTTTTATGGAGAGACTAATCTATATGATTTGGGACATCAATTAAGGACAGATTGTGGGGATTTATTTGAATAAATAAATTTAGGACTTTAATTGTTAGATTTAATTGAGAGAGATTAGGGAGATTGAGATGTGGTTTTAATAGTTGGGATTGTGACCGAAAGATCTTAAATTAATTCCTTGATTTGAATATATTATGGACTACATTGAATTAATTTGGACAAAATGAGGGCTCATTTGAATTAATTGAAAACATGTTGGACCACATCGGTATTTAATTGGACCGAAATGATTGGAAGGAAACAACGAGGTTATGTAAATAGTCAAGTGCTCCTTTGAATATATCCTTCTTTCATTACAGATCATGATTTTTAAAATTTTCCAATTTAATTGAATTAGAGCTTTAAAATTTAGTCCTAAATCAATTTTCAAATTTAGTCTTTTTTCTCAATTTCTTGCGATTTCAACCGAATTTGTCTTAAATCTCTCATTTCTTTTCATTTGCATTCTTAATTAGATCAATGTAGACCTCCATATTTAATATTTTATTCCATATTCATCCCTGGTTATGAAGATTGTGCAATTTTGACCAATCGAACTTTAAATTTTTCTTCGGTTGAACTTCAAATTTCTTTCCCTATTAGCAAATTAAATAAAAATTATATTTAAAAAAATTTCCTTGATGGCTTAAAAATTCCCAAACTCAATATTTTATATGTGATTCTCGATTATCGACTTAATTTCGACCACAACTATATTTTTATATTTTTTTATGATTTCAATATTTTTCACTCACAAATTAAATAAAAATGAATACAATAATAAAATGATTAAAATGACTGAAAAAAATATATATTTTTAGTATTTCAAATTATATATGGAAAGAGGAGGTCAAATTCGATCATGACATTGCCGATGATGTAAAAAGGAAAGAAATGTTTTATGGAAGGAGATTTGTTTTTTTAGTTTTCTTGCTTTTCTCTCCGGTTTCTCTTTATTGTTGCACTCTAATCACCCATGTAATCTCTCATTAAAATGTTTTGTGGGCTATATATTTTCTCTATTTTGTTTACTTTCCAAATCAAATTTTTAATTTCCGATCCATTCCTTCTCTCGTTCCCTCTATTAAATTTTGAGTTTCTTTTATCTTCTAACTCCTTTTCTTTTAGTTTCTTTGTATCATTTATTCTTTAAATTTTAAATTCTTTTTCTTTCTATTTCAAATTATTTTTATCTCTGCTAATAAATTGAAAATGGTTTTAAACTTTGTTTTGATCCTTTTTATATATGCTTATCATTCAAAACCCTAACCCTTTGAATTTTTTTTATTTTTAAAAAATATATTTGAAAAATAGAGTAAAAACTAGGCTATAATATCATTAAAATATGCCACGCACAAACCCCTAGTGATAAAGTCACGAAAACTTTATGCTTGGATTGGTACGTTTCTTTATTATAGTGTGCTCTTGTGGTATGAGTCTGAAAAAAATGCATTAACAAGCATTCATTATATATATATATATATATATATATATATACATGAACAGACACACTCACAGCTTCACTATTTTAATAATAATTATTATTATTATTAAAGTAGATCGTCCACCACCGCATTCACATGGAACGTGGTAGAAGGGTATTGGTGAGTCAAACGACGACGAGTAATAGTAGTTGGCACCAGCGCTGTATCCAGAGGTGGATATCACGTATATTTCCTAGATTAAATGTACATTATAAATCAAATCGTGATCAGATTAATCCCCTCCGCTCTCAGGGTCGGAGTCAAACAGCACACATTCATGAATTATGTGGATCCTATCAATGTTGAATCTTCAACTTTTGAAGATAGCGCCTGCAGGAATATATTGAATTTGTCCAAAGTCAAATATACAATTTTAATGGTACTATACTGAAAATACAAATAATGTAAACTTCAATATGAAATCTATCCATCTTATAATAAAAACAAATCTCCAAAGGAATCATCCCCTGTAGATTCCATGTTCATATTATACTATTCTTGTTCTAAGATACATGGTGTCTGTAAAATCTCACTAGTGGAGCCTCTGTTTAGTTATGAAGATTTCTTATTATCTTTAATAGAGTTTTGTCAACGTATCTAATAAGGGTTTTTTATGAATCCTTTTGTTTAAAGGAATCACAATTGATCTTATGATAAAATGTTTTACTTCTTTTTCTCTCTATTTAATTGGGTTTCGTGTTTTTTTATTAACATTTTCTCCATCGAACTATATGTCCGGAAGACCACAGTTTTGTTTGGTGTCGAAATTAGAATGTCTGGACTGTTAAGGAACCATCTCACCTAAAAACTTAAACATGTAGGTGAGGCCCCAAAATATTATTTATATTATTCTCTAGCACACCTTCTTAAGTGAAAGCCTTTTAGGCTTGAAACTTGCACAGACCCACATTTCCTTGTGCTTGATTTTTATCAAATAGAATGGGGTTGGTGAGATTTGAACTCGTGACCGCTGGGTCAACCAGGCTCTGATACCATGTTAGGGAGCCATTTCACCTAAAAACTTAAGAATTAGATGAGGCTCTATAATATGATTTATATTATTCTCTAACATGAACTAGTTCAAAATTGTTGCGAATTGACCCTTAAAATTAACATTTAAAGTATAAGCTTATAATATTCGATCCATCAATCCAACCACCCTTTGTTAGACACCTGTATTTATACGCAATATAATAAAGTATGGGTGATAAGGTAAGGTATACTTGTACAAAGTCAGACAGTATCTTGTACATGGCCACCGGCCATACCATGTTTACGGGTGGGTAAGGTATATAATTGTTCAAAGTCAGTCCGCATCTCATGGATGACAATCCTTGTTATGTTTAAAAGAAATCTAAGGTATCAAAGATTGCTAGCTCGAATGCAGCTGGAATTGAAGGCTTCATTAAATATGATTGGCTTACGAGTGGAAGCATGGAGTGAGGAAGATGAGTATGGTCAGCAGGCTGCGAGAAGCCACGTGTCCTTCATTTGTCGGCACCGATTCAAATATTCATGCACGACAGCAACGCTTAAAAAACACGAGGTCGACGGAGAAAAATAATGCAGAAATTAAACAGATGAAAGTTCTAGAGAGAGAAAGTCAAAAACTGAGAAGGGAGTGGCATGCATTTTTCTCTTTCTTTTATCCTTAGCCACAGGCAAGTTAATCTCACGAGGTAGCCGCAATCACATTCTTATTAGACTAATTAAAGAAGAGTTTGCCTTTCTTGAGCCTTTCAATTGCTCAGAAAAAGTCATTACCAAATTGCCTCTCGATCAATGCCTGTAATTAACGTGTTTTGACTTTCTAAATTTTGAACATCTCTCTCACTATTCAACGCCTCACGTATATAACCCCAAACCCTATCCCATCTCCTATCAACAAATCAAACCAATTCACACAACTCCTCAAAACCTACTCTCAAACCAAGATTCTCTCTAAAGCCTTCAATTCTTGGCTACCTGCCTTCATCTACTTGTCTACCAATTAACATCTACTCTCATCTGGGAATTTCCCGAAACCACTTTTCTTGATCTCCTTAATTTGAACTTGGTTCTTATTGCTATATCTATAGATCTTCTTGGTTTATTTTGTATAAAATGGAAGATATTGAAGTCCCTTCATTTTTTCTCTGCCCTATTTCTCTCCAGATCATGAAAGACCCGGTTACAGTCCCAACTGGGATAACTTATGATCGTGAGAGCATTGAAAAATGGTTGTTTTCAGGCAAGAACGATACATGCCCGGCTACAAAACAGCTGATATCAGGTTGTGAGCTAACACCAAACCATACTCTTAGGAGGTTGATTCAATCTTGGTGCACTCTCAACGCTTCATATGGTATCGAAAGAATCCCAACTCCAAGGCCTCCAATTAGCAAAGCACAGGTTGCCAAGCTTCTCAATGATGCTAAATCGCCGGAGCAACAGGTTAATTGTCTAAGGAAGCTTCGTTCCATTGCTAACGAGAATGAAACAAACAAAAGATGCATGGAGGCTGCAGGTGCTGTGGATTTCTTGGTCTCAATGCTAAATAACTTCCATTCTTTATCATTTGAAGTAACTTCAGATGATGGGTTTGAGATTACAAAACCATGTGATGAGGCCTTGAGTATTCTCTACGGTCTACAAATATCAGAATCTGGGCTAAAGAATCTTGTTATGGGAAGAAACGGTGAGTTCATTGAGACCTTGACGAAAGTTATGCAAGGTGGAAACTATGAGTCTCGAGCTTATGCCGTCTTGTTGTTGAAATCGATGCTTGAGGTTGCTGATACACTGAAACTCGCAAGTTTAAAACATGAGCTCTTCGCCGAAATAGTCCAAGTCTTACGCGATCAAATATCTCACCAAGCATCGAAAACCACATTACAACTGCTAATCAATCTCTGCCCCTGGGGAAGAAACAGAATCAAAGCCATTGAAGCTAACGCAGTCCCGGTTTTGATTGATATCCTACTTGATTCACCAGAGAGAAGAACCTGTGAGATGGTGCTAATGGTGCTGGACTTGCTATGTCAATGTGCAGATGGAAGAGCTGAGTTGCTTGGGCACGGTGCAGGCCTGGCTGTTGTTTCAAAGAAGATACTTAGGGTTTCTCAGGTGGCAAGCGAGAGGGCAGTGAGGATCATCTTGTCTATCTCAAAGCACTCAATAACTACTAGTGTTGTTCAAGAGATGGTGCAGATCGGCATCGTGAACAAGCTATATTTGGTGCTTCAAGTGGATTGCGGGAGCAGGACCAAAGACAAGGCGAGAGAGGTGCTTAAAATGCTAGCTAGAGTTTGGAAGAGCTCTCCATGCATACCTGCAAATCTACTCTCTTCACATCCAGAATGAGAGGGAGTGATAGAATATTCATGGCTTCCCTTTTTCTGGTTACTTTTGTCTTTTCTTGTGTTTATAATTCATCGATCATAATGCTAGAAATAGATATACAAATGGCACGAAACCGTGTCGTCCACTAGTTAGTGCATGTTTTATTGCAAATTGGGTTTTCCATTTTGAGGAAATCAATGATTATTAACAAAGTTGAGATCTTCACAAGTCACCACGACCCACTAACTAGCTCTTTTTGCTGTATGGTGTACTCTTTTTCTTTAGCTCTAGCTCCTCTATTGCCTGAACTTGAATCTATTAAAACAAATTTTGAAAAATTTCATCAAGAAATGATGGATCAACATTTCAAAACATTTTTTCTCTCGATGGTCTCATCCATTAATTCTGATCCCTGATAAGTTCACATTGTTTAAATCGACGACTAAAGCTGTAAACACGTATGATCGATGTTTCTGTTACTGCTGCAAGGGCTACAAAAACTTTGATGCAAGTGTGATATATATAGAGAAGTTTATTTTTCCTTTACTTCAAGTTTTGATCAATAATTAGTGTTCAACCTCTAACATTACGTTTATTTGTAAATTGGTAATGTGTTAGTTTGCTGTTGATTTTGGCATAATGAA
Organism: Salix purpurea; assembly: GCA_027405865.1. Classification (NCBI taxonomy): domain Eukaryota; kingdom Viridiplantae; phylum Streptophyta; class Magnoliopsida; order Malpighiales; family Salicaceae; genus Salix; species Salix purpurea. Next base: position 4,138,162 of record JAOWLH010000002.1, on the reverse strand, counting down.
GGAGACGATGATGATCCAATTAATTTAAGAGATAATAATTACCCAAATCTACTTGTTGAACAAATTAATTTCTATCCAAATATATATATAATGAGTTTTGGATAAGAATTACTAAGATTTTATACTTATATATGTATACAATACTTTATATTTATAATCATTATACATATATATATATATAGTAGTACATATGTATATTAGTAAAATATAATTGATATTATAACATAAATTTAGTATCACTGACAATTTAATATTTAATATATGTAAACCGAGTAAAAAATTTCCTATCTGAAAATCCAAATTCATCAAAATATGTTTTGTATTTGAAAAATCTTTTGATTTCTCAGTATGAAGATTTCTTTTGATGATTTTTTCGGATAAAAAATTTCTTACGAGAGACTTTGGAAATTATCTCTTGATTTAATTTCAAGGCATGCATTTTTATTTATTTATTTATTTATTGTCCATTTGTTTATTTAAATGTATTTAATGGCTGTATCTCTTAGATTTGAATTATCATGATATTTAGAATTTGTGGGATTAGTCAAGCATCACACAATTTAACCTAGAGAGCTACTTTAATAATAATTAAAAAAAAAAAAAGCAGAAATTGGCGTGAGATTGAGACAAATTATTCGGTAGGAAACAGTAGCATTTAGGCAAGAAAACATTATTGAGACGTGGGGTCCCATGTCATGCATTATGCATTCAATTGGCTGTGCAGCCTCTTTTTGAATCAGACCCTTCCCGTTAGTTTGACGGCAGTGCTTCTCTTTCTTCATGAATATAGCCACGAGGTCAACGCTGGTTTTGTTGATTTTACTAGATAGGTGACGTGACTCGGCCGGCTTTTTTTCCTGGTGTAAGAAAATAATGTTAAGGAAATTCTTGTGGTTTTTAAAAAACTGTCATTGATTTGAATGGAAAAAAGAAATACTTCTTAATGTTATTAAATGATATGTTTTTTTCTGATTTATTTGCTAACAAAATAAAAATTAAATAAAAACAAGAATGACCTAACTCTATCCAAGCCAGCAATCAAATTTACAACTCAGCTGTAAAACCGAGATATTTTCATGGAAAATAAATTGAATAAAATCATGAGCTTTAATCATAAGATAAACAAGAGTTGCTAGTGTGAAATAATAATTAAAAAAAACATTGAGTCAAGCTTAGTAAACTCGTCAAATCCATGATTTATGACATGAGCTAGAGAATAAAATTAATTAAAAATAATAATTAATGCAAATTTCCAACCAACACATTATTAAAGGATAAAAATAAAACGTAAAACATAAAAAAACAAATTCAGCTCGGTCTAATTTCTTAAACATGTGATACGGTTCATGAAATATTATCGAATCATAAGAGATAAGATATCAATGTCAAAATGATAATTTATTGTTCTAATTAATGATAAAATAGAGATAGTAAACAATAAGAGTTGTATTATTTTTAGTTTTTTTAAATTTATTTTAATTATAAATAACAAGAAGTAGCAAGTGAAGTAATAGCTCGACCAACCACAATCAAGTGGTAAGAACTTAATTAAAGAGAAAAAAATATTCGTGGTTCAAATTTTACCATTTATAATTTTATACCGTTTACTCTTTTTTTTCAATACATATATAAATATACGAAATTATTTTTAATAGTTTTAATTTAAAAAATCGCCGACATTACGTTGAGATACGTGTACATGATAATAAAAATAAAATAACCCCTTGGCAAAAGCTAGGGAAAGCCATCCAGTCCACCCTTTTGGTATTTTTATTTTATTTTTTCTGAAGCAGAAGCGTCACCTGTCATGTGCTAAGCAGTAACTATCACTCGATAAAGTAAACGTTCCTGCGTTGAATAGGAAATTAAGAAATCATTAATTGATAAATGTTATAATTAAAACATTTCAAACTCTCTGCTCTCGTGGAAATTAATCATTCAACTCAGGCTGAATTATTCTCTATAAGCAAAGGTCTTGAGTTATCTTCGGGATTTTTTATTTTCTAGAATTTTATTGTAAACCTAATTCTGTTTCTGTGATAAATTAGATATATATTAGATCATAAACTTTTTATAAATTTCTTTATTTTGATATTTTGTTTCTCCTTATCATTATATTTTTGTTTTATCATATTTTGCGTGAGACTAATTATATAATTAATAACTTTGCAAAATAAGATGTGGGAATAATATATAATTTATTGGCTGGAGTTTAAAAGAAACTAAGTTTTTGTTGTGCTCGAGAATTTATTTTAGTATTGAATTCGAGTTGTCCTGTTGATTTTGGTGCCAATACTTAGCGTTAAAATGTTGTTTCTACCCACAGCATTTACAGGAAACCCACCGTTAAATATTAATTAATTCCTCCTCAAATTTCACAGATTGGATGGACTTGTAATCAGTTGTAGTTGGTTAATCCTTTTTTTTCGTTTAATTTTTGTTAATTAATTAATAAAAATATTAATCCTTTTTTTTCGTTTAATTTTTGTTAATTAATTAATAAAAATAATAATTTAAAATTTAATATATGATTTGGAAATGATCATTCTCGAACTCTGATAACTGTACGCAAAACATAAATAAATAATATTTTATAAGAATTGTAATCTATATATATATTAAACCCAGAAGAAAGGTATTCGTCAAAACTTGTGGGAATATTATATCTCAAATAATTCAGTGGTGCATGAATTATTTTCATGGGTGCTCTAGAACATATAAACCGTAACATCACCCTCCGGTCAAACCATGGCACATACCTTGAGCTAGCACATGGTAATTAAGGACAACCTCAGGGACAACCATGCTTGTCACCACGAGACCTTGATCAGCCATGTCTCCTCTCATATTCAAAGTTTAAGCATCTATACATACAACGTAGAGTATAAAGAGCTTGTAATTAAGAAGTTTGTTCTCCCTGTGATTTTTTATTCGAGCTCTGTAGTTGTTATTATGATAGCCACTAGAAACTTATACAGTTGTTAACTACAGAACCTGTGAGATTAATTGAGATGTACACAAGCTGACCGGACATCCATATTAATAATAAAAAAAACATCTATGCATAGCTGCAGGTCATGTCTTGATTAAATTTAAGGCGAAAGCTAATTAATAGTTGTAGATGAATTGTATCTCACGCCACCTACAAACTGTAAATTTGATTTTATCAAACTGTGTAGCTCTTAGATCATTGATAAACCCCAGAAGAAGCGCGCATACATTAATTGTGGGAGCTAACTTCTTGGATCATGTGATGCATTTGCAGGTACGGTGTTAAGAAGCAATAAGATAATTATATTTTGATTTTGGCTACCTAACCTTGATTTTGAATCAAATGAATACAATAAAAGGAAGTTTGATTGATCTGTAGTTGAATAACTCAAGTCTTCAACATTCAAGCTAGCATGCTTACGAAGACCCACGAATATTTGTGTGGTTTATAAAATCTGCACTGCCAAGTTGATGGACGAGGACCGTCAAGCTTTCCTTGGAGTTTTATTTTCGTTTCTTTTCTTTTATTAATGGAGGTAAAGGGTCAGTCGAGAAATATAAAAGTTTAAGGAACTGGAAGATATATATATATATATATATATATATATATATATATTGATATTGTGGGCCTTTATAAAGGTCAAACCATCTCATGTGCCAAAGAAAGGCAATATAGTCAGATATGGTGTGATAGCAGAAATCTTGTGACCTATACAATATTTTTCGAGTTTAAGTCAGAACATGCACCACTTATAAAAATTTAGAACAATCGAAGTTTTACTTATTTACCTAGGCCCACAAAGTATGTTTTTTAGGGGGTTCTCGCATCTACACGAAAAATAGAGGCAATATATGTATCTATGTGGTTGTTTTAATCATCTATTGAAACTACTAGAACTCACAAAGAATAGTCGAAAGAGTCTTAGTGAGAATACCGCCATTGAAACTACTAAAACTTAGAAAGAATAGTCGAAAGAAAGAATAGTCGAAAGAGTCCTAGTGAGAATATCGCCATTAGAACTACTAGAACTCACAAAGAATAGTCGAAATAGTCTTAGTGAGAATATCTTAATTGTGAGACAATTAAGAGATAACCAATTAATGGTTGATGTAGCATTAGATGAATGACTTAATTTATATTGGTTTATCGTGGCTGCCCTTGTTTACAAGTCACAACATGGTATGAGTGCCGGTGTTGTCGGTCTGAGTGCCGGTGGTGCTGGTAGCAATGCCTGCCATTACTCAAGGTTTTCCCACGGTTTACTTGATCTAATATATATGAATCATACGAGTCATAGAAAAAATATCATTATCTAGGAAGGACATCTGTTAATAATTATTTAAACTAAGTTTAAATATTATCTATATCAACTTGTTTCCGATGAGTGAAGGGAAAAAATAGATGACAAGTCAAAAATAAATATCTTTTTTTTGTTGTAGTAGTAAGGCAAAAGCTTACAAACTATACAGTCCATAAATCAAAAAGATAATTCCAAGTCAAGATATTACTTTTGATGAAGATAGGATTTGGGAATGGTCAGCTAAGAAAGCAAAATCTTTTTCATTGCCAGTTGAAGTTAACAGTGATGTGCCAATGAAAAATCAAACCATCAACACCTATTCATGCATAGCTTTTTAGTCATGCACAACATTAACATCATTTGCCTACACGCTTGCAAGATTATTTTCTTGGGAGTGACAATGATTTTTTTTTTATTATGATGAAAATAAATGAATGAATAAATTCAATTCATTAAGAAAAATAATAGTTGAGAACTTGTCACTCTTCATCAAAAAAAAAATACCAATTAAAGTAAAGTAGGTGTATAAGATAAATTACGAGCCTAATGAAATGGTAGCTCACTTTAAAGCAAGACTAGTGGCAAAATACTATACGCAAAAACCACGTATTGATTATTTTGAGGTTTTGACTTCATACTATTTGTATGATTATTTCACTTGTTTTCCTTTGTTGTATAAAATCATTGATAAAATCAAATAGATATGAAATTTACCTTTTTGAATGGTGTACTTGAGAAAGATATTTATATTGAACAATCTTTAGGCTTTACGAAGAAAGCAGAAGAGAATAAAGTCTATAAATTGAATAAGGTCTTTTATGGTTTGAAACAAGGTTCTAGAGCCTCACATACTCACATTAATTCTTATTTTATTGAGAATGGATTTCTTAAGTGTCCTTATGAGCATACTTTATATATCAAAACGATATTAAGTGGAGATATTATCATTGTATGTTTATATATGGATGGTTTTATTTTTACTAGTAATAATTTATGGTTGATGGTGAATTTTAAAAAAGCCATGATTGCTTAGTTATAAATTTGGGTTTAATGTCTTCTTTTTTATATTGAGATTACATAAACAAAGGATGTTATATTTATTTCACATAATAATTATGCTACTAGTATCTAAAAAAATCAAATTAGAATCTTATAATCCAATTTTGACTCCGGTGGAAAAAAGGTTAAAGATCATGAAAGATGGTAATGCGGATTTGGTTAATTTAACTAATTTTAAATGATTGGTGGGAAGCTTACAATATTTGATTGCCACTCAACCCGATATCATGTATGGTGTTGATATTGTTAGTTGATTTATGGAGACTCCATATCAATCTCGTTTGCAAGCATAGAACTATATTTTGGGATATATCAAAGGTACATAAAATGATATCATCTTTTATTCTCGTGCTAATAAAATAGAGCTTGTTGGATATATAGATAGAGATTGGGTAGGTGATATTAAAAAGAGAAAGAATACTTCAAGTTATGTTTTTCATCTTAGTTTTTGCGTGTTTTCTTGTTCATCAAAGAAACAACAAATGGTTGCTTTTTTTATTCCCAAGACAGAGTATATTGCAAATGGAAGTTGTGTTACTCAAACTATGTGGTTGAGAAATAGTATTAAAATAAGATAACAAAGATCTTTTATGGCAATAACTATGTTGTTGCATTAGTGTTTCATGGTCGAAGCAAACATATTAACATTAAATATCATTATAATCAAGATTTGGTGAAAGATCAAGAAATCATGGTTGAGTTTTGTTCCTTTAAATATCAAGTTGTTGACAATTTAAAAAGCCTCTTGAAACTTATCTATTCTTGAATTTAAAAAGATGATATGCATGAGAAAATCTTAATAACTTGGTTTAAGAGGGTGTTAATAATTATTCAATCCAAGTTTCCATGTAAATTTAGGAATTAATATATTTTTAAAATATTTTATTAATACAATCAAGTTTTTTAAAACATATAAAAATCATATCTTAGTATTTCTATACAAAACAGAACTCAAAATATATATCTACATGTGTTTTAAGATTTAATAACCAATTTATTGAATTTATAAGAGTTTAGCCAATATTTCAATCATTCATAATTTTAATTCATGAGAATTAATGATAAATATTATGATATAAATATTAGACCTACAATAAGCTAATATTTACATATCTAGAACTGACTAGAAAAACTTCTCAAAATTATTATGAGTTTTAATAGATTTTAATTGAAATATTTTCTTATCATGACATCCGACTTATGGAAAAACTCATATTTCTTTTAAGATATATGGACCATGTTAAGGCATCTGCATGGATTTGTTTTACTAAATTTTATTTTAGGCACATGAGCCCATAATAAAATTTAAAAAGTCATATTTATTCACAAGAATAAATAGTATTCATCAAAAATTTAAAACATATCAAATTACACAATGTAACTTACCTTAGATAATGTGCATTAGGAATACTAATATCTTTCCTAGCCACAACCAGTCCATTACCCTTTAAATTTATAACAATACCGGTACACCCAGATTTTCTTAGCAACCATGAGCCAAAATACTAGATGACAACTCCATCAATCCCCTACACTGCATGTCCATGTGTGATACAAAGGTATCACATAGAAGTTCCTAGTACAATAACAAGGGTGAATTGATAAGGATATGAAATGGGTAAATAAAAAATAGTTACATTCATCTCATTCCAACCTTGAGGTCAAGAACTTCAGAGAGGTATGAGATTTAACTATCTACCACAACTAGCAGCCAACAAGAGACTGGAGCTTTAAGAATAAGGTTGTTGGGATAATGTTTATCCAATGGTAGAGATTAGGAAGATTTGACACCTAGGTTATCAAAGTTATACATTAGCATTTGGATAATTAAAATAAAACAACATATAAGTTAAGGAGGACATGATCAACCTTAATTATGTCAATATCATATGTTGAATTGGACTCAAATTGGAGTTCAAGACCTTGGATCAAATTTCTATTAAGCTTAGAATTAGGTAGAAGTATGTTTTGGAAAATTTCATAATAAGATTCATTCATTTTTAGGCTCAGCCACCTCGAATTGGTCACTAAATTCTTTTTTTTATTTTCTTTTTAGTTATCACCTTTCTATAATTAAATCAGTTATTTTTATAATTAAACTTTTATTTAGATCCTTAAACTTGGTGTTTTCTTATAATTAGTAGTCAAATTATCATTCCACTCACACATTAACTCAAAACAATTGCATATATACACATAATTGCAACCCTGAAATTCTTATGAAATCAAACCAATATAGCTCAAACTTTCATGCCTAATGCATCTTGCACCATATTAGAAACGCAAACATGATAACAACTAGAAGTTTAAAACTCAATAATCTTTATGTTCGGGGGGGAGTTATAGATTTTTAACCCTTTCAATTTTTTTTCTAAACATGACAAGTTCTATTCCTAGCAACAACCAAAAAATTCAATCAAAAACCTTGACAAATTAATCACCAGCATATACTGAAACTTTAGTTGCCACAATAGGTCTTGATCAAAACCTCAACTTTCTAAAAATGGTTAAACCCTCCTAATGGAACTAAATTCTCTTTCACCCATCTTACCAAAACATATAAATTTATCAACAATATAAGGTAAAATTAATTTTACATCACCATGCTTATCCTTTTTGTAATTGCTTTTCAATTCCATGACTTAGCTCGCGAGTTTGATGGTGTTAGATGGCGACTAGGGTTTGATGCGAGAGACATGTAGGATTTTGATCAATTTAGGGTTCTGAAAATTTACAAAGAGGAAGAAGGTTTTCCTCACTTGAAGAGAGAGAAGATTGATATGTTATTTTAATTGGTTTTTTAATGTGATATATATAAAGGTAGTTTTTTATTTTGCCAAATTTCAAAAAAAAAATTAATGACCGAAAATGTAAAGTATAATTATTTTTTTTCTATAATAGGTAATTGCAATTCAAACCAAATGACTAGATGCTAAATGTAATATTCCAGAACAAAAATCTTTCACGTATCGGAAACTAGAAACTGATACTTGTTTGGCTTCCTCTTGAAATATGAATTTCTTTAATGTGATCTTATTTATATAATAACTAAATCTAAATGGTAAGCAAATAGCTAATACCACCTCAGTTTACACATGCACTTCAACCTTGAAAAGAATTTATCACAGAAGGAAATAAACCCATGTAGTCTACCCCAGCTGTTCAGAATTAAAATACATTTAGTTCAGTAGAATAGAGGTAAAACTAACTAAGGAGTTGTGCTGATAAAATGAATAAAATGTTTTTGATTTATTTCAAAAAAAAATAAGAGGAAGAAGACGACGAATTAAAGGAAGAGGAAGAAACAACTCTAAGTGGAGCAAGATTTTTGAAGCTTCGATATATAATTACTTTCGTGAGTGGAGTAAACAAATTAAGCCCAGTAACAGGTTACGGGTAACATATACTTGTTTGTATATGTAGATTATTTCGGGTCCCATACAGTGATATGCATGTATAGCATGGGAAAAAAGCAGTATGAAGTAAAACATTTATCAAGACCTAGCTAGACATATCAAAGGGACACCAGTTATCAAACAACAGATCAGGATCTTGAGTGTCAGGTCCAAGAACTGGTTGTTGAGACATTTCCAGGCTATGATTATCCATCATGTCAGAATTTGACCAAAGTATGTCTTGAGAGACCGCGTCTTGTCCTGGCAATGGTGGAAACTGGAAGCTGCTTGTTTTATGACTTGTACATCGTTTATCTTGGTGATCCTGGTGCTTGTGGGATGAGTCTAGACTATAGTAGTACATCGAGTGATCGTTGTCAGTCCAAGGAGCTTCTGTCGAAAAGTCGGAGATGGTGAGGGATCCAGCAAGACCATTTTCGTCCGGTGATTCCAAATACGTGTTCGGAATGTTATGGAATTCGAGAGTTTGATCAAACTCGCTTCCAAGCTCAGGCACTTCAAAACCACTCTTGGAATCTTGCTGTGGATTCAAGAACTTAGCGTAAACAAGTGCGAGATCAATATGAGAACCATCAAGAATCATCGATGAGCTAGAGGACTCTATGGAGGAAATTCCTTTATGGCTGAATGGATGTGTAATAGAGTTATTAGACAAGCCTCCATAACCTAAAATCTTAGAGCGAACATCTGTTGATAGCCTCATCGACTTTCCTCTTCTATTCTTCCTGCAACCACCACCAACAGGCACGTTCCGTAGGGATCCTCCTTTAGTCCAATACCTTCTACAACCTTTGCAGAAGTATCTCGGCTGTGTTAAACTGTAGTTGTTGTGATAACAAAATTTAGTGTTTGAGGATCCACACCGAGGACAACTTGGTGATATCTCACCATGTTCCTTCCATCCTGTCTCCATACCAGATTGCTTCAAACTTCACAGTTCACAGGATTCATAAAACTGCCTAGCCTTTCACTAGGTTCTCTCTCCCGCCGGGTTTGAAAGCTATTTAGTACAGGAAATTCGTGCACCCCAAGAGCAGGAATGGAGCCTTAGGTTTGTTGGGAATGTGTACGCACTCAAGCACATGAGACAGGCAGGCTTAGGGATCCGGTGCCGTAAAGGAAGATTTTGGTGGTGGGTAGCAGCCCCGGAGGCTGATACACAGTGTCGCTGTTTAGTGCACGTGGCACAATTGTACTGGTGTATATGAGGGTGGTAGAGGAAGCAAATTCCTCGAGAGGCTAACTGTGATTTCTTGGAAGAGCATGCATCCTTTATTAAAAACAAATATCAACTTGGCAAACTGACACTCGAAGTGTTTCTCCACAGTCTAATCTTGTGCATTTTAATGCCCCCCTTTCATGTAAAACCTCCCCCTGTTAAGTGATATCAAATATTGCACGCATACAATTATGTAAGAGCTGCACGTACAAGGTTGAATATCAGCAGATTTTTCCCTTTTCTTTTGAATGATCTTTCTTTGCGTTGCATCATCAATTTATTACTTTGGGAATCAACGCCAAATGACTACCGGTTTAATTTAAATAGCACCACCCAAAACGTCATATTTTTTTTTAATGTGAGGAAACTCTATTTCCAGGAAAATATATTTTGTGGGTCCAAATGATTGAGTAAAACCTGTTTGTTCTTGGCTCTTTTAAGAACTATACGTTCTGATTCAAATTTAAAACCTGGTGTGCAGATCATAAATTTTTTATCATCACGTTACGTAACTTGAAGACCAAAACGCCACCATGCTTGAATGGCAAACACCACTTGCCATGCGAGTGGTCATAACTGTAGAAACGTGGTGTTTCTTAAAAGAGAATGTCTAATACGAGATTCTAGTTCTATTAGTAACTTGAAAAGGATCTCTTGGATCGTGGGCTCCTCGGATCATGTAAACCTTGCAGACTTCATGAATAATATATATTTTTTGTTAGAAATTCAAGGGTTCCACCATGACGTTGCCACTTGTGACTGAGGACACCCACAAGTTCATCAATTTGAAATGCTACAGTAGTAGCATAGCTATTAACTTGTGGTTAAAGCTGTAATCAATAAACTAAATTAAAGAACTTTTTTGAATATCTTAATATGTTTGAAAATCCCATGTATATCGTTTAAAGGAGTCACAATTTGGAAATCATGAACTCGTTGAATGAAAAGATGGAGGAGAAGACTTGAAGAGAGGCCATGAATGAAAGCAATGTTAAGCAGCAGCCTGTAAGAAAGTGGGATTTATGGGTCAGAAGGAAGCAGCAAGTGGGAGTAGAAGGGGACTCGGAAGACCCAAGATAAGGCTGGAAAGGTCCATCAGAGAATCAAATTACCAATTCATATAAATGGAAGAGTTACATCAGAAGATCAAACAGTCATGCACGATTATTTTCTCGGATTTCTTCTGCTCTCTTAAAATCCTTCCTTCTGTTTCCTTTTGCCTTTCCTAAACTAATTAGCACTCGTTGTAACTTCCGAAGACCTCTTTTATATAAAAAGATCCATCTTGCGAGTGTCATGACATGCAAAACTCGATCCATAGTGACCATAATGCACGTGGCTTGAATTACTATGCTTAAACCAAGGGAGACCGGGCATCAGGGAATTTAATAGCCGACTAGACTTCTTGATACCATCATCCCAGATGCCTAGACAGAATACATCACGACTAGAAGCTAGTTTCCCCATACGGTCTCATACCAAACACCCCCACCCAAGGAGGACGCCCTTGGTCAGCAAACGAGCTGCTATCAACATTCAATTTCAACCACACTATAAAAGGATGCCATGAGATCAGCAAGGTTGCTGCGAATCCCCATTTCCCCAGTACCACCAAAAGCATCATAATCATCCTTCAAAAGCAGCGGAACTAGGTGGATTTGGACAATTTTTTTGTTTCCTACAACCACCACCAAAAGCTAGTGCATGATTTTTCCTTTGTCACATGTCCGCAGCACATATCTCACACCAATTCCCAACAGGCTACTATACATATTCTAGTGTCTATGACCACGTTATGCTAATAAGGATTCCCAGCTACCAAGTCCTACACCTTGCTACACTAATCAAAGATCATGAGATTTCAGAAGGGTGCTATGATAATCACTAAGTATTTCAGAGGGGGCAGAAGAAGAAAAAACATATGCAGCCATCAAATTTGATATTTGATAAGCACAAATGATTTAACAGATACAAAACACATACGTTACATTTGATATTTGATAACATGAAAAAAGTTACTTCTGTTTCTTCTTAGCTTGTAGAGATTGAACTTGAGGACCTGGTCTCTTCTTTGCAAATGTACTGGTTCTGCTTTCTAATTCCCCGTCACTGTCATCATCCTCGTTACAATCTCTAGCTGGTACGATGGAATCCTCGATGATATTAGCAGCTCTTCTCTTTCCAGCTTCCAACTTGGCATGTAATCTCCTTTCGACAGGGTCATTGGACAGTCTAGCTTTAGAATGGCGTGGAACTTCTTTTGCACCAAGTCCAAGCCTAAGGAAAACATGCAAAGATTTATTATAAACAGCTCGTAATGACACAGCGAAATCCTCTATTGAAAATGTAAAGATGGCTATACTACCTAGAAGGCCGGCCCTCTGATTCTACTTTTGCTGGTTCATCTTCTACAGCCTTGCTCATGTTATTGACCCATTGTCCAGCCTGCACACGGCAATGTTAAGAAACAAAAGGAAAAACAAAACACAAAAGAGGCAAAGTTTCTGCTGCACTTCCACTAGATTTCATTTTAACTATACTCCACTTCTACCCAGATCTACAATGTCATTTTCTATTTTCTTATGAACAGTATAGGGTAACTAAGAAAATCATCACCAAACCTTATGATTCATGGACGATATGGAGTTTCTGTTTCACTGACTATAGCGGACTACAAGTTCAAAAACTTCCCTTAAACAACATGAAATTGGTAAACCTGATAGCTATTAATAATTGAATCACAGCATTGAACCCTGTCTCACTTGTGATTTCTAGGGTGTTGAAAAACTGACCAGTGTGAGGGAAGAAAGGGGAAAAAATCTCACAAATATATGCAGAACCATAGCATAAAAAAAAACATGAAAAGAGAAGGATTTTGTTACCAATTTGAAGGCATTGTCTAATCTGACAATTTGTGCAGAGTTTTTTTGCTGCGCTGCTGCCTCCATGCTCATTGCTATTTGCTATAATTAAAAAAACACAAGTATCTTCAAAATGTGAAAATGGCATTAAGAAGCACACAAAGTGTGTAGCATTGGAGTTTGCTGGATTGAATCAAAGTTCTAAATTTGTACATAGAAAATTATAAGTTTCAATGTTTGCAAAGAAATACCATATTTGCAGCACCTTCCCTGAATCAGCTCATTCTTAGGGTCTATGTTAGTGTATCTAAATGTCCAAAATCCACCATATTAATTCTAAAGTATCAATAAGGACCATATTTCAATTCTAGAAAAGGTCTTGTGCATCATAAAACTAAAATCAAATTTTTATTACAATATGTTTATAATACAAATGCACTTGTAACAGATTATGATCTCGTATATAGAAGTTTGAAACATTCCTTAATCTAATGTGTAAAATGGAAACAAGAAAACCCTTTATGGCATTAGTATTAACACAACCAAAAAACTTTATGACACGCACCAGACAATTCTAAATGGTCTTATTGTGTGAACTAACCTATTTCTTAAGACATTGAGGAAGACAATTTTTCGCAAGGTATATCTCAGCGAGCTATTAAGTAAAAAGGTAAAAATACAAATAAAAAATTGCCACGTAATTTTATGATAATCAGAAACACTAACTAGTCTTTTGAAGATTCTAGATAAGGGACTGATTCTATTAAAGAAAATATATAATTACTCTAAAATAACCTACAATGTAAGTTGGTTCGTGCTGATAAAATATTCCTATTGTACTTGTATGCCAAGGTTTTGTCTAAACTATGCTTGTGTTTGTTGTAAGAGGTAAGTGTTTCTAGAATATAAGGTAGTAATTTGGTATCCAAGCCTAGCAACATGGCTTAATACTCAATTTAAAAATCTAGGCATGAATAAAAAAGTAGATTGGGCTTTGGCTCATTCCCCTTGCTTACATGATCTGTATTTTATTTTTATAAAATTTTAAACAAAACCCTTTCAAGGACTTCACTGTTCTTTGATAAAAACAAAACCTTAAATTTTTTAAAGCAGCAAAGTTTCAACTTCTATGGAATAGAACCCTTTTAAAGATTATACTACTCATAGATTGATTCTTTCATGAAAAAACAAACTCATTTTACACATTTCGAAATTTCATATTTACCAAAAAAAAAAAAAGAACAGGGCCAAGAATAGGTTATGACAAAGTGGTTTACTATTGGGGTCAAAACAATAAAAAGTTGGACCATTCCTCCCATACCTAAACAAACTAACAATGAGCTTCCAAGAACATTTTCTTTACAGAGAAATTAAAATAATCTAGCATACCCACACGCAGTGCAACAGAAAAACATTTATGAATGTTCATAACTCAAACTTAAGACGACTATTAGTAGCCTAGCATTAAAGCATGACAATTCAAAATCTAGAACCAGCCTAGACAGATCGTTTATCAGAGAGAAAAAATTATCTTTTCATCATCCTAATAGTCCATTCTCACTTCTCCTCTAAACACTTTTTGCTTGATCCGATTACATTACATAAGAACAACAAGTCTAGGTGCACAAAATACAAGAGACAAGATTAGCTGCACAAGCACACAAAAACACTCGCAGGCAGCACTAAGTGCAAAGTAAACAACCGTTTGCTTTGGAGAGAAAAAGCACCCGTATAGGAAAGCATTCGTGAAGATTTAATATTTTAACGAAACGAGGAAGCAGTTGGTGAATAAGGAAACAAAACAGAAAAGCTAAAAGAATCACAATAAGCAAATACATATACAAGTAAAATTATCAGATTGAGAATTTGATAAAAAGGAAATTAAAGGGAACATATTGGAGTTTCGAGGCTTACTATACCATTAATGAGAAGAAGAAGAAGACGGTGGTGGGGTACCACTTTTGTGAAGGTTTCAAATAAAAGAGGAAGAAGAGAGTGTACCTTGCACTTGCAGAGGACGTTGAAGAGAAGAGACAGGAGCCAAGGATGAACTGATGAAGAGGCGTTGAACGGTTGCACTTTGCAGTAACTCAGCTTGCAAGAGTGAAGAGTGAAGAGTGAAGACTGAAGAAGAAGGATTGGAGGGGTTGTGTCGATTGTTTTGGTTGAGATTTGGGAAGAATGGAGGTTGTGAGGAAGAGAAGTTAGGGATTTGCTGTGAACTTCAGACCAAGGTTATGAATACCGTTTTGGCCGTTGTTTCGTTTTTTCTATTGGTACGGAACGTTTCGGTTTCGGAGCATTTCGGCGTGTCGTTTCGGGGTTGTACTGTTTATAATTAATTAATTAATTAATTATATGAAAAAATATATATATATAAAAACTTAACAGACATAATTAAAATTCAAGATAAAATAACTTTAAATTATACAATACAAACATAAAGTCAAACAAACATAATCTCAAACCAAATTTATAACATCTCTAAAATTCCATAATATTGTGAAAGTATAAAGTTCTAAAATAAAAGAAATATAAATCAAAGAATAAAACAACTAACCATGTCTATAAACAGAGCAAATCCAAGGTAAATTGAATTACATTGAATTAAATTGTTCTTGATTTTGACCCAGTTTAAATTGATGATCAAAATAAAACTATAAACACTAAACAGAGCACATCCAAGATAAACACAGAACATAACATACAATTTTCTCTACTTTGTTTTTCAATCTGCAAAACTGTCAAGAACTCAAGATCTGGCAAAATTCCAAAACATAAAACTAAATGCATTTGTATTTGTATCATGCCCTCTCTACGCACTACACAGTATCCACCCCCTGTCCTGCAATTATCAGAGTAATTCTGTCCAACTCTTTATAATTTTTTAATCTTTAAAACACAAATAAAATGATTATTCGATCGGCGTTGTTACTTACGTGATTCACAAATGATTTTTTAAGGCAGTGTGCACCCCCAAAGTAGCCAAAATCTCAGTTTTAACAGAGCTAAGTTCAGCAAAATGGTTACAAATCAATCGATTTGGAAGAGAGCTTATAAATTAACGGGGTGTTTGAATCAACAGAAAGTAAAGAGAAAATCAGAAGAAAGGCTACTGACCTGAGGAGTGAGGACTGAGGAGTCTGAGACTGCGTTGCTCAGGTGAGGATTGAGAAAGATGAGTCTGACTCTGACGAGCTGAGGACTGACGAAGATGATTCTGAGGAAGAGTTAGGAAGGTTGAGTTGAGACTTGAGAGAATATTGATCAATTGAGTTGAGACTTGAGAGAGATGTCGATTGAGTTGAGAGAGAGGGCTGAGGAAGAGAAGAGTTAGGGTTTTTGATTTGGGATTTTGGGGGAAACGGGATGAATGAACTGATGAAGAAAGAGTGGAGAGTGCAAAGTTTAGAATTCAATTAATCAACAACTTTGCTTCAGACAACGATTTGGGAATTGGGGGCTTTAGTTTTCTGTTTTAAATTACGTGAATTAATTCATTTTTTTGATGACCGGAACGGAACATGTGGTGTAATCAAAGTTATCACGGTTGCTGCTTTGTTTTTTTAATTAAAATGGATTGTTGCAGTTGTGGAATGTTATTACGTGTCGTATTGTATATATATATTATTTCAAAAAAAAATAGTTTAAATTTAAAAATAAAATTATTTAGAATAATGCAATTTAATTTAAAAAGATATAATAAAATGATTTTTCTGAATAAAATTATAAATATATATAATATTACGAGAAAGTAATCATCAATCTCGCAATGTCATTATATTCTCTGATTGCTATGAAATTTTAGCATAATATATATAAATATATCACGAAACTCCTCGTAAAATTTCATCTTAATCTAACGATCGAATTAAAAGATATAATTAATATTGTAAAATTATTTATTATTTAAAAAAACAATATTTGAGTGAAACAGAACAGCAAAACAAAACCAGTACATTTCAACCGCCTGAAAATCTAGAAATGTACCAAAATTTGAACCACGATAAAAATAAGGTCGTTTTGTCTCGTTTTTTAACTGGTACAAAATATTTTGACCATTTCAGCCGAAACAGAACGAAATTGACAACTATAGATGTAATTCCAGAGTGTTTAGCTGAAATTTAACTGAAAAATCTAGAATTGAAATTTTTAGCAAGACAAAAATTGATTTTTAACCATAGTTATTGATCCCGTTCCGGTTTTGTGTTTGGAACGGAACGTTCCGGTTTCGGTACCGTTCCGGGTACCGTTACGGTTTTGTACTGTTCATTTTTATTTAATTATATATATGAAAAAAATAAAATATTAATTTAACAAGTATAATTTAAATTCAAGATAAATGAAATTTAAATTATACAATACAAACACAAAATCAAACAAACATAATCTCAAAATTAGAAACATCTCTAAAATTCCAACAATAAAATTATTTTTTTAAAAATAAAAAATAAAAAATAAAAAATGAATTTAATTATAATTAAAAGATCCAGAATATTTGAAATTTAAGCTACTTATTGTATGTTTTTCAAGTAATTCTATGTTTTTTTATGGTTGTTGTATTTGAATTTGAATTTTGAAATTAATTAATGTTACTTATTGTTTTTAATGTTAGAAAAACTTAAAAAAAACAAAATGAACACATTAAGAAATAATCAATAAGTTCAAACATAATTAATTAAAATACATTCCATTACAAATAATTCAATCAAATTAATTACAAATTAATACCCCTATTTTTTATGTTAACTATTATTATATAATAATCGTAATGTGAATTATTAAAGGTTAGTTATTGTTGTTATATTTATAGAAAAGGAGAAAATGTAGAAATTATATTGAATCGTATTGATTTTTAATATTTTGGTATGCTGTTAATGTTTAAGATTTGTTGAAATATTATGATGTGAAATGATTTGGTTGATTTTTGATTATGTAATTTAAAATGAGAAAATCAAAATAGGAAAAGTAGTAAAAAAAATATGCAAGTTGATTTCGGTGAAGAGAGATTAAATAATAAACAAACAAAGTTAGGCCACGTTTTGACTAACGGCAATAAAAATCTAACAAAGGTCATAAGACTCATAACAAAAATCAGCAATGAAAATTAAAAAATTCAACCTAGAAAAATGAAGCTTGCCGAGCAACAGAAAGAAACCCACCGCAGCAAAAAATGAAGACGACCCAGTTGATCAACTTCTTCAATCAGCACAAGACGAGTTACTTCTAAAACTTTCTGTGGATTCTCAGTTTCTCACATGTCTCGTGTCTCTCCCGATTACCTCCTCCCTGATCTTGACCGTCGATTCCAAGCCCTCAAATCCAGACCCACCACAACCACCATTCAATCCTCGACCAGCATCTCCAAACCCCGACCGTCTAAACTCTAAATCTCAAGATGATGTTGACCCTGACGATCTGTTTGCTAGGTTTGCTGCTATCAAAGCTCCCAATAACACAACCAGTAACAGTATTGTTTCGTGTCATGAAGACGAGATTGAGAAGATTATTAGGTGGGCCAGGGACTCTGCTCGTCTCGACAACTCTCCACTGTCTGATCTCTGATGAGGACGAAGATGATCTTGACGATGAGGGTGAAGATGATAGTGAGGGTCGACGACAACTCTCCACTGTCTGATGAGGATGAAAAATTGAACCCGGAACGGAACGCCCGGTACGGAACCGGGGCGTTCCGGCCGGAATTCGGCCGGAAAATCCAGATCTGGCCGGGATTTTGACCGGGACAAAAACATCGCCGTTTTGTCCCGGATTTTGCAACGGGACGGGGCGTTCCGGCCGTTCCGAGACGGGATCAATAACTTTGTTTTTAACTGGTACGATTTTGACCAAAACAAAATAAAATCAACAGCCCTGATTTGTATGGTTTACATCCCCTCCAAACCAAGTAAAATTGAGAAGATCTTTTTGTAGTTTTATTTTTCTATTTCATCCTGTCATCTTAATACCTTCTCTTAATTCAGCCTTTATAATTTTTATTTTTATAAACAAACGAAAATACAGGAAAAAATCAATAAATTATACGAACTTCAATGAAAGCATATTCTTGGAAAAAATTGATATTTAAAAAACATATGGAGAAACAATTCAACAACACATCCCATCAACAATTTATCAGAAATTGCATTCCATACAGGTAACTCTCTCATCATCTTAATAAACCAAAACACCAGAGGATTTCGTATAAAAAATGCTTCTGAGCTCAGATCAACAATCTAACTCATCATAACTTGACCGAGGACGCCACAACTTCCTACCGTATCACAAACTTAGGCTCATTCAACAACCAGACACTTCACAGCAATCAGAATGAAATAATGATGGCAAAATTCTGACGACTTCTTGGAACAACAAGCTTCATAAACCACCTTTGCATGGCATGGCTACAGTTTCAAGTTATTAGACAACTAATCCTACAACTTCATACAGTTTACAACATAATTTTATCAGATTCTGGAAAGGGAAACAACCAATACTGGGAACCTCGAAGCCAACATTGTCATCTTTAGAGAAAAAAAGAACCAGATAATAGGCAATTTAATGATAATTTACAGTACAACAAGAATTAATGACATAATATTGTACAGCATTGACGCAGAAAAATTCAGTGGACAAGGCTGAAAAAAATTCTTGCAGAATGAGATATTGGAGGTTGTGACTTGATGCAACATGGACCAGCAGTTACAGCTTCGTTGAATGCACCCTGAAGAAGCTAACGAGATCAAAATTTAAATCCACAGGCAGCTGCTATTGCTGGCCTAGTCTTTCCTGTGAACAAGAAGAAAATGAGTATTTACGAGACAACTGTCATTACAATACCTAAAAAGAAAATTTCATATCTAATAAAAACCAACTGAAAGACCAAAAGAATTGAAATATAGGAATAGCTACACGCACACCTGATAATTCAGGATGAGAAGGGAAACTGAAAATGGACCCAAATTAACCACTTGGTTTGAATATTACTTCTAAAAGCATAGGTTAGGTCTGGATTCTTTTTATAAATCACCAACTGCTATCCTGTGATTTACACATCATATGATCTTATTTTGGCAGAGATGGTAGTGATCAATCTTGTAACAGAACTCTCAATTGCAGGGCTGATTTAGAAATTTTTCTAGGGGTTGAGAGCCTGAAACTTAAATCATGTGGTTTGTTTTGAGTTGGTTCAGTTATGGCTGGTTTGGTTTGATAATAGTCAGCTTGACTTTATGCTCTAGCCCAAAAACTGGAATTTGTTTATACAAAGACTTCAATTATTATTGTAGCTTCACAGTTTCAACATCAGTAAGAAACAAGCACTTCAGAGTTGGAAAAATGAGGAAGAAAATATATGATAATAACCTGAAGCATCTGCATTAATTTTGGATGTTGCTCCAGAAGCCGGCACAGCTCTTCCTTGTTACTCAATAAAGACTGCCATAAAACAAGAGCATTAACTTTCAGGTGAAATAAAGCATGCACATTTCAAAACCATAAACTAAGTTCCTTGGCTGTAAAATGCAGGTACCGTGATAGCTTTTGGATCCTTGAAGTACTCCTGTAATGACATTCCAAGATCTTGTTGCTGCTGGGATGAAACATCTCCCTGCTGACGTATAACATGTGGCTGTGCATGCTCAACTAGCTGCTGCCTTGACTGAGAAAGTTCTTGCTGCTGAACTTGATAATGAGTGTGCACAGAAGGGGGCTGTGGTTGTTGCAGCATTTGTAATTGATGGCCTTGCATTTGAATAGGACTTTGCAAAGACCCCCCTTGTTCCAGCTGCTGAGAAGATTGTGCAAGCGGCCAAAGATGTTGAGTTGGCTGTGGTGGACGTCGAAGTGGAGGCTGCAGAGGCTGCAACTGATGTATTAACTGAACAGAAGGCTGAGGAATGGAGAGATTTTGCAAGACATTTGGACTCTCGCCTTGCTGCTGGGTGGGGGTGCTTCCATAAGGAGTCGCAGGGATTGTAGCTTGCCTACTGAAAACCATGGGTGGCATTAGAGGTGGCATATAAGAAAGTAAACTAGCACCCGAAACAGAGAGATTTCCTAATCTCGGATCAGTTAGTGGTGAAGTTGAGGTCTGGGGAAGCTCATTTGTTCCAACAGCAAATACTGAAGATTGAGAAGTAGAGGGATTTAACGATGGTAAATTATACGGACTAGATGAGAAGGGAGGTGGTGTAGGAGGAAGTGGTGGGTGAGGCCCAGCAGACCCACTGGGAGAAGAGATAGAAGCACGTGAATACTTGGAATCTGGCATCTGAATGGAAGGATTGCTACCATATGCAGATAGATAATCTGACTGAACCTGCAAAAGTGGGGAAAGCATGATTACACAAATGCAGAAGAACACACGATAGCAGCAGGATAGCAGCTACAATTTCTTTTTAATCGACAGGATATCTTATCTTACTTGGAAGGCTGCAGGAAGTGGAGGCTGCACCTCTGTTCCAGAGTTAACATAGGGGGATGACTGAGTTGGGCCTGGATCATGATTCTGAGGTATCATGGATGACATTGCTGGAGGTGGCATTGGAGGCAAAGGTGGCTGATTCAGAGGAATTTTTGAGTCATAAAATCCTCGGGATCCTGAAGAATGCTGCAAGCTGTTCTTCATATAGAAATTTTGTGGAGGCATTCTTGAATCAACTGGAATCTGTAGGGGAAAACCTGAAGTACTTGCAGCTGAAATAGAATCAAAGCCAGAAGAGGTCTTAATGGTATTCTTTGCATCATCATGTTGCTCGAAAAACTTCTTATCCGAAGAAACACTTGGTTCTCGTGTCAACAGCATTTCAGGTCGTGAAACAGACATCCTTGAAGAGAATTCACTTTGGGTGTTCTCATCAACATGAGATGCTAATGGTGGGCGTGAATGAGAATATTGATTGTTTTCATTAACATCACTCTCAGTCTCTTCAACAATCGAGTGGGGAGAGCTTTGGTCGACAATGGCAGTGGCTAGCTGCTCCAGATTATCATCAGGCTGAGGAAAAGGCAATTTGTCATCAGATTCAGACTCCTCACCATCGAAAACAATATCTATTCCCTGAAGATCATCATCCAGAACAGTTTTCAATTGCTTAGACTTGTTGTCTTTTTCCTTATCTACATCATTTGCAGGGGTTGCACTCTTAACCAGTGCTGAAGGTTCCCCAACAACAGCTACCATTGGATTCTGCCGTTCTCTTTGTCTGGCCATAAATTCATCCACATGAATTGATGGAGGTCTTCCACTTGTAGATCCCACTCGCTGGATTGCTATGACATTTGAATTGCTAACACCATCTACGCTTCTTTCTCTAGCAACATAGTCGTCCACATGCATGGATGGAGGCCTACTGGTATTGGGCTTGCGCTGCCTAAAGGTATCCCTGCGAGTTGGACCAGAAGGAGCAGTTGATGAACCCATTCCCCGTGAAAACGCATTTTGTCCAGTAGTTTCAGCCACTGAAGTTTCTCCCTTGACACGCTTACCAGAACCATCCAATGATGACAATTTCCTTTTCATAGAAGGATTCTGTGACAATCTATCAGGTAATGTTTCTGGACATTCCCACAGAAATTTATCTCCAAGGCCTCCTAGGTAAAGGTAACCATCAAACTTTTCAGCAGTGCCATCTGCCATCTGATTTATTCTTGAATGAACCAGAAGTTCATTTGATAGTAGAGATTGAATGCCTCCACTACTCATAATGTCATCTATTGTAACTGAAACAGTGGGCTTCTGCAACAATAACAACAATGATTTGGCAGAATCTGAAGCCTGTAAATTGATGACACCCAGTCAGCTTCCAAAAAAACAATGATGATAAAAGGGAAATAATTTAAAGAGAAACATTTTAATCAACTTACTTGATACAAACTTTCCCTCATATCTGTAGCTAGATAGGCATCGTCATTTAACTTTGAACTCAGAAGTGTAATCATTTCCAATATGAAACTTATATTCTCTGGAGAGCTATCTGTCCCGTCCATATCATCATGGATACCAAAGAGGTTTTTCATCGCAGTCACCCCATTCAAGTTCAAATTACTAAGAGAAGAACAAGAAACTGTCAGTTTAATGGAAAAAGGACCTGGCATATCATTACAGGAACAAAAGTTGATGATAGATCCTTTATCATAATAAATTATTCAAACACAATGAACAGAAACCTAGTGACAAGAAAAATAATCCCTAAATTGCCAAAACAGATCTAGCACAAAATTTGAAAAGGTTTTATTGATAACCAGGATCTGAAAGTTATCAGTGAAGCCTATAACCAGCGTTGTCAAAGGCAAAAGGTGCTAAAAGGCACCACGCCTGTAAAATACCCGAAGCACTAGGCGCTTACCTAGATGAACCAAGGCAATATAATATAAATTAAAATGTGGGTGTGTAATCACCTCTAAAAAATATATATAATACCATAACATATTCATATAAAGTTATATTTCTCATTAGAAAATAAAAGGAAAATATAAAATATTGTTAAGTAGCATATGCTAAGTACTTACTAATTTTGTATGAACTATGAATGTGTGTACACGATATCAACTGAAGTTTAAAAGTCACAGCAAAAAAAATGTAAGAAATTTCGGCAACATAACACCATTAAAATGAACATGTGAAGAGAATGAGAAAGAAGGGATAGCATGGGAGAGAGGGAGAGAGTAAGTGAGAATGAAACAAAAGGACAACAAATAACAAAAAGAAGAAACTTTTTTATTTTTTTAACCCTAATCTTTGTTTTTTTACAAAAATACCCCTAAAATGTTTTTGTGGTAGATTTAAAAAATGGACAAATACGTCAAAACATAAATCAGTTAAAAGAAAAATCCAACATATAGGCAGGCAAGCGGTAGCGCTTCAAAATTAATCATATAAGGCTAATAAAGGTGTAATGGCCTCGTGTCTCCTGTAGCGCTTAAGCGAGCACCTGAGTGTCTTTTGACAACACTGCCTATAACATACATAAATTATTCAAATGCCATAAAAGACCTTGCACATAAAATTGAATAGTCTTCTGCATCTTATTTGACATTCATAGAAAATAATTGTTTATTGTATGATATAGATTCAAAATATATATTATTCATTAAATAAAAAACAGTCATTAATAGGAAACATAGATATACAGTCTATTTGTTGTTTAATCGTTGAGTGTTCTCGATCCTACCTATAATTATCCTCGTTTGCTCAGTACATTTAGTTACACTTGTATCAGAGGAGTTTCATATCTCATGCAATCATCACAAATGCTGACAATGCACTATGGCTGTCAGACCAAAAAACTCAAACCGGGCTCTCTTAGATGCTTTTAAGATTATTCATTGCATAAATGAGTTCAGCTTGGTAACTAATTGATTAGAAAGGCCACGGAAAATTGTGAATCAAGTTTGTCAAATTGTCACAAAAATCAGCCAGAAACTATACAACCAAGCACCATTTTTCTTGATTGGGCTCTCAAATTCAACCACATCAGTGAAGTTCAAACTACTACCAAAAAGAAAATGTGGGCAAGGTCAGTACGTAATGCCATATATTCATGAATACCACTTACAAATTATGGCCAAATTCAAGCATCCAAAATATATACTACAAGCATATGCAGATTAAAGGGTTTTCCAACATAAATGAACTTCATAGACTACTAACACAATAGCATATTACTCAATAATCTTAGTCAACCATTAAAATTATACTCCAATTCTTGGAAAAAAAAATGAGCTGACTCACCATTTACTATCCAAGCAAAAGCACAAAGCACCAATAGATAACATAGTAACAGCCTCAATTGCGCAAATTGAGGCATCATCTTTTGAATCCACTGATTCCAACAACCTAATCCAGCAAGAGAGCAAAGGACACTTTCTCCATTCAATGTCATCCAAATTATAATTCCCATTCCCTTCCTGTCCTTTTCCAGATTCATGCTCCTCAATGCTGGTGTTGATTTGATGCAAAGTTGTCACACAAGCACTTTGACCTTCATTGCAAGAACCTAAATCTTTAAAGAATGCAAGGCAAGAAAGCAACTCTTTTCCAACCGGCAAGACCTGAAAAACAAGGGCATTCCCAGCTATTGGTTGAGTCAAATGAAGCAAGACACAAGTTCCTCTCAAAATCTTTCTGGACCAGAAACTTCAAGGTGATCCAAAATAGTGAAGAGCAAGAATCTAACCCTTTCCCTTTCCAAACCACATGCTCCAAAGATTCTCAGTCTTACACATACATAAAGTTTTTTCAAGCGCTTAGACACTCACAACATAAATGTCAGAAATACACTTCCTTAGCAAAGAAGACCAACCAATTGACACTAACAGCTTGTATGTTAGCACTTTCTCAATATACAGAAAGGAGCAAAAAGTTACCTGGCAGAACTTAAGCAGATTTGGTAGAATCAATGAACAGTCCTTAGCACTTAAACTTGCAGAACTGTGCCTAATACACCACCAACAAGTTTAGTAAGCATACAGTCAAGTTCCATCATGTCAAGGGGGAGGCAGAACAGAGAATGCAAAAAATATTATCTTATGTTTACTCACAAATCATGTCTCATGGGATATGGTAAAGATGTTTGAGGAACACAAAGAAGTGAGAAGGACTTGAACACAGGACAGCACCAACTGATCAAAGTAAATCCAGACTTGGCTGAAATTTTACTATCTGGGATCTGTTTTCCATCTGAACCAATAGCAACTAAACACCTTTCCAGAACTTGTGTTAGCATCTCAGCAATGCCTTCCTCCAATAATAGTTCCTAACACAATGACATCAGTGAGTGAAACAAGTTGCTGATATGAGGTTTACATATATGGGTTTGTGTGTTTGTGTGTGTGTGTGTGAGAGAGAGAGAGAGAGAGAGGAGGGGGGAAGGGGTGAGGGAGGGAAGATTAATAGCAGATGCCAAAACTAATTGGAACACCACAGAAGTAACAAACCTTGGCAGAAGGGTGTTCCAATATGCTCGCAAGAAAATCAAGATATCTGTAAACCTGAAAGAGAACAGAAATAAATAAAAGATACAAGTGAAGAAAAAAATTGGTAGTTGGAGACACAAGAACCTTGTAAGCATCAATCTCTGATGGAGAAGTCAAGTCAGAAAGATGATTGCGGATGCAGCGCAAAATGGGCTGCAGAAGCAAAGAAGCATACTCAATCTTTTGGCAAGCAATTCGAATTATGAAAACCCGAAGCATGTCTTGAATGACCACCAGTGCCTGCTCAAAAAAATTCCAAAAGAAAGTAAAATGAAGTTAAAGTAGCACATAGAGGCACTTGTTTTTGTTCAAAAATGGAAATTGTGACTTCAAAGGTACACTAAGAAGAAATACATACAGATATAGCATAATGTTCGATAATCTGTGCAATTTTATCAAGATGTGGTGTCAGTTGGTTAAGCAGTTTCTCACGGTGTGAAGTCTCCAGATACCAGTCAACCTGTTTCTCCTTCTGTGGCCCCAATAATGTCCCAACAGCCAATTTTCTTAGCGCACTTAGCAAGGGCATTCCATTTTTCCAAAGCCAGACACCTTCTTCAGGAAATAAATCATTCTTGCAATAAAATTAGAGGGGAAAACTAGTCAAAGTTTTGCATAAAAATGGACACTACTTGGAAAATAATTCTCTTCCAAAATGATCACTAAATAGAATTATTTCTCATCATTCAAACAATGCAATTAGAGATCCATGACAACTCACAAGTAAATAGTGTCGCAAATACAACATTGGTCATTGACTATAAGATGGAAAAATAGAAGCATAACCTGACCCAACTGTGCAACTGTTCTCACATAACAGAACTGGCAAGTAAACTAGAGATATGTGACTGATCCACAACTCAAGCAAGCCCTCACTCATGGAATTGTTTAACATCACAAAATTGATTAGGTGACGTAGTTCAAAATGGTGACTTTCTTACCAGAAGACACAGCAAACTGCAGGTTTCCTTTGGACCCAAAGCCAACAGTGAAGTCGCTTGAACATTTGCAAGAAGAGAGTGGAAAAGGCCAGGAGTCCAGCCATACAGGGGCCAACAAGTAAGTGCTGATACCACAAGATGGCAGACAGCTCCGAAACCAAGCGCAGAACCAGGATAGGGAGATGATAAGTCTGCAGCACTTGCAGCTAGCTTTGGACTGCAAGCACCATGATTCAGTTGAAATATGCAGACGACGGAAGCACAACTATAGACAAACATGAGAAAATACCAAATTACCTGACTTCTCTGTGAAGTCGCAAAAGGGCATTCATTAGTTTTGTATTCCTGTGCTGCTCTTTAGCTTCCTATGAACATAACAGAAGGTCATCTCCATTAGGGAAGACTTGAAAAGTCATTTGACTTGAACAAAATTAACTAAAAACAAAATGAAACAGGAAAAAAAAACTACAGAGCACAGAGATTTTGAATTGGACACTCTTTACATAGTCATCTATTGTCACAGAAGAATTTGCACTCTTTTTTGTCTCTTTGTGATCAGTAAAAAGTGTTCTAGAAAAATAAAAGGTTATGTGAAGGAGAGCTTTATTCAAGATAGACACTAAGAGAGAGAGCAAGGAAGCCACAGCACTTCTTTTACAAGCAAAACTTGTCATGGAAATATACTTAGCAGCAGTGAAGAAACCATGTGATTACCAATTTCTTACTTAAGAAGACAATAGATTGCCAGAGAAGAAAAAGTTTGTACATTTTTTAGCCACTTTAAAACATAGGTTTTGAATATAACCTAGGTTTGATTGGCAGCAGGATAGATAGCAAGAGCAAGACTGTATGATATTACAACATAAACCTACATGCCCCTTAGCAGCTCTTAGGACCCGATACTTTCTAATCGCATTATATCTAGGCAAAGAATTAGCAAGGGCAAAGCTGTATTATATCATAATATAAACCAATACACCATGCAAACACCTTGACTTCTGCCAAGAATTTAGCTCAAGGTTGCTATGCCATTCAGCTAGACTCATCTCAAGTTAACCTGGTTCATATTTTCACAAAATTAACTAATTTTAACCCGGTTCATTCTCAAGTGTTAATCATCACTCAACTGCATGTCTACTTCAAATCAAATTTTCTTTCAAAGATGATCAAGGTGGGAAAGTAAGAGGTCTAACAAGAGAGTCATCACAAAAAGCAACTCACTTGTAATTTCTGCAACAGATTGATCAGCAATACTAGAGAAGGTACCAAGAGATCAACCAAGCTCTGCTCACGATTACGTTCCAATAGCAAATCAGATGTAGAATTGCGTTCTGTGCCCTCATCAACAAGGTAATCTGTTCAAGGCAACATGGAGTTCATGTCTCATATATAAAATAGAGGCTAATCACTAGAAATAAAAAAAAAATGAACAGAAGATTGAACCAGTTAAAATCCCTTTTATAAACTCTTAAGTGGTGTTTAGATAAAAAGAGAAATTTCTTCTAAATAACCAAGGGGAGAGACTATACTAGCAAGGAGAAGAGGATAATGCATCCTCCAAACATACTAATAAATAATAGCTCTCCTTTTTTATAAAATACATATTTCGCTAGTGTAATAAACATATTGAAAACAAATTAACTAACCATAACTGTTTGATGACCTTTCAAGCATCAAGCTGCACTTGATCAGAATTGCATAAATAACTATGAGAGCACCTTCATCATACAGAGCAGCAGCAACAGTCTACTAAAAGAACTGCAATGAGATCACTCACAAATTCATCATAGTATTATAGATGATCAAGTAAAGTTCCATACCGAGTTTTCTGACACAAAGGCCAGTATCCGAATGGCTGTTGTCATCTGTGCTATGGATGAGTCACGAAGAGGATTATCCTCAAAAGACTTATCAGAGACCAACTTTCCAAGATTATCCATAACATTTATGTCTGAACTACCCAAAGCATCTCCAACAACTTGCTCAACATCTGTCAAATCAGCCACCAAAATGTTGGTGGAGGTTAAATGGGCATCTCCACCAGAAGCCAACACAGCAGAATACCGTAGAAGACCAATAGCCCCATTTTTATGATAAACTACACCAGCATCAAACCACTCCAACAGTCTAGTTGGAGTATCTTTCCGATTGGAACCAGGAGAAGAAGAATGTAATGCTTTATGAAGTGCTTTATGAAGTTCCATAGCATGTCCAATCCAAGAATCAAGAGAAGATGCAGTTGAATCGGTGACAATGACTTCAAAAATCTCTGCAGCTGAGTGAAAAATTGCAAGATTTATTGGAGAAGCTCCTGCAGACACAAAATCTCAACCAATCCATGCCTGTTAAACAGGTAAACAAGTAAAAAACCCAACCATTTAAAAATTAATTGTAAGAGTTCTGGATTACCACTAGCAACTGGCTCTGACTCCTTGACAGA
This sequence comes from Salix purpurea, assembly GCA_027405865.1. Classification (NCBI taxonomy): domain Eukaryota; kingdom Viridiplantae; phylum Streptophyta; class Magnoliopsida; order Malpighiales; family Salicaceae; genus Salix; species Salix purpurea. The sequence goes on along the minus strand of JAOWLH010000002.1, from coordinate 4,108,959 downwards.
ATGTAAGGCTTCAATTAAGATTGAAATGGCCTGCACAAAAAACAAATTTGAATATCAGTCTCAGGAAAAACTAAGACAGCTATTCACTCAACTAAATTTATCGAACAAAGATTTTTATATATAATTCAATCTGTGACATTTCATGGAATGAAGGGATTAAATTTCAACATTACTTGATATTATTGCATCTCCAAATTTTAAACCATGCATGCATGCTGCCTTAGCACTTCTGATCTAGTGTTTATGCAATTTAAATGGAATAGGAACTACTTGCTGCAAGGCCAGTTGACATCACATATTTATCATACCTCTGGAAAATATCCCAGAACCAACAAAGCCTGGCGCCCACAATCTGACCTGTACATAGCAGACAATAATGTATCAAAACCATGAACAGTGTATTTGAAGATAAAAGTTTTTTAAGCTAAAAGGCCATGCAGTTCGACCTGGAAAGGCCACAAAGCTCCCACAATACCCATAGAAACTCTTCGGGATGTGGAGTTGATATTAGCAAACGATCAATAGCATTAACCTGCAAGAAAGAGAAAATCTTGATAAATTAGATACTTGGATGTGAGGTTCAAATGAAACTTAAATCCAGATAAAACAGAAACCATGAACTCAACTAAGGGAACTTACCACTCTCAAATGCGTCTCAACAATCACTCCAACTTCATGTGGACTGCAAACGAAACCCTTGGACAATAAAACAGATGCATAACGTAGAGGAACACATTCTTCCCTACTCATACCACCCACACCCCTTAAAGCATCAATTAGTGTAGTGCAAAGCTCAGGGTAGTTTAAAAGAAAAATTAAACCTGGAAAAGAAACCGATATTTATTAAACCAGTCTCACTTCCGATGGAAAAAGTAAATTGGACTTCAAGGAATTAAACCTGAGCGACACATAAGAAGTGAAAGAAGTATGGCCCCAATAGTTGATGCAATATCAACAAACATATCCATAGCATCTACAGCTTCTGAACGCAATATGGAGGACGACAACAGTGCAGCTGACAAAGGAAGAAAGCCTCTCTCCTGCTTCCAAGAAGACATTTGAATATGAATGAATCAGCTAGTAATTTGAAGATTAAAGCATCATACAAGCTAACAAAAACTGCACTACTTGAAGAGCTCATGAACCTCTCTAGATATCAATTAAGATTTCAGAGGTTTTCTTCTTTTTTTGAGAGGGGGGGCTCAAAGTGAGGATACTTTATCTTGACGTAAATGCTAACACAAAAGGTGGTTTCTAAGAAATTCTGCAGCCCATTTAGGATATAAAAACCTCTACAAGATATATCATTTAGCTAACAGCATTGTTGGTAAAAGAAAATAGTATGAAATAATTTGCTCTTATGGCTTGAGTGGGCTGCATGTATCAACTAGCATAAAACATAAAAACATGTTTTATTTGGTGTCAAAACATATTAAACCATGAAATTACACATTAAAACATGTCTCTGGCATTTCTAGATTGCTACTTATATTGAGCCTCATAAAGTTAATGACCAACTTGAACCGATTAAACTTCAATAATAAGATTAGTGATAGAAGAGTTAAACAGAATGGTTGATAAAAAGCATTAACCTGTCTTTATCAGGTTTTAGGACATTCCATTTCCATTCTCTCTTCCACTTTACATACCCTCTATTTCTGTTATTTATCTCCCTGTCCCTATGACCAGCTATTAAAAGGCCTGGCTTGCTTAAGTTTTCAGTATTTTATATTATAAATCATACTGTGTAAAGGACAGGCTGTTTCCCATATTCAAAGAATGATAAAATGAAATATCCCATATTCTGCAATTATATAGCTCCTACATCTTTATGCGGGACTTAGTTTCAAAACATTTCATATCTAGTAAAAATTTGAGTAAACCGCATTCTTGCTCTTATAGATTCATCAATGTTCCACTCTACGCCCATAGTTTAAAATTTCCCAAAGTTTCTGTTTATCCATTTTACAAAGTAAATAACTAATAAAAAGCTAACTTTTTATATTTTTATTTTATTTTCTCTGATTCTTTGCTCTCAAATCTCCATATATATCATCATGCCACGCAAAAACATTTAACAACATAGAAGAAACTTGAAAACCAAATTCAAAAAGTAGGCTATCTAATCCCTAAGTGTAACAATAGAACTTTAAGAGCTAGAAGGATAAATTTAAAAAATTCTATATTGTCAGTAGAATGTTGTTGAATCTATAAGGAGAAAAATAAATTTCCCACTAAACAATTGTATGGATTGACTAAGATAATGAGCTTGAAGTTTTTTATTCAATCAAGAAATAATTAATTCTTTCTTTATCATATTAAAATGAACCCAGAAAAAACAAAAACTGATATTAATCACTAAATTTCCTTAATCTGACTACTCTCCATTTTCATTTTGATTGATTTGAAAAAAAAAATCATAGGGTAATTACAGAGTACACTTGAATTGTAAGGAAATGTTACTAAAGCCTTAAAATCCCAAAATTGTGCTATTTGTCATCAAAATGATGAGTCTCATTGTGACCTTTTCACATCACCCATTTGTGAGGGACATGTGGTTCAGATTGTTAATCTGTGACAGTGGATTTCATTATAATCTCTGTTGTGGGTTTCATATGGAGGAATGATTGTAGTTTTGTACCATTTGTCTGCCTATGATGTACTTGGTAAGAAAGAAATGCTAGAATTTTTTAACCCTTCAAGACAACTGTTAAGGGATACGATGGTTTTCCTTTCTTCTTGGAGGTCCCATGCTTCGGGTTCCTCAGCTAATACCCATTGAGATTGGCTTCTCTTTTATGACATGTTTTTTGCTTTCATATTTCTGAGGATGACTTATTCGTTATCATGCATAAGTATCTAAATTTAGCCAATTAATAAATTTTTCTTTTATCTAAAATTTCTAATTGTTCACCTAATTATACTCTGATAAATAATACAATATAAAATTCAAGCAGCGGACCCACTACAGATCCTAGTAAAAAATGCAATTTAACAACCTTAGCTAAAAATAAGTAAAATCCATAGGCTTCACATCACTTGCCAACTGAAAGCTGCTTGATAATAGCTCATGACACCACCAAGCATAGATATGGATACAGGAAGAACAATGAAACACACCCACCTGCTCCACACAAGTCATTTGAGGCTTTGTGCTTATGTCTATAAAAGTGATGATTCTAACTATAATGCAGTTAAAGACCAATTACTCATCGCACACAATGCATAAATGCATATTAAGAGTTCATTTGGTATGATTTATAAAAAATAACTTTTGATTTAAATCAAAAGTTATTTTTCCACATAAACGGTGCAGAAATGAGTTAAATTAGATGAATATTTGCCAAGAAATGACAAAAGTAACTTTTTTGAATAAGGAAAGTAGTCTAGTTAGATCAATAAGTTAAAATATATAAAAAAAATATTAAAGCAAAGTTTGGGTTCAATTAGCAACAGCTTTTTTGTTCAAGTCAACAGTTATTTCTAAACAAATAATTTTAAGAACTTAAATCAATTGGCACAAGTCATAAGGAACCTAAATCTAGTCAGTAATTTTAATTTCACTAAGAAAGTCACGAATGAAAAATATTCAGGAATAGCTCAGCCCAGCAATGAAAGCAAACATGAGTTCAGTATAAAAATAAATGCAAAACAGCAAAATTTGAGTCACAAACATAACATATGATGGCACAAAACCTCTTTGTGAATGATATAAAGTTTATAAGAGCTTGTTACTTGAAATAAGCAAACGCAATATTTACTTTAAAAGAACATCATAGATAAATTGAAAAGTCACATAAGAGAACAAGAATTTGTATCTACATCTGCCTACAAGTAGCATACCTTGAGAAGTGCCAGCAAATGGGAATCAATATCCCAGTTTGAAAAACAGCAATGTGATGAACCAACCAAGTTACTGGTTGCTTTATACGACAATAAGCCTTCTGTTTGACCAATGATCAATGACCTACTTGCAGAGGCTGCTATAGAAGGATCTTCAATTGGACCACGCAAATTTATCAATTTCTGCATAACACTTGTCACTAAATAAGAACTAAGAATTATGGTTTGGCATATTGCCAAAACAAAAGAAATTGAAAATTTAGAACTGACCAAGAGCATCCTGAGTTGAGACTTAGCACTGTTAAGCATTGCTGATGTAACACTTGTAACTCTTCCATGTGCAGAAAGTCCCCCTAGAGCAGAAAGAACAGAAAGCTGGAAGAGAATGAAATTACCACAAGTTAGCACCATTGTGGTTTTAAGAACATCCAGAGCCACTTAAACACACAAACTGGTAGCATACCTCATATCTAGAAACAACTTCATAAAATCGTAACCGATGAAGGACATAGGTTGCAAGAGAAGCAACATCATGCTGAGGTCTTTGTAGGACCAACTTCAACAATTGACTATAACCTTTGCTAGAGCCAGATGGGATATTTTCGTCTTCACGAGGCCACCAACCTAAAAATCCTTCACAACCAATTGGATGCCTTGTTGCCTGCTCTATAGCTCCAAGTGATAGTAATATTATGGCAGAAGAATTCTGCACCTCATCAGAGAAAATATGCACAAGCTGCTCCATTCCCCCACTATTGACGAAGTGAAAGCAGCTTTCTCTACCAGAGCACAATAAAAGAGCCAAGCTCAGACCCAGAATGACACTCTTGTTCTGATGATCAAGACAAGATCACAAATGGAAAAGATTTAGCAAAATGACAAGGAGATAAAAAGATGCCTCATGTGTTTCTGAATGCAAGCAGACTGTTTGCGGGAGAGAGAGAGAGAGAGAGCATAGGTTATTTTGAATTAGTTTCAATAAACAGATTCTTTAGAAGAATTTATTACGCAAACAGTAGCACAGTTACCTGTGAAAGCTGGCAAGCTCCAACATTTGTGGAGTTCCTTTCAAAACAGAAATACTGGCTTAACATGTCCACCAGCTGTTTAGAAGTAGCCAAGTCAGCCTCCGATTCAAGAAACATACAGTCTGCCAAAAGTCCAGCTGATTCATCTCCCTGGCCTTGTCCAAGCACTTGGAGAAGCTCATTTCTAGCCTCATTGATAACATGCTGAAGCTCTTCAAAGTTTTTCGATCCACACATTTTAATGTGCTTCTGATTTACTGTTTCACAACACAAGTCACGGGTGACAAAGGAACAGACAGCTTTCACTATGGTACTAAGAACTCTATGTACAGAATCACTAAGGTTCGGGAGCTCCAGCAACTTCAAAATCAGCTGCAAAAATTGCTTAACCTCAGCCGATATATGTGAAGCAGCAACAGGTAAAGATAATACATTCAGAGAGGATAGAGAATCCTCAATGGTACGATTAGTTGAATGAAATGCCAAAGGCAGATCTTCGAGCTTTCCCTCAGCAGAACTAACAAGATTAGTTAACGAGCTATCATCAAATTCAATATTGAACTGCCCCAGATCCTCTGCTGTGTTACCATATATGACCAAACTTAGACTGCGATAGCTGCCCCTCACAACCAAATGGTTAGTTACAACAGCCTGCAATAAATACATGCCAGGAAACTTAAGCTTAATCATAGCTTCCCTGTTGAAAGTTAAAGAAAGAAGTGCAGGAAAAAAATAAAAAGTCGAATGAATGTAAAGCAAACTATAATTGGGAAATCAAATAAATGGGTGAATAAGCAGTAAAAATCAAAGCTAGCCACCTCAACTTCTAGCACATGTGATGAAGAGTGGGAATAAAGGAATGGCTGGCAAAGTCGCCTAAATCTTGTCTCCCCCTCACACTTAACAAACACCTCCAAAGCAAATGAAGGAGGTGACGTAGCCCTGCATGATACAACTAAACTTTAGGATATCATTAAGAGAGATTATACGATATGTTTTATTTTAAGTTTCTGACTAATTCAAGCCATGCACCAATATGACATATCTCTAAGCAGCAGAATTTGTAATTTTATAGTGAAATTGAAGGGGGGGGGGGGGGGGGGGGGGGGGGGGGGGGGGGGGGGGATGAGGACATGAATGAAGGGCATACCCCAGTAGCGACAACGCTTGTGACGCAGAAGAAGCATTCTGTTCAAGAAACTCACACGCAGTAATCACAATTGGTTCAGCGAACAATACCTGCACACAAATTAATTCTAAATATGTATCCTCAAAAGAGAAGAACATAGAATGAAGTTCTGTGAAGAAGAGGATGGGTTGGTTAGTAAGTTACCTCGTCGACGTACTCGTCCAGTTGAGGATGAACGAAAGTTTGCGAGAACAAGACGCTGGGTTCGGGTCGACCCATACCTTCTCTAGGACTGATTTTTATAGGTGGTCAGGTTAGAGAAACCATTAATTCGTAGTTTCGAGATTTTAGGGTTTTTGAATTCAATGGTTTATGAATCGCACAGAATGTTGATGGATTTTGCTTTGATTTGCACAGAGAGAGGGCGGGGGGGGGGGGGGGGAGGTTTGCTATTAGGGTCTGTGCTTTTTGGTGTGGTTTAATAGCAGATGAATTGACACGTCGGCGTTTTTAGATAGTTTCTTCAGAGCCTAGAGCAGACGCCGTGTCGTTTGCTAAACTATATGTGAAGGTAGAGTTGGCAGGCAGACCCATTTCAGTCCCCACCACGCCAAGGCCTTGTAGAGTTTGCTATTTCCAATTATCTAGAGTAGTAATACTCTCCGATGGGATTTTTTTAGCCGTAAACCCACGTTATTTTTTATCTAATTTTAATATATATAATTTTTTATGTTGTATTTTAGTTTTTTTTATTTTTTTGATCCCTTGATTTTTCGGTCCTTTTAAGATAGTTTTAAATTTATTGTTTGTATCTATACACCTTTACTCTTAGTTTAGAGTTTTTATTTTTATTTTTTTTATTTGTATTAAATACAACTCGTGTTAAAAAAATAGTAAATTTAGCTTTGGTGGTATAAAATGATAGTGAAAATTTTTCTTATGCATGTATTGTTAAACGTAAAATGTTTGAAACACCACCGCAGGTAACTCTTCTATTTTGTCTTATTTAAGGCTACAAACGTTATTTTATTGTGTGCTAAAAAAGTAAAATTACCGAGACACCTCCACCGACAATTCTTGGTTTTTGTCTTATTTGAGAGTATTATGATTATTGTACTATGCATAGAAATGAAAGAAATTGAAAATGCCTCTGATACCATAACATTATTTTAAACACATTTTACATAATAAAATGAAAATATAAAAAACTAATATATATTTTTAGAAGTTCTACAGCGCCGCACGCGCCATCCGAAATGTGCATGAGCTCTGAAATTGGTGTCGCGCCCGAAGACGCGCCCATAACACTGCGATAGAAAATATAATTAAAAAATGGTATATTACCAATACACCCCTGTAACCAACTCTTGGATTTTGTCTTATAGGTGGTATATATGTACCTATAGAAATCATGGTATGCCTCAGTTGACCCAGACACCCTGATTATAAAAAAAGAATCCAGGGATTATTCATGGCGCGCTTAAGCTAACCTAGAGACCCCGGTTATAGAAAAAATATATAAGTGGAAAAAAAATATAAGCATGAAAGCACTATAGCAATCCATATAAATAATATGGAGGGTTGATTTTTTTTTTATTTAAATTTCATTGTTGGAGGGTTTTTCAAAAGCAATTATTTAATTATATAATTAATTGTATAATTAAAGTATATACAAAATAATTGAACTTTATTTAAAATAAGATAAAAAAAATGGCTCTCCAAAATGGTTTTTACCATTGGAGAACACATCAATAAAAAAACAATATATACACTATTGAAAGAGCCATTTTAAAGATTTGGTTCTCCAAAATGGCTCTTGTCATGCTCTTAGTAGATTATATATATAGAATCCAAATGTTTACTATTAAGCTATTTTAGAAAGAATTTTTAAATATCTAAAAGAAATTGTTGACTATGCATTGATTTAATCGTATAGTATGGACAACCAAAAAATTATTTTTGTAATATGTATTGAATCGTGAGCTTCTGTTTTTTTTTTTTGATAACCGGGGTGTCCGGGCCAGCTTACGCGCACCACAACTAATCCCCGGACTCACTGAACATCCTGCAAACCCAGTGAGCATGTAAGGCATCGCGGGGGTGACAGACGTGCATGGTTGGACTTGAACCCTGGTGCAGAGGAAGGAAACAAATCCCTTCAACCTGCTAGGCCAAGATCCCACTTGCTTGAGTTTTGTATAGAAGAGTTGAAGACAATTAATTTCATTGTTGAAAAGTAGACATGTAAAATTGTGTACTAGAAACCTTGATTTTTTTTTTATAATATAAGGTGGGATCATAAACCAATGTTGTCCCTGGATAAAATTATATCCATGCATTATAATAAAAGTAAAAATACTTGTTTTTTTTTTATCTTATAGGAACCTGTTCTTAGTAGTAGAAGACTAGGGCACATACTTAGCCAATCCATAGGGAATCCTAATAGTTAGCATAGGGAATCCTAATGGTTAGGACAACTGTTTTGCATGAACATTCTCTTGTTATGTGATCTAATAATTCTTGACAATATCACATAACACACAAAGGTCTCTCAAGAGATTTAGTTAGAAACACTTGAAATTAAGACCATTTAATTAAACTTCTTGACAATATCTATAGAGTACAAAAGACACATTTCAAAAGCCAACTCTTTATTCAGATTAAATTGGTTCCTCCAACATCTACACCTCTTGATTTGATGTCCTTCATACTATAAGGTACAACAAAACATCTTACATTTTCAAAGAAAATACAGGGGGATAGTGTTCTCTTTCACTGCTTAATATACAAGTTATATTTTAACAAAAATCCCGCACTTAGCTCCTAATTTTAGGCAGTATTTTAGCACTATAAGCCTGTTTGGATGGGCGGTGCAACCGGCGTTTTGCCAAATTTCCTTTTTTTTTGCATTTTAAATGAATTTTTTTTAGTGTGTTTAGCTCATTTTGATGTGCTGATGTCAAAAATAATTTTTAAAAAATAAAAAAAAAATATCATTTTGATGTATTTCAACATGAAAAGCACTTTGAAAAGCTACCGCAACCGCACTCCCAAACAGGCCCTATATCACCTTGTGGTACTTCCTAAATTCATAAACAATTATAAATGTAAGCACTCACAAAAAAAAAAAAAAAAATAAGGAGCAAAACCGGTTCAGGAAAATAAATATAAGTAGAAAGAAAGAGTGAGGGATTCTTTTATTTTTCTTTTCCGTCATCTCCATTTTCTCTCTTCTCTCCAGCCAAACGAATCCTTTCCTTTCTTTTTCCTCCCCAGCCGAATTTTCTTCTCCTTTCTTCTCAACCGAACATCTCCTCTTCTCTTCCCATCTCAACCGACTCTTCCCATCTCAACCGAGCACCACCTTTTCTCTTCCCATCTCAACCGAACCATCTCTTCTCTTCCCTCTGCCAGCCGAACCCTCTCCATTTCCACTCCTCACAGCCGAACAGTTGGCCAAATCAAGGGAGAGGAATTGATGAATGTGTGTGAGAAGTTGTGACTTAGAGAAAAAGGGGTTTTTTTGCCGAGAGGAAGAAGGAAGGGAAAAATAGGTTATGTGTTGAAATTTTTGGGATTTAATGTGTATTTTGTTGGAATTTTGTTTATGAATTATGGCTTGAAATTATGATTGAAATGTGTGATTATATTGGGATTTTATTGGTAGGTTATGTGTTGAAATTTTTGGGATTTAATGTGTATTTTGTTGGAATTTTGTTTATGAATTATGGGCTGAAATTATGATTGAAATGTGTGATTATATTGGGATTTTATTGGTAGGTTATGTGTTGAAATTTTTGGGATTTAATGTATATTTTGTTGGAATTTTGTTTATGAATTATGGGCTGAAATTATGATTGAAATGTGTGATTATATTGGGATTTTATTGGTAGGTTATGTGTTGAAATTTTTGGGATTTAATGTGTATTTTGTTGGAATTTTGTTTATGAATTATGGGCTGAAATTATGATTGAAATGTGTGATTATATTGGGATTTTATTGGTAGGTTATGTGTTGAAATTCTTGGGATTTAATGTGTATTTTGTTGGAATTTTGTTTATGAATTATGGGCTGAAATTATGGTTGAAATGTGTGATTAAGTTGGGATTTTATTGATAGGTTATGTGCTGAAATTATGGGATTAAATGTGTATTTTGTTGGAAAATTGTTGATGAATTGTGATGAAGATAGGTGTAATTTTGCTGAGAATGTTATGCATGTTTTGACTAAAATTGTTGAAATAAGTGTGGTGACGAATGCGGAATTTGAAAATAGAAATATACTGATTTTTGGACATTGACGTCGCAGGCGGAGCAGTGGGGATTGAACCATCTTCCAGACCAGAACCTCCTAGAAGTAGAGCAGGTAGGTGAATTACGCCTCTTTTGTATACGGCACGTAAGAAGTAATTTAAGTTGATTATTATTTAGATGTATTAGAGTTATTATTAGATGGGTAAATGTTTATGTAACAGCCCGGCCCAACCTGCCATATATTGTCCGCTTTGGGCCTTACCGCCCTCACGGTTTTGTTCCTGGTGACGCGAGCCCACTTGTGAGCCTGACGCCCCAAAACGCGTATGACAAGTATGGAACCAGCACTCTTAATAAGGCCATCTACCACTCCCTCACCCGCCGATGTGGGATACTACAATCCACCCCCCTTAAGGAGCCCGACGACCCCGTCGGCACAACCGGACAGCCAGTGAACCAGGCTCTGATACCAAATGTAACAGCCCGGCCCAACCTGCCATATATTGTCCGCTTTGGGCCTTACCGCCCTCACGGTTTTGTTCCTGGTGACGCGAGCCCACTTGTGAGCCTGACGCCCCAAAACGCGTATGACAAGTATGGAACCAGCACTCTTAATAAGGCCATCTACCACTCCCTCACCCGCCGATGTGGGATACTACAGTTTAAATGTGGAAAAAAAGAAATAAATGATTGATTAGCTTCGGCTAATGGCATCCGAAAGGATGACCGAAACAAATGATTGATTAGCTTTGGCTAATGGCATCCGAGAGGATGACCGGAACAAATGATTGATTAGCTACGGCTAATGGCATCCGAGAGGATGACCGGAACAAATGATTGATTAGCTATGGCCAATGGCATCCGAAAGGATGACCGGAACAAATGATTGATTAGCTTCGGCTAATGGCATCCGAGAGGATGGCCGGAACAAATGAATAGATAATTGATTTGTTATAACTTAGAATTTAGTACCCTATGAGAATAGTTGGAGTAAAGATATTGTTACTTGATATGGAGGATAAATGGGGAACCTCTGAATTTTACCAGTGATTTGCTATGTATACGTAGAAATTACAACTTGTCAATGTTTCTTTTAACGGATAAGTCATTTAGTCAAAGTTATTAGTAATATTTAAGTAATTGCATTTCTTAAATGTTTATACTACTGCAGGAACGTCACAACCACGAGGGGTCTAGGGAAACTAATATAAGAGGACCTACTTTTGCAAAGTACCATGTGGATGCACCCTAAATTAAGATGTGATTAGGATAAATCAATGTAATGAATGCATAATTTTCATTCGCCCTTTTTGTGTAGATTTGTAAATTCCACTAGTAGGTTATGAATGTAAACTTATATCCCTGTATGTTTATTTCTAATATAAGAACTCAATTTGTGAAATCGTAATTAGTATATATTTGTGCGAATTTCATCTCATTAATGGAATGTTTATGGAATGGATGTGATTGTGGATGAGATGAGATTCAAATTGTGTGCAGGTTGTGTTTTGGTTAACTTGGGATCTCCCGAGATAGGGGAGACTCTGCCGAAATTTCGTTAGAAATTTCGGCGGAAAAAAAAAAATGTAGGGTCCAAATTTATTAATTAAACAAAAAGGAGAAAAAAAAAAGTAGGGTTGTTACAATAAAGTTCTCCAAACTTCGTTAAAGTGACATCACTTAAACTCCTAACTTGTAAAGATAATAGTAAAGAATGGTAAACCAGTTATTAAGAAGTTTAATTAAATGGTCTTCATTTCAAGTGTTTCTAACTAAATCTCTTGAGAGACCTTTAATAAAAAGATAGTTCTATTAGATTATTGTAAGGCCTAACATACATGAGGGTAATTATCCTGTTAAAAATTAGTTGTCATATATATTATATATATATATATATATATATATATATATATATCCATGTCTCCAGCTTATATGTCTATATTTTGTCATTGTAAATCTTATTAAATGTCTTATAGATATAGTTGTTTAACTTAGGCTTGTCAATTCTGTTTCGTTCCAGAATAGACAAAACGTTCCGTACCATTAAAAAACCGAGACAAAACGACGTCATTTTCATCCCGGATTTAATTCCGGCCAGAACGTCTCGGTACCGTTCGGGGTGTGTCATTCCGGCCTTAAAATTCTCTTTATTTTGATTAACTTATGATTTTTTTTTCTAATTTTGAGATTATATTTGTTTGACTTTGTGTTTATATTGTATAATTTAAAGTTAATTTATCTTGAATTTTAATTATGCTTGTTAAATTAATATTTTAATTATATATATATAATTAATTAATTATATATGAACAATACAACCCGAAAACGGCACACCAAAACACTCCGAAACAATACAACCCCAAAACAGCACACCAAAACGCTCCGAAACCGGAACGTTCCGTTCCAATAGAAAAACCAGAACGACGACCGAAACAATATTGACAACCTTGATTTAACTATATTCAAGTTTCAAGCTATGAGCCTTTGTTGTTATCAGTTTCGTAGACACGACTCTCTCCAGAGCAATGTTGTAAAATCCGTTTCGGGTACCGTTCTGGTTTTTTGTTTGGAACTGAACGTTCCGGTTTCGGTGCATTCCGGCGTTCCGTTCCGGTTTTGTACTGTTCATATAAATTAATTAATTATATATATATATGAAAAAAAATATTTTAACAAATATAATTAAAATTCAAGATAAATTAACTTTAAATTATACAATACAAACACAAAATTAAACAAACATAATCTCAAAATTAGAAACATCTCTAAAATTCCAACAATAAAATTATTTTTTTAAAAATAAAAAATAAAGAATGAATTTAATTATAATTAAAAGATCCAAAATATTTGAAATTTAAGCTACTTATTATATGTTTTTCAAGTAATTCTATGTTTTTTTATGGTTGTTGTATTTGAAATTAATTAATGTTACTTATTGTTTTTTAATGTTAGAAAAACTTAAAAAAACAAAATGAACACATTAAGAAATAATCAATAAGTTCAAACATAATTAATTAAAATACATTCCATTACAAATAATTCAATCAAATTAATTACAAATTAATACCCCTATTTTTTATGTTAACTATTATTATAGTAATTAATAATTAATTAATATAATAATTCATTATTATTATTATTATATAATTAGTATAAAAACCAATAATTACTATAAAAACTACCCCACCCGTTTGTCCCCTTCATTTGAATAAACAAAACCCTACCAATCCCTTCTTCTTCTCTAGCCGCCGCCAACAAAACCACCCCAAAAGAAAACATATCTGTGCTAGAGGAAACTATTCCTTGATGAGCCTCAGGGGCCACGTATCCATGGCTCCAAGATGCAGGGTTGGTTGAATTGAAGTCTGGCTCCTTGGTATCATATTCAACACACCCTGCCATGCCGAAATTTCCTATCTTCGCGTTGAATTCTTCATCGAGGAAGATGTTCTAGCTCTTGATGTTTCTATAAACATAGCTAGGGTGCATGATATGTTAACTTTTATGATTTTTATTTTTTATTTTTACTATATATTTAATTTATGGGTTGAGTTTTTTTTTTTTTTTGAATTTTTTTTTATTTTAAACTGGAACGGAACGCCCGGTACGGAACCGGGGCGTTCCAGCCGGAATTGCCGGATCTGGCCGGGATTTTTACCGAGACAAAAACGTCACCGTTTTGTCCCGGATTTTGAAGTGGAACGGGTTGTTCCGGCCGGAACAGGATTCACAACCTTGCTCCAGAGAGAATAATAAATCCAGAACGTTGTCAGGTGGATAGCGGGAGTTAATAAATGAAAAATACTTTCCCAGATAGATTTACTATATAATAAAAAAACCTCGCAACAGACACGGATTCACTGGTGAAAAGAGAACGAGCACAGCTCACAACAGTGACATAATTATGAGGCAATGTTTAAAACCAGATCATAGAGATTACACCCTGCAATCACAACTTGCAACAGAGCTGCTTAACTTGGATGTAACAACCACTCATTCCAACCAGCAATGAACAAAAACCTTTGATAAACCTAACCAACCCAACGCTAAAAGCTCTGCAACCTTTACTCCGTCTCTGAGCAATGGAGACTAAAAATTTCATCTTCAACAGCTTGTTCCACCAAAAAATGGACAAAAACACTACAAACCCAACAAACCTAATGCTATAAAACCTGCAACTAGTTCTACTCGACTTCTACCCTCAATCTCCATATATCGAATCCAAAGGGTGAAACACGAGTCCAGGGGAAATGCAAAACAAAAATGCAAGGATTAAAATCTATAAACATTAAATTGCAAGATAGCAGGCTAGTATGAAGCAAATGTTCTAGGGATACTGGTGCAAAGTCAAATAGGCTCAAATTACAGAAGCTTGTTTAGCAACATGTTAGCACGGAATAAAGAAACCGATATCACTTGACCGTGCCAGTGATGAAAGTACCATGAAGAATTAAGTGACTGGTCAATGCATAGACAAGCATTTTCAAGCAACAAAGCATAATAAGCATCATCAAACCATCAATCCAAGTAACTAAACAAATCAAAGGATCAAAAAGAACCTTAGGACAAAGTCATGTGATAAGCAAAATCCCAATTTACCACCAGAAAAAAACATCAAATGCTTAAAAAATTATGACAAAGTTATATGATCCAAAAGTATCACTAAACTCCTTAAATTTAAGGACAGGTCAAAATCTTGAAAAGGAACATAACCTAGGCTGTAAGAACAACAGCTCCACCAGCCTCCTTAATCTTCTTCTCAGCAATCTTTGACACAAGCTTGGCCTTGACAACGATGGGTTGGTTCTCAGGCAAAAACCCCTTACCCAGAACTTTGAAGTAGCCAAACTGAGTGACATCAATCATGGGCACGGTATCCTTGGTTGCCTTGTCTTTGACATCTTGTGGGACCATGGAAAAGAGCTTGTCGATGTTGACAATGGGACAGTAGAACTTGTTGCGGAGCTTGTGGAAGTAGCGCATACCGACCTTGCCGAAGAAACCAGGATGGTATTTGTCGAAGAGGATCCTGTGGTGGTGCATGCCTCCTGCATTTCCGCGACCTCCAGGGTGCTTCCTGTGCTTTCCGACACGACCATGACCAGCGCTCACGTGACCTCTCTTCTTCCGATTCTTCTTGAAGCGGGTTGTCATTTTTGGTTTCGGAAGAGAGGGGTCGCCTCTTTAGGGTTATGAACGGCTGCAATGGGTGAGTTCCCACAGGATCTTTTAGGGTTTGGGATGTCTATATATACATAATAACGGTGATTGGATTTTGTGGTTGACGGTTTTGCCCTCTAGGTTACCGGGGTAGTTCTTTGTTCAATGGGCTTTGAGATACTGGACCTGATTAAACTGAGGTTATACGTTCATAAACATTAGAGCGAGAAATTGAAGCTTTTTCTTTTTTTCTTTCTGTTTAGAACGAGAAATTTATTTTGTGCCTGGGATTTTTATGACATCATTTTGTTACCCAATCTATATAATTCAATTCCCATTAAAAAATATATAAAAAACAATTTTTTAATATACTACATCATGATTGATTCTCTATTATCTAAAAGTAGTTTCGTGATATAACAAATTTTCAAAATGCACCAATAAAAAACCCATTTCTATTTGAAGTTCTCACGATTTCATCGTCAAGTCAGAATTATAAAAGTTGGCTTTTAGGTAGGCTATTCTAATTGCTATCTAGATACATTAAGTTAATGTTTGCAATTGAATTTCAGAAATGTTTTGAAAAAAAAAACTTTAAATTAAAAAAATTAATATTTATGGATCATTTTCTTGTGATATTGTCAAAAATAGTTTTAAAAAAATTAAAAAAAAATATCATTTTGATGCATTTCTGAATGAAAAGCACTTTCAAAAGCAGCAACAACCACACTCTTCAACATGCACTAAGAGCATATTTTTGTTATGTTGCGAGTCTATATTAACTTTATTTTGTAAAAAATAGTGTTTTAAGTGTAACAAGTGTTTTTTTTTTAAAAAAAAACCTATAATTGAGGCTGGTTTTATTTCAATCCAATGAAAAAACCAAACAATGTTAGTAAATGGACAAGAAAAAAATATGACTATAATAACTTGGGGAAAAAAACATTTTTCCAAGTGTGGAAAAACAATGTTGTTCAACTTTCAGTTAATTTTTTTTTAAAAAAAAACTAATGTCAAATGATGAAATCAAAAAAGAAATACAGGCAAAAAAATATCAACTTCAAATAACTTCTCAAACTTGTGATCCAACTTATTAGACCTAAAACACCATATATGAAGAAAAAAACATGAAGTTTAATCCCCAGGAAACAAGTGATGAAGGATTAAATGAGTAAAAGAAAAAGTTACAAAAAAGGCTTGTAGAACCTAATGTAATTTTTTATTTATCACGATGGTTTTGGTGGTTGTAATAAAATCCTAGCTAGATTTTTATCTGAAAAAAGTTGAAATAAAAGTATGAAAATAAAATGACCAAGTTAAAATTTGTTATAGTGAATAGGGTTATATGTGTGTCTTTAGAGAGAAGTTAGAGAGAAAACCAAAGGGACAACCTACTTTGGTGGTATCTCCAATCCACTTTTCGATCTGGCTCATATTATTTTATGCTGTTTTTCTTTTTATCTCATCATTGAGATCTTTATGATTGGTTTTTGTTTAAGACAAACAACCCACTAAAGTTTTCTAGAAAAAAAATGTAGGGCAGTTCGTATCGCCATATGTTTTCTCCTTCTTTCACCATTAGATCACACTTAAATAGGGATATAGAGTGCACATATATGTATTCTTTAGTATGCTTAGTGGCAACAGACAAAATCCAAACCCGTTATCTTTGGTATTGTGATTAAATATTATTATGGTACATGAATAAACAGTAAGCCGAGTCTTAATTTGATGAATTATGTGAGAATTTCATTTATGTCGTATTAAGGTTTTATTTAACGTTAAGAAAGTTGAGGTTTTTCATAATTAAGGCTTGGATTTGAAATTGGATGGTTTAATAATGTTTAAAGTCATGTGAACGAATTGAGTAATGAGTTAATTGAGTAAATTAAAAAGGAAAGATTTATTCTTTTATTTCTTTATGATTTCAACAATGTGGAAAAACAAATATAGGAAGGAAATGTTGTCATGGATTCTTTGTTGTAATGTGTTAGTGTAATCAATTGATGATTTAGTAATGGGATAGTAATGATAAAAAAAGACTCCTCCTTATATTAACCTATTTAACCAAAATGAAATTTTTTGAAGGAACAATTAGTTGATAAAAGTGATATTGATTTATCAATGTGATATTGTTGTTCAGGAGTTTAAATTATGGTACATATGTTAGTTGAAAGATTTTTCAAATAAAATTCTCATGCTTTGAATGTTTTGGTCAACTATGGTGAAAATTATGGATTTAAATTGTGGATCATTGTGGGTAGAACCATGATAGATTAATTATTGACATGCAATCATGAGATGATTATCTAAAATCTAAAAAAAAATATGTAATTTATTTAAATCAAAGAAATTAATCGAGGTGATTAATTTAATGGATAAAATTATGCTTGAAAGACAAGTTATTGTATGAGAAATTGATGGTGGGTAGTTGATACAAGAGGTTGTCGAGGGAGCACCGAAACAGGATCCTGAATATTGTGCGCAAACTTTAGGTAGGCGCTCAACGCCTCACTATTTAAATTCTATCTAAAATTATTTAAATTCATGTTATATAATTTTATCTTATTGTCTAATTGTATAATTATTTTATGTCTGTTCACCAGATTACTCTATATGATAGGACTGGTGCCCTATCCTAGGTTGAGATGACCAATTTTTCCTATATGATGGGACTAATGTCTTGTTTTGGACTGGGTTGACCAATTTTCCTTGTGTGATGGGACCGATACATGTTCTATGCTAAGTTAATCATTTTGACTAGTGTAATGTGACTAATGTGAGATAGGCAGTTTCCCCTGTGTAATGGGATCAAAGCTCTATCCTGGGTCGAGTTGACCAATTTACCTTGTGTAATGGAATTGATGACCTATCCTGGGTTAAGTTCACTATTTTGACCTGTGTAATGTGACTAGTGTGATATAACCAATTAATAATGTGTGATGAGACTTATGCCCTGCTCTAGGCAGTTAGATAGGTGAATTCCTTGGTTTTTAAGAATTTGCCCAGGTCTAGACAGTAAATGTTGAAACCCTGATCAGGGGTTGCTAACTAAGGTTGAGTAATAAGAATTCTCTTTGTTTGTGAAGGAAGTGAATTAAGTTATTCGATGACTTAACAATAAATAAGAATAGTAGCTTGATTAAATTCATATTTGCTATGTTGTCACTTTATTTGTGTTGCAATTACATTACCTTAATGTTAAATTATTTTTTAGCTTTGATATCATCTAGCAGGACTTAGTGGATTTGAGACCTTATTTTTTTGTACAAGATTAATACATGTAATCATGATAATATTAACATGTAGTTTTAGAATTGAATCCATTCTTTTGTTATGTCTTAGGGTATTTTATTTGAATTGTTAAAGTCATTAAACGGAGGAATTACAATTTATGAATGGATTTAATTTAGTAATTTTTGTAAATTAAAAAAAAATATCAACATGTTCGATTTAACTTAATTACATATATTTTATTTTATATACCATTAAATTTCTATATGTCATTTTAATTATTTAGATTAAGAATGAGTTCCAAATGGGGTTGGTATGGTTGCGTTTCAAAAAAAAAACAATTACCTGCATTTTCACATATGTAATTGTGGAAAAATACTGGGATGTTACAATGATAAAAAAATATAATTAAAAAACAAGAACAAAAATCAAAATAAAAAATAAATTAGAAGACAAATACAAACTTTCAATGAAATCGAAAAGAAAAATAGCTTAACACAAGGATAAAAAAAATTCAGAAGACGAGGAACAAGTTAGAAAAAATATCATATCATAAAATTAGGTCCAATAATGAAATTGGAAACTATAACACTTTTATAAAAGGGCGAGGAATAAAAAATTATAAATAAAAGGAACAAGAACTGAAACTGAAACATCAACAATAAAGAGATCAACTTGTAATTTTTAGAGCATAAGAAAAAAAAAAAAAAAAACCCATCAAGAACAAGTCGCCCCATCATCGTAAAAACGCATCACACCAAAAAAAATGAGGACAGACAACGCTTCCAACAACATGACATAGGAGCGTTTTTTGCCACTAGAAGGCGTCAAAGGAGCAATCCTAATTACACGTGACACCGGCAACAACATTTTTTCCTCGTTTAAATAATAATTTAAATTTCAAATTGCCCTCTATTAGCCTAATAATTAAAAAAAATGGAGTAAAAAGACTGAAAAGGCCTTACAGGCTTATTTTTCTGGTTTAAAGGTAAAGTTCTCAATTTATTGTATTTTAAATATTAAAAAGACAAATATTCTTCTAGCTGTAAAAAAGTAGGCAGACAGTAATTAGTTCATATCACAACCCAAAATGCAGCCGTGAATAGAACATTTCATCACCAAATTAGCCTCGTAAAAGATGGCTCCTGGATTTAAGAATTATTAATGTCGAGTTCGGTTGTGCATTGGTGGTGACCCCAGGTTACATTAAAGCTGTAGGGCAAACTGAAAAGGGCAACTGAGAAAATCTGGTTTGATTTCGCCAAGCAAAAATTGTATATAAATTATTATCACCTATCCAATGAACGAAAATATTACAAGCAAATGGCAGGATCCTATGAAAAGGTCGAAAGTATTCAGTTGAAAGGTAATTTAGTACCGTACATTGCAACTGTGCAATAACTCAACCACCGCAGATACAACTCCCTTCCCCTCCGAGTTAATGTCCAGGCATGGGTCCTCAATTTTCTTACTCAGAAGCTTGTCAAGTTCTCCCCTCAGTTTCTGCAGACACATCAAACAATATTGCGTTTACTTTACATCAATTATAAATAAGAAACGTAAACTCAAGGGAAACCTATTGAGAAACGCTTACCTGTATCAAATCCAATACACTCTTTGATGCAGAGAAATGGAGGTAGCCTCTTAGCATCTCGATACCCTCTCCATTTTTGCTGGCAACGAGATTACCACCAAAAAGAAGCAAAGCATAATCTGAAATGTTTGTTGAGTCTCGGACATAAATGCTAGTTGTTTTCACCTTTTCACTATAAACCATGTAGGGCAGAGGGAAGAGGAAAACCCCGGCATTT
Organism: Salix purpurea; assembly: GCA_027405865.1. Classification (NCBI taxonomy): domain Eukaryota; kingdom Viridiplantae; phylum Streptophyta; class Magnoliopsida; order Malpighiales; family Salicaceae; genus Salix; species Salix purpurea. Next base: position 4,088,501 of record JAOWLH010000002.1, on the reverse strand, counting down.
ACAGATGCGGGATGGATGTCAACTTTCCCAACTTCCTTAGTGAAGAATGCTGTTCGCTTTCCTCTTCTTTTGCATTGCACAACATTTGGGTAAAGACCAGCACAAAGGATTGCAGATACCATCTCCATGTCGTGGCTATATTGATTGTATGCCTGCAAAAAACATACACGCATTTGAATTTATGAACCTGCTAGTCTCCCTGGCATTGGGTTGCCTAACAGAAGAAAGAAGTGGAAAGTGTAGATTATGCACAAATGAAAGCATAAATCAATGGTCACATCATGGACTCAGAAACGGAAGTCTTTGTCTGGAACATGAATAATTGAAAATATAGTAGCTTACACTAACACCCCTGGATTTGTCTACGAAGCCAATGTCTGATAGCAAGTTCAGAAACTGGTCTATCATATCCTCCATCATCCGCAAAGTAACAGGGGATAAGAAATTCTCCCAACAAAATGCTCTTTCATTTCGATTGCGTTTTGCTTCTTTGTATCCTTCAAAAGCTTTAACAAGTGCTATGTGGTCGCTGCATTAAAGAACATCGTCACTTTCTTTTTAACAGCATAAACACAGTCCATCATATCACAAAACATAAAATGCTATCAGAAAGAAGTATGATGGCTATGTTTAATAACCTGCAAGAATCACCAGCAAAGGATCTTTTCGCATCATCGGCTTCCCTTTTCCTTTCTATTGGCAGCACAAATGGGTCACGATGTGCAAGAGCAGCTGCAATTGTTAAAGCGGGGCTGAGGCATTGAAAGATACACCCCATCAAAAGCAACTTCCCAATATTTGGGTCCACAGGGAGAGTACAAAGGTGACGACCTGTCAGGCATGATGAATTAGACTTGGAAGATATCCTAAAGGCATGTGTATATGATATAGGCACAAAATAGTCAAATAGAACATACCAAGTGGAGTAAGCTCCTCCTTCTCATCTAAAGCCCCAATGGTTTTAAGTAGTTCAATTGCATTTTCAACAGCAAGAGGATCTGGTGGCTGTAGAGCCTTTGACAAAAACGATCCAACAGCTCCAAGCTGCAAACTTTTGATATGCAGACACAGTTCTTGCAAAGGTGTTCTCAGTATTTCAGGTAATTGATATTGAATCATTGAATCATGTATGATTTTTGGATACAATCTATAACAAACTCCTGGCTGCAATCGTCCAGCACGACCTCGTCTCTAAAAATGTTTCAGAACACCAAGAAAACAAGAACATGTTTTAATTTGTCATGGTGTTACAGAGGAGTTTAGTTTTATGTTTTAAAAGGAGAGAATATTAATTATCCACCACTCTTTCGAGGATTCCGAGTGAATACCTGATGTGCTGAAGCCTTTGAAATCCATGATGGTAACAAACAAGCCAGCTTGTTCAGTGCATCATAACTGGTTTCCTTTGCCTTTCCACAGTCTACAACATACACCACATCATCTATGGTAATACTGCTCTCTGCAATATTTGTTGCCAGAACAATTTTTCTGCAAAAGTAGGTGGGCAGATTTAGAATTCAGGGTAGGAAAGATAATTAAAAAAATAAAAAATGCTTGCAATTAATTACATACAGTTCAGCTAATGCTCTCTAATGACAGACATGGACCAGGCAAACAAACAGATATTCTAAAGATTATTGCAACCATTAACATAAAGATCAATACCGCTTGTTAGGGGGAGGACGGTCAAAAATTTCACGTTGATTTATGGTTGGCATTGAACCATGTAGGGGAAGGACTAGAAACTTGCTTTGATCTTGTAGAAGTGTGTTTCCTTTAATCTGGTCAAGTAGCTTGGAGATCTCATCCCAGCCCGTGAGAAAAACAAGAACAGCTCCCTCCCGTTCATGACGACAAATGTATTCAATTGTTGCCTCCACCTAGAATATAAGTTTCAAACATAATTATAATGCTATGAAAAACAAATAAAAAGCCTATTTATAATTACCCAAGCTATAAATTTACTTTTATGAGCAGTGAAAAATAGATAGCAATAATAAATGATATGGCAAATTAAGAACCAGTTCCAGTGTTAAGAGGGTGTTTGGAAGTGTGGTTATGGTTGCTTTTCAATGTTTTTCACTTAGAAATGTATTGAAATAATATTTATTTTTATTTTTTAAAATCATTTCAACATCAACACATCAAAATGATCTAAAAACACAAAAAAAAAATTCATTTATAGCAAAAACAAAATCATTATTTTTTGGAAAGCACTTTTGGGGTGCTTCCCAAACACCCCCTTAGTATAGCATGTAATATATTCTGATATTAACAATAACCAGATGTGCACAGATATCCTAGAAAAAAGCTTCCAGTTCGCAATGAATTTTGCATTAATATAGTAATCAGTTCTCAAAATACAAACCAGACCCAAGTCAAGCTGTGAACCCAACCAAGCTTCCAGAGAAAGTCTTGTTGACGCTCTGTAATTTTTATATTGAGAACCAATATCAACTTCCTACACAGGCAAAGCAAATCTTAGTCAGAAATAGCAGAGCCACAGAAAGGAATTCTTAAGCTGAACTAATTCCTCAACTATGAATGATTGAATTAACCAAGATGGTGCAGGAGTATCTGATCTAGCCCAAACCAGAAATAATCAATAACAACAATAACTTGCACATGTTCACAAAAGCAATTGTTGCAACGGGAGAATCATATCAAATACAGTTATTGTAATCATTTCAATACGTGTAGACACAGCTACACCTAATTCATAGAGATAATATCAACTATTGACTCCCATCACACCAATCTGCCTTCCACAACAAGCACGCTTAGCAGAAAATTACTTAAATGCAGGATCTCCAGATTACAACTTTTTTGTCTTTCATTGTGTTTTATTTGTCTGTTTAAGAATTGAAACTATTTATAGTTGATGCCAATCTATGGGAAAACAGTGATATTACTTAAGCAACCTTTTTGGGACATGATGAACCATATAACATGAAATTAAACTAATCAAATCCCTCTTTTCTATAAGAAAAAAAATGATGACACGGACCTTCCTTCACAGAACTGCTATACTGACAGTACATTTACCACTGGTGAGTGTGTGTGAGAGACAGAGGAGGAGGTACAAATTAAAATATTTATAGTTCAGTGAGTTTAAACATGCCTCAAATAACTCAGTTAAAGGATCTTTCTTTGAATATTGTTCTCTTCTTCTTTGTCTTGAATTCCCTTGAAAGCTGTCCGACTCTTGAATCTCATAACGAGTTTTCTCCAACACATCTTCTAGATAGAAATCTGATACAGGGAAAGTTAATCCCTGCCAATACATCACAACAAATGAATTAATAATAGGCATGTTCAAACATGATTGAACACCCTAAAAGAAATGTGTTCCACTACTATAGAGTAAAGATTACAATAACAAAAATACCGGGATATGAATAGTTGGGGCATTTGTGAAGTATTTAGAGAACAAGTCAGCATTAATGGTAGCACTCATTAGAATTAGACGCATATCTGGACGCCGAGGAAGAAGGTCGCGCAAGATAATCAACAGGAAGTCCTCATTCATTCCTCTTTCATGAATTTCATCCACTACCAAATGGCTCACACCAGTTAAATCTGGATCCTGAACCTGTAGTTAGTGGGTAAGTATAGATACAAAAGCTGGGGCATAAAATTCCTATTAAATTTTTTATTAATGCCTATAACAAATTAGAAATGCAAAGTATCATCAATTACCAGCTTCCGGAGTAACACACCAGTGGTGCAAAAAAGGAGCCGGGTTTGAGCAGACCGTAATGCTTCCAGGCGAATCTGATAACCGATAGTTTCACCAAGGCTCTCTCCCCTTTCAGATGATATTCGTGCAGCAACAGATATGGCAGATATACGACGGGGTTGTGTGCATACTATGTTGCAATGAGCACCACGTAGAGATGATATTTCCTCCTCTAATATATACTGAGGAAGCTGTGTTGTTTTACCACAACCTGTCTCCCCTGAAATTACCAATACCTGCCAATGCCACACATAAACAACGAAAATAAGATAGGAATTTAGCACTAAAAGCAACAATGAATTTAGTCAGAAAGAAGATATAATGATAATCATTTATGACACATTCATCAGGTAAAACTTTTCCAAAAATGTGTGAGAGAGAGAGAGCAGATGAACCACAAAACACAAACTCTGATTGGATGCTAAATAGTTAATCCCCGAAATGGTCAGTGAAAAGAAACACTATGCCATTTTGTTAGCTTCCATTCAGAGCAAAGCTTTTTTTAAGCATAATTTAAATATTATATTAAGCCTGCAAGTGTGATAACCATATGCCAAACTTCAGGCACAAGCAGAAGGATTACAGAAGCACATCCCTTTGCAATGATCAATTTAGGAATATTGACTTTCAACACAACAGCACATCATGCCAAAGCATGGCCCTACATCATCATTGTGTTCTGATACATTACTAATATAAGCTGAAGGCTGAACTCAGAGCATATGGTGGCTATAATCAAGTTGCTTTTGATTACTCCACCAGATAATGGCCTTAGTTAAATTGAAATTAAATGAATGTTCTGAGCTTTTCTGTAAATACTAACTTCTGAGGAAAACACACTGTTTTTCACATACATGGATGTTCCGAGGTTAGTTGTACATACTACCTCCTGAGAAAAACACATTCCACATGCATGTGATGCATCAGAGAGAGAGATTGCCAATATGAAGTAAGTAAAAGAAAAATGCACCTGATTTTCTGTAACTGCTTTCAGGAATTCAGTTTTCATTTTGAATGCAGGAAGCTTTTCTCTGAAAGACTGCATTTCCTTCACACTTCTACTATCCTGAAAGTGTGAAATCACTAGCATAAAAAACCTTTACATCTCAACATATCCACTTATAAACTACTTTGAATAATCAAGAGTGTAATGCCTTTGATTAGTAAAGTATATGAAAAGTTATAGCATCCTCACACAAAAAGCCCAATGTGTTCACCTTTAATTTATCCTGCTTCTGCTTTAGTTCAATACTCTGTTTCTCCTTAGCAGCATCTGTTTCCAACATGGAAGCAAGTTTCACAATTTTACCACCAAGAGATGCCTGTTTGCCTCCCTGAGACGAAGTTGCATCAGACTCATTTCCAGCCGCTGCTTTTTGTGAGCTATTCAGAAGATTTCCAACTCTCCTCTCAATTTCTGTAGGCATTTGGATCTGCAGAAAGAATAAAGAATAAGAACTGGTTGCCTGAAAAGACATTTGAGTTTTATAAACTTCAATGCTTTTACCTCTTTCTGTGTGGATCCATGGTGCTCATCAAGATCAGCTCGATAATTTGGTAATGGAACTTTGCTAATCACAAGGGTTTTGCCCTTATTGTATGCATGGCTTCCTTTCCACAAGTACAAAATGAAGATATCGTAAGGTGAAGACACGTGATAAAAAGCTAAGAATCGTTTTCAGTCGGAGAAGATTTTTCAAGAGCACAAAAGCATGTAGGAAATTCAGCTACTTTTCCAATTTTCCAAAAATTTAAAAATATCCTTTTGTAGTCTTACTGATCTCCAAATTTTCTTTTTTGACTTCAGAAAAGGCAGTATCTCAACTTCTCCACTTACCAGCTACTATATTATAATCAAAATATACTTAGCAAACATTTTCTCCAATATTATTTTCAAACACAGAAAAAAGCTATTCCAGTTTTAAATACTGCACATGTTTTCAAGAAGAAATGAAATAAAATGGGGATACAAAATGTTGAGGGGAAAACCCTCTTTTTCCAGACATAAAAACACCCTATGCACCTACAAACAAAAAGATATTCTACCAACAGTCGAGTCCTAATGTCCTCTAAGAACTTCGTGTGAATACATATAACCATACTTGAATATCTGACTATATTCCTTCCCAATGTAATTAACCTAACCATTTTTCAAGCATTTCTATATTAAATTCCTAACATATCACTACCAAATCTTGCTATTTACTTTATGTAGTTCACTTCTTGCAAATAGATATCAATACACTATAAAAATTAGGAAGTTGAGCATTCTTACAAGTAAAGCCCCAATTCGAAAGCCATGTCATATAGCTTTTGCTGATCATCGCGGCTAAAACTACGCTTCGTTATTATTTCTTGCTCCCCTCCAAGCTTCATTTGCTCCATTTTACTCCACCATTCATCTTCATCAAGAACCTCCATCTTCACCACCACAATGAAAAAGAATGCATTTTAAAAAATAAAACTAGCAGAAAAAAATTAGTTAATGAAAACTGAATTTTTAATGAGTCTAAAAACCCTAAAACCAACTAGATAATTATTAACAGCACATGAGTACAAATTGAAATTAATTTAGAAAACAATACCTCACTCTGTTTTTGTCTCAATCGTTCCGCTCTCCAAACAGGATCCCACCACCGCTGCTCACCACGTCCTCCCCCTCCTCCACCTCGTCCTCGTCCTCTATCACCACCGCGACCGGGAGCACCTCCGCCTCCGCGACGGCCGCCTTGGAAGTTAGGACGGCGTGACATGGCGCGAGTTGAGATGTCTCGATGAATGTACGAGAGAGTTGTTGAAGATAACGCGGGCGCTGCTAGTGAGAGATGTTTGAAAAAGAAAAAGGGAGCACCGAGTGAGCGACTAGTTAGATGCATTAGTCAAATTATGTATTTATAATGAGAGTGAAACATGGAGGCTGTTACACTGCAGCCCACCGGGGAAGCGAGTCTGTGGGGCTTTGCTTGTGACTTTCAAAGTTTGCGCGTGCGATAAACATTCTTTTTTCTTCGTCCTTTTCCCTTCTTTTATTATAATAATAAAATATTCTAAAAGACACGAGTGTTTCACTGTTTCTTTACCCAAATATCAACAGTAAATAATAATAAATTATCCCTACTAATTTTTTGAATAATCCTTTTAGGATTTTTATACCCAAATATTAACAGTGAATAATATGAATCCTCAAAAATAAGATTTTGATATTTTTGGAATATTATTCAATACCCTTTGGATTTTACAAACATGTTGTAAAATCTAAAAATATGAAAAACAATTTTTTTTTGTTTATGAAATCCATGCTAAAACATATTTTTTTTCTTTAAACTTTGAATTTTTTTATAGGAATTTTCAAGATATGTTAGCGTATTGGTTGTATGCACGAAAACAACACATTTTATGTTTTTTTTAAATGCAATATTTTTTTTAAGAAAAAAAATCGGGTCAGGTCCAGTCCAGCTAAGTGGGTCGCCTCAACTCTGCTGGGCTGGACTGGACCCGACTCAGCCAACTGGGCTGGGCCGAGAGCAGTCCAGCCTAACCAGAACAAAAAAATATTCACTATGCGTACTGTTCACGTATTACGTGAACAGTAGCAAGGTGGTCAGTCGACCACGACAAGAGGCTTACCTGCAAATGCTGCCGGGTAGAGAAGGTTGAGGTGGTTCTCCCTATCGTGGTGGCGTCGAAAATAATAGTCTGTGGTGACCGGGAAGAGCGTCAAGAGGTTTTGGTTCGCTGTTGTTGCTTTGCTATCACTGGAGCTGGAGAAGAAGGTTGAGCTTGTTGTTAGGGAGTTGTTGGCGTGGTGTTCACGGCGAGTTTGCTGGAGGAGAGAGAGAGAAGATGATGAACGGCTGGTTGTTGCTTGAGGAGAGAGAGAGAGGACCATCATTGCAAGGAGGGAGAGAGAGCTTACTGTAGCATCTGCAATGAAGGCTGGTTGTCGCTGCTGTTAGCTACTGTCGTGGGTGCTGAGGGATTGAGCTGCTGGAGCTACTGAGGGAGACGATAGGTTGTTGTTGCCGAGGCTGGTGGTTGTGCTGGTGGAGGAGAGAGAGAGGTTTGTCGAGGCTGCCAAAGGAAGAGAGAGGTGCTGACGGTGAGCCGAGGGAGGGGAACTGTTACTAGAGGTTTTTTGTCTATTTTATATGGCTTTGTAAATCGATCTTCTCCCTCTCGTCCTTGTCTGTTATCGTCTATGTTTTTTCTCTCTAAATGTTACTCCCCCTTTATTCCCCTCCTCCTTCTTTACACGGCCTCTCGTATTTATAGGCACGGGAGGTAGTTGTCGCTTGCAACAGTGGGTTACCTCCTGTGGTAGCATGCCTGAAAGTGTGGCTATCGGCAGCGACGTGCAAGTGGGCTGTCAACAACGGCATGCTTGCAATAGTGGCTTGTCGATAGGCAGTGCAGGTGATGACATGCGTTGTCTGTTGTTTTAGGAGGTGTAAGTGTAGTTTGGTCTCTCAATTTATAATTGTTCTAATTGCACCCTAATTGGATTTAAACTTATGATTTTGTGCAATTATACCCTGTCAAAATTTCAATACCAGCATTAATTTGCACGCCTTTTTATTTTGGCCCTTGATTTCTGATTTGTGCAATTTAACCCTCAATCGACCATTAGACTCTCAATTTGTTCAATTTCACCCCTGTACCAATATATTTTTGGATTTTTTTGTGATATTTTTTTATTTTTTTCGAAACATAAAAATAAGTGGATAAAAAATTAGGTAGCAATAGATATATTAGAGAAAAATAAACTAAATAGGTGGCTTGCGTTACACTGGAGGGTGAGCCAAATGTATTTCAATGTATAAAAAAGATGCCCGGGCAACACAAATGCTTCTAAAAGGGAAAAAAATCAAGACATGGGTCCTTAACTCAACTGAATTTAATAAGTTCACATAATTTAATAATATAGATAAAAAAATGCAACAAAAAAAACTACCAATGATGAAGTTAAAAAATAATATTTGTTAGAACCATAAAATGATATCCTATAAATATTTTTATGATCTTATTTGATGATAACATAAAAATTAAAATGAGATTATGAGAACCCCATAGAAACCAAAAAAAAAAAAAAAGCAAAGCCATATTTAAAAAAAAAGAAGCAAATATAGCAAATAAAATGTTGTGGAATGAAATTGAAAAAGTAATAATTTTAAAATGGTAAAAAAAAAATGATCATGACCCATTCAGGTTATGATGTTGAATCTGTAATCTGGTTGTGATGTTAGGGTAACCTTGTTAAAAAAAATCTGATTGAAACTATGAAGCTTGATCATCATATAACCTAAAGTTGAAGGGCAAAATAAAAAACAAAATCAATTAAAACAATAAGAGAAAAAGACTTGGGTTAACCCGCGTCTTGGAAGAAACATTTAGGATAACCTCATGGAAAAAAATATATAAATATCAATCCTTAACCATTCAAATTTTGAATGATGTTTTTTTTTTTAAATACAATCAATTTAAAAAAAAAGACTTAAAATAGGTTATAGTGAACTCACGCTAATCTGTAATATTTGTGACTTTGATCATAAGCTCGAGACTAACCCCATATAAAAAACCTTGAAAAATCATGGAGAAAAATTCCCAATTAACCAAATGCTAATAGGTATAATTGAGAAAAAAAATCGATAAAAAAAGATACATTACAAAACAAAACAAACACCAATATATAAAATAAAGACCAAATTTAATATAAAAATAAACTAAAATCAAATGTTGAGGGATGAAATTAAAAAACAAAATCAGATAAGAAAACCATAGAAAAAATCACAAACAATAAAAAAATAAAGATTTAATTTGATATAAAAACTTTAAACACCAACTAATGAGGGACAAAACAGAAGAAAACTTGATAAGAAAAGAGAGGAAAAATAGAGAGAAAGAAAAATAAAGTTCACTATAATCCAATTACCGCATTGTTGTGTACACGTGCATGACAATCACGAAGATCACACTGAGACACTTCTAAAGTTACTTAGGAAAGCGGTGTTTACCAGCGCATATAAAGCCTCACAAGGCTTTGGAAGACAATATAGCTTCCTATATTCTAGCAAGTGTGTTTCACCTAGTAATTTCTTTGGAAAACTAGCTTAACGAGTGCCCATATTTTTTTTTGTTTTTATTTTTGGTTTCGTAACACTAAGTTGTTTTAATGCCATATTTAATTATATTTTGCAAAACTAAGCACTAAAAATTTTCCATGATATTGCAAGATCCTCGTGTCAAGGTATCTAAAATAAATTATCAAGTTAAATCCTAAATAAAGTTTATTTATAATGATTAAATTAAAAATTGTTGAGGAATAAAAATAATGACTTACCTTAACAATGAAAATGAGTTCCTGATGTTAATGAACAAAAAAGAACTTGATACTTGTTCAAGATTTGAATTCAATTTCCTGAGCTCATTTCTTATCATGTAGTAAAGTTATATTTTATTTTATCAAATTAAGCAATAAAATATCTCCTTGAAACTTCAAAGCCTCGTCTACAGACATGGGAACAAATTATAGTAATCAATCCCTTCAAAAAGCAATGTTAAAGGACCAAATTAAAAGATTCAAATATAAAAATAATTGGGAAAAAAAGAGAACAGTGTGCGAATCTACAACGTGTATATATATACTAGCTAATTGCCCGCGCGTTGCCGCGGGTATTTTTTTGTATATAATTTAACACAATTAAATCTACAACGATCAATTTATATGATATAAGTACAAAAAAATTATAGATTAAAAGATAAAATGTTTAAAATTTTGAGTTTAGTTTGTCACGTAAGCATAGATTACTTTAATAATGAAAGGAAAAAAAATAAATGAAAGATGAAAAATATCTTAGAAACTTTAACAAAACATAAAAAAAATTACCATGGCTATCACTGGAAAATTTTTTTATCAAATTATCGGGAGGGGAAAAACATAACAAAAGAGTAAGAATGAAAAATAATTAAATCATGATTATTATTATTATTATTATTATTATTATTATTGTGTTAAATACATTATTATTATTATTATTATTATTATTATTATTATTATTGTGTTAAATACATTATTATTATTATTATTATTATTATTATTATTATTTTGTTAAATACATTTATATATACATGGACAAAAGTAGGAATTAAAAAAAAAAGTGTAAGGGCTGAAATGAAAATCAAATATCAAGGGCTTAAATTACAAAATTCAAAGTCAAAGGGCTGAAATGCAACTTACATTAATTGTCAATTGAAATCAGAGGACAACATTGCAAAAATCGGAACTTTTGTACCGAATTGATTGAGTTATATAAAACCAACCCGGAAATTAAAAGTAGAAGGACCGAAATGAAACTTTGCCATTCTGAAGAGAGAGAAACTTGGCCGGCGGCTTTAGCCGGCCTCCGCCGCTTCCACGGACTTCCGGTGGTGACACGCACCACCGCGGGAGGAAGAGAACACGGCGGCGCATCGTTCTGTCCTCCGGTAGACAATTTCCGTCCACCGGAGGAGACCGCACGCGCCGCCTAAACAGGGCGTGAGGCGGACAGCCGTCTGGCGCGTGCGCCTCACGCCCTGACAGACGCCGATTATAAAATTCGGAAAATAGGGACAATTACCGTTTCACCCCTGCACCCAATTAAGTGTTTTTGTCGTATTAGGGGCTAAAACCGTATTTAGCCATTTCAAAAAATAATAAAAAAAGAAAAAGTTGCGGCGGACCGGACCGGGCCGGTCCGGCCGCGCGCAATTACGCCGGTGCCCCTCAGCCCAATGCCTGTTTTTGTCCTATTACCGGGGACTAAACCGTCAATACACTGTTCATAAATGAATATTTAAAAAAAAAAAATCAACTGGAAAAGGCGGAATTAACCCCGCCTGCCAGCCATTCAACGCCGCGCGCCCGAGGGCCATTTTCGGGCGCGCACTGTTAAAAGAACAGTGTTTTGTGAGTGTGTGCACAGTGCAAAACTCTACATGTTTTATTTTGTTTTTAATTAATTTTATTCTTCAATATTTAATTTATTTTAAATTGGTTTCTATGATTATGTTTTGTTTTGCATTTTATAAAGTTGTCATGATCTCACATAAATATTTTACCATTTTGTTGGCATTTTATTTTAGAAACATATATTTTTATCTTGTTTTTCTTTCCTATCATCTATGTTGTTTATGGACTAACCAAGTTGATTAGATTCTATTATGTTAACCCCCACACTTTCTAAATTTTGTCCCTACTAAAGAATATGCTTGCAATGCCTATTTTTTTTCGTGCTAAAAAAATTGATATATAAATCATAGCAAGTTAACAATTTAGTGTATTTTTTTTTAAATTACCATGGAAAAAAATAATGAACTCACTATCAGATTAAAATTAATTGCAATGCTCTATGAAAATATTTTAATTGCACTCCTCCATCTTGCAATAGTTACTAGGGAAACATTATAATTATAGCATCCTAAAATTTATAAAAATAATTAAATAAAATTTACAATGCAATAAGTACAGATGTTTGTTAGTTCTTATTATTTTTTTTTTGACAAGTAGGTATATGAAAAACAATAAACACTTGAAGGATAAAATGGAGTTAAAAAATTAAAAAAAAAAACAACTTATTTAGAAAATAATCCTATGTTGTATATGCTTGGGTGACCTAGCATGCCTTGACTCATATGATTAGGCTTTCGTGTTTTTTTTTTCCTTTTATAAAGGGAAGATGACATGTCACTTGTTCTATTTTTTAACTTAAGAAAATAAAATGATACATTGCTTTTTTTTCTTAGTTATTATGATCAAGAGTCTTTGGAAAATCAGGTCATGAATGTTTCATATCTAAAAATTCATTCTAGTAATTTTTGACCTAACAATACACAAAATACACATAAAGACCTAAATGAACCATTTTTACCGCAAAAAACCTAAAAAATGATAATAGAACAAGAAAATCATCATCTAACACAAAAAATTTGAGATCAATCTATTATCCAATGCAATTTCAAGGTGAAATAACACCTTAATAAAACTATTCTCATTGAAAAAAACTCGATAACATTAAGATTAACCACATTAATGGTTGAAATTGATGCCAACCAATATTTTCTCTGTCCACCATCAAAATTCACTCTTTCTCTCTTAAACCTCAAAACAATGATTGAAAAATAAAAGAAATAAAGTTTTGGATTAAATAGATTTTAAAAAAAAACCAAAAGGATTGAAAATGAGTAGATTACATAGTAAAACAATGAAAGTTAGCTTTTTGTGTAAGTCTCAAAACAACCATCAAGTTTTTATATATCTTTCAATTTCATCCTTTCCCTATCAAATTAGAAGAATATGACCTTCATTTTGGCCACTAGGTAATTAAGAAGGTAGCAATATATATATATATATATATATATATATATATATATATATATATATATATATATATATATATATATATATATATATAATGAAAACAAATAAAATCATAATTTCAATCTAAATATATAAAAAAACAAGCTTTACACCTGTTTGATATTGTGTTTCAAAAATGTTTTTGAATTTTTTTTAATTTTAAATTAAATGTTTTTTATGTTCTTAGATCATTTTCATGTGCTGATGTCAAAAATAATTTTTTTTTTAAAAAAACATTATTTTAATGTATTTATAAATAAAAAACACTTTAAAAAACAATAACAACCACATTCCTAAATAGAAAACAAACACATGAAACCATGAACTTCTTTCATGGTTTTTTGAATTCAATTTGTAATGTAATATAATGTAATTATAAAATAAACTAAAAGATATCAGTGTTTCACTGCTCATTGTGAGTGAAAACACTGTGGATTGTAATAATGTATTTTTGAGTTGGTTCGGTTTCGGGTTGGTTCACCGATTTATTGATTTTTTAATATTTATTTGCACAGTAAGATAATCATTTTATCCCTCGAAAAAGACAAAAAAATCATTGCTACCAGGAGGGGTTTCACAGGAATTTCACATTTTTTGAAAATGACTAAGTATTAATCTGCCCCCTAATAAGACAAAAAACAATTCTGGGCGGAAGGAGTGCCACAAGAATTTCCCATTTTTTTAAAATGTCTAAATATTAACTTGCCCCTAATAAGATAAAATCGAAGATTTGGCTGTAGAGGTGTTTCGGTAATTGATCATATTTTTTTTATTATCTGTCGAATACTATGCATGCGTGTGCCACGCGCGGCCGACAATATGCGGCCTCACGCCGGCGCGTGCGGTTGTGTCCTGTGTCTGAAAATGCCCACCCAACTTCTCACTATATGCGTCGCTATGTCCTCTTTCTCATGGTGTAGCGCGCCGTGTCCCACGGTGGCTGGTTGAAAGTTGTTTTTTCTTTTTCTCTCTCCTGCATGCTAAGGTACAAGGAAGAGCCACAATTTTATGGTGTTTTCATTTCAGTTCTTGAACTTTTAATTGTTTTCCATTATCCTGATTCCTGTTATATAATTTTTGATTTATTTCAATGGGGTCCTTCGATTGAAATTGATTATATATTTGAGTTTCAATTCGGTTCTCATTCTTTTAATTTCCGGATTGATTTTAAATCCCTTAATATAATTAGTATAGAGGTTTTGATTTTTTCAATTTTGTCCTTTGATTGAAATTGATAATATATTTGGTTTTCATTATGGCCGTTATACTTTTAATTTTGATTTTAATTCCTTTATTTTTTTATATTTTTGAAATAGTCCCTATTTTGTCCATGTTTATATATGTGTGTTCTTAGCTTTAATTTTTAATTTTTATTATTTTTTATTTATTGAGGTAATATTGTTTTGAAAGATTTAGCTCTTAAATTTTAGTTTGTGTTTGTGATAATTTGAAAATTGATATTTCTGTTGTTTTTTCTCTTTGTTCTTTTTTTTAGTTTTTATTTTATTTTCAAGTCAAGTGATATTTTCCCGGGTAATTTTTTTTTATTTTTTTTATCATTTATTTTTTTTCTCTTTTGTTAAAGTTTTTAGGCTTTTTTAGTCTTTGATTTAATTTTGTTTTTTCATTAATAATAATAATAATAATAACAATTTATTTTTTGTTCTTACTTACTCTTTTGTTAATTTTTTTGAGGTTTTTTTTTCTCATGATAATTTAATAATTTTTATTGTTTTGCTGATAATAATTGTGATAATTTTAAATGTTAAGACTTCGATGTTGCTGTTATTATGATAGAGTGTGTTAATTTATTTTATTATATTAAACTTTGTATATATATATATATATTATATTATATTATATTTTTAGCTAGCAAATCTTTTTAATTAGTTTAATTTTAATAATTATAAAAATTATTATATTGCGGGCAATTTAACTAGTTGCAACTGTAATATGTTTCATTTACCAAAAAAAAAAAAAAGGAAAGAAAATACCATGGCACCATGGCAATTTAACTAGTTGCAACTGTAATAAGTGAAAAAGAGAAAGCGAGAACCGCGAATCCAAAGAAGTCGATGCACAGTCCGTGGATCGTCAAGCCAAAAGTCCAGTCCATTATTATACAAAACGGGCCACCGTCACTCTCCTTACGCTAACCAGCTCCCTCCCTCTCCACGAGCACCAGACGCAGAGAAAAGAATTAAAAGAAAACAAATTAAAGGACCAATCCCTTCAAAAAGCAATGTTAAAGGACCAAATTAAAAGAAAACAAATTAAAAGATTCAAATATAAAAAATAATTGGGAAAAAAAGAGAACAGTGTATGAATCTACAACGTCCTCTTTCCTATGGCATAGTGAAACACCGATGCCCCCCCCACCCACACCCACACCCACACCCACACCCACATATATATATATTTATATTTATATTTATATTAATTTTATTCTTCAATATTTGATTTATTTTAAATTGTTTTTTATGGTTATGTTTTGTTTTGCGTTTTATGAAGTTATCATGATCTCACACAAATATTTTACCATTTTGTTGGCGTTTTATTTTAGAAACATATATTTTTATCTTGTTTTTCTTTCCTATCATCTATGTTGTTTATGGACTAACCAAGTTGATTAGATTCTATTATGTTAACCCCACACTTTCTAAATTTTGTCCCTTCTAAAGAATATGCTTGCAATGCCTACTTTTTTTCGTGCTAAAAAAATTGATATATAAATCATAGCAAGTTAACAATTTAGTGTAATTTTTGTAAAAAATTACCATGGAAAAAAATAATGAACTCACTATCAGATTAAAATTAATTGCAATGTTTTATGAAAATATTTTAATTGCACTCCTCCATCTTGCAATAGTTACTAGGGAAACATTATAATTATAGCATCCTAAAAATTATAAAAATAATTAAATAAAATTTACAATGCAATAAGTACAGATGTTTGTTAGTTCTTATTATTTTTTTTTTTGACAAGTAGGTATATGAAAAACAATAAACACTTGAAGGATAAAATGGAGTTAAAAAATTAAAAAAAAAATAACTTATTTAGAAAATAATCCTATGTTGTATATGCTTGGGTGACCTAGCATGCCTTGACTCATATGACTAGGCTTTGGTGTTTTTTTTTTCCTTTTATAAAGGGAAGATGACATGTCACTTGTTCTATTTTTTAACTTAAGAAAATAAAATGATACATTGCTTTTTTTTCTTAGTTATTATGATCAAGAGTCTTTGGAAAATCAGGTCATGAATGTTTCATATCTAAAAATTCATTCTAGTAATTTTTGACCTAACAATACACAAAATACACATAAAGATCTAAATGAACCATTTTTACAGCAAAAAACCTAAAAAATGATAATAAAACAAGAAAATCATCATCTAACACAAAAAATTTGAGATCGATCTATTATCCAATGCAATTTCAAGGTGAAATAACACCTTAATAAAACTATTCTCATTGAAAAAAACTCGATAACATCAAGATTAACCACGTTAATGGTTGAAATTGATGCCAACCAATATTTTCTGTCTCCACCATCAAAATTCACTCTTTCTCTCTTAAACCTCAAAACAATGACTGAAAAATAAAAGAAATAAAGTTTTGGATTAAATAGATTTTTTAAAAAAAACCAAAAGGATTAAAAATGAGTAGATTACATAGTAAAACAATGAAAGTTAGCTTTTTGTGTAAGTCTCAAAACAACCATCAATTTTTTATATATCTTTCAATTTCATCCTTTCCCTATCAAATTAGAAGAATATGACCTTCATTTTGGCCATTAAGTAATTAAGAAGGTAGCAATATATATATATATATATATATATATATATATATATATATATATATATATATATATATAATGAAAACAAATAAAATCATAATTTCAATCTAAATATATAAAAAACAAGCTTTATACCTGTTTGATATTGCGTTTCAAAAATATTTTTGAATTTTTTTTAATTTTAAATTAATTTTTTTTATGTTCTTAGATCATTTTCATATGCTGATGTCAACAATAATTTTTTAAAAATAAAAAAAACATTATTTTAATGTATTTATAAATAAAAAACACTTTAAAAAACAATAACAACCACATTCCTAAATAGGAAACAAACACATGAAACCATGAACTTCTTTCATGGTTATTTGAATTCAATTTGTAATGTAATATAATGTAATTTGTAATTATAAAATAAACTAAAAGAGATCAGTGTTTCACTGCTCATTGTGAGTGAAAACACTGTAGATTGTAATAATGTATTTTTGAGGTGGTTCGGTTTCGGGTTGGTTTACCGATTTATTGATTTTTTAATATTTATTTGCACAGTAAGATAATCATTTATCCCTCAATAAAGACAAAAAATCATTGCTACCAGGAGGGGTTTCACAGGAATTTCACATTTTTGGAAAATGACTAAGTACTAATCTGCCCCCTAATAAGACAAAAAACAATTCTGGGCGGAAGGAGTGCCACAGGAATTTCCCATTTTTTAAAAATGTCTAAATATTAACTTGCCCCTAATAAGACAAAATCGAAGATTTGGCTGTAGGGGTGTTCGGTAATTGATCATATTTTTTTATTATCTGTCGAATACTATACATGCATGTGCCACGCGCGACCGACATTATTCGACCTCACGCCCGCTTCAAGCGGCGCGTGCGGTTGTGTCCTGTGTTTGAAAATGCCCACCCAACTTCTCACTATATGCGTCGCTGTGTCCTCTTTCTCATGGTGTAGCGCGTCGTGTCCCACGGTGGCTGGTTGAAAGTTGTTTTTTCTTTCTCTCTCTCCTGCATGCTAAGGTACAAGGCAGAGCCCCAGTTTTATGGTGTTTTCATTTCAGTTCTTGAACTTTTAATTGTTTTCCATTATCCTTATTCCTGTTATATACTTTTTGATTTATTCAATGGGGTCCTTCGATTGAAATTGATTATATATTTGGGTTTCAATTCGGTTCTCTTTTTTTAAATTTCCAGATTGATTTTAAATCCCTTAATATAATTAGTATAGAGGTTTTGATTTTTTCAATTTTGTCCTTTAATTGAAATTGATAATATATTTGGTTTTCATTATGGCCCTTATACTTTTAATTTTGATTTTAATTCCTTTATTTTTTTATATTTTTGAAATAGTCCCTATTTTGTCCATGTTTATATATGTGTGTTCTTAGCTTTAATTTTTAATTTTTATTATTTTTTATTTATTGAGGTAATATTGTTTTGAAAGATTTAGTTCTTAAATTTTAGTTTGTGTTTGTGATAATTTGAAAATTGATATTTCTGTTGTTTTTTCTCTTTGTTCTTTTTTTTTTAGTTTTTATTTTATTTTCAAGTCAAGGGATATTTTCCCGGGTAATTTTATTTTTATTTTTTTTATCATTTTTTTTTCTCTTTTGTTAAAGTTTTTAGGCTTTTTTTAGTCTTTGATTTAATTTTGTTTTTTTCATTAATAATAATAATAATAATAATAATAATAATAATAATAATTTATTTTTTGTTCTTACTTACTCTTTTGTTAATTTTTTTGAGATTTTTTTTCTCATGATAATTTAATAATTTTTATTGTTTTGCTGATAATAATTGTGATAATTTTAAATGTTAAGACTTCGATGTTGCTGTTATTATGATAGAGTGTGATGATCTATTTTATTATATTAAACTTTGTATATATATATATATATATTATATTTTTAACTAGCAAATCTTTTTAATTAGTTTAATTTTAATAATTATAAAAATTATTATATTGCGGGCAATTTTACTAGTTGCAACTGTAATATGTTTCATTTACCAAAAAAAAAAAGGAAAGAAAATACCATGGCACCCTACCCTAAGTGAAAAAGAGAAAGCGAGAACCGCGAATCCAAATAAGTCGATGCACAGTCCGTGGATCGTCAAGCCAAAAGTCCAGTCCATTATTATACAAAACGGGCCACCGTCACTCTCCTTACGCTAACCAGCTCCCTCCCTCTCCACGAGCACCAGACGCAGAGAAAAGAATTAAGAGATCTGATCGAAAGAAAATCTGAGTCAACTCAGCGAGGGAGCCACTCAGTAATTTAGACGGCATGGATCCGGTGAAGACTCCACTTGGTAAAATGCTATTGGAGGAGATCACTCCGGTGGTCATGGTCCTCCGTACACCCCTGGTAGAAGAATCTTGCCTCAAAAACAGCCTCTCCTTCATCGAAATGCTTAGTCCCTTTTGCGACTTCAATAACATCGACGGTTAGCTCTCTCCCTCTCCTCTATCGATTTCATGCTACAATTTTGTAAGCTAATTGAGAGTAAAAGTTGAGATTTTTCCTGTGGTTTTGTCAAATGCAGTGCCTGTACGGACTTCGAGTGATCAACCTTACAGGCTACAGAAGTTCAAATTGAGATTATTTTATGAGTCTGATATTAAGCAGCCGAATATCATGGTAATCGTTTTGTTTGGCAGTTAAAACAAATTAAATTTTAGAGTAGGTCAAGTTTTATTCTCGATGAAACTACACTGAATTTTTGGCATTTTGATTATGTTCTTGTTGAACTAGGTAGCGAAGGAGCGATTGAAGCAGGTTATTACTGAGGCAGGAGAGAAGGATAGATCGGATTTGTCCACTGATCCTCCAGATATAAGCAATGTACTTGAAAGTAAGCTCACTGTATGAGTATGTAAATTTGTCAATACGTAGCTATTTTATCAATTGTGTATGATTTCATTTAACTTTTTGTTTCTTTTCTAATTCATTTGAATTGTTTTCTGCAGAGGTGAATTTGTTTATCGACTTTGATGCTAATTTATATTCTATTTTTCTGCTCCCTTGCATCTGCTTATTTTTTTTTTAGTTTAGATGCTTTTACCTAATGGAATTTATTTTAAGATTTTAACTTATCGAATCATTCTGGTGCGAACTGTGATTTTTGCAGGCTCCAAATCTGAAATTTCACCATCTTGGTTTGAAATTTTCAATAAAGAGCTTGTACGAACCGTCTCATTTTCCGAGCACGAGGCTTTTGACCACCCTGTGGCATGTAAGCTTTGAAAATTGATAGGAATAGGGACTTCCAGTTGTTAATTATCCCCCCAACCCTACCCCCTTTTTTTCTTTGGGCTACATATTCAAGGTTTTGGTTACTATAATCATAAAACAATTTCGGGTTTCATTCCTGGATTTATTTCTAATTTATTATGTAGGTGTCTCGGTTGTTTCTTCAAAGGATGAACAGCCGATCAACAAATTTGTGGACCTTTTCAACACTAACAAGTTGCCTTCTCTTCTCAATGATGGTGCAATGGATCCAAAGATTTTGAAACATTATGTATTGGTTCATGATAATAAAGATGGTCCCTCAGAGAAGTATGGTTGTCTTTCCTTTCTTTTTATGTTAGAAGGTATTGTCCAAGTATACAATATAAGAACAATAGATAGAGGCAACTGTTTGGCTCTATAATTAAACCTTTATGGTTATTATTCCAAGTCAATGCCTCGTCCTCTTTATGACTCAGTTCTTTTAACAGAATCTTCCCTTTCAATCCATCTTTTGCTAAAAAGCATATTTCCAGGGGCCAAACTTTATATTTGTTACTTGTAATATCAATTTGTTAATCTGGTATTGTATCCTACATTTTGTTCCTTTAAATAACATTTTTACTACATTCCACACTGCTATTTTTTTTATTCTCTCTTTTAGGCAAGTCTATACAACTCTGAATGTTTTGTGATGGGTTTAAAATTTTATTTGTTTGATTTCAGGGCAACTAAAATACTAACAGAGATGAAAAATACGTTTGGTTTTAATGGCTGTCATTTACTATGCATTAATTCTTCTCAAGATGAGCAGATAGAACATCAAGATAATCCTTGGGCTCCTTACGTAAGTTACTTTCTAGTATTATATATGTTCTTTTCATGCTTTGATATATTTTACCATGTGATTCATATCTCTGGCTTGAGTTATTGGACACAATGATCAAAAGGTGGTGGCCTTATCTACTTTTGTGACATTGGCAGAAATTTGATTCTTCACCTAGTCAGCATCTTGGTCGTTACCTTAACATCGATGATTTTAATGAGGTAAATTGCTTTATCACTGTTAGCATATGGTGTAAACAATATATTATATTTTGTTTCCTTCTCTTTTATTTTGTGGTTAATTATTCTGGAGCTTTTAACAAATATACCCTAAAAATTGCCAACAGATAAAGGATTTAATACAAGAATTATCGTCTAAACACATCATTCCTTACATGGAGCAGAAAGTCCGTGTGCTCAATCAGCAGGTAGGGAATCTTCAGCATTCCTTTGGACTTTGTGTTTTTTCACGAGGGGGCATGTTTGCTTTCACATGCACAACCTTTAATCTAAGCTATTAATGCTATTTTTTTATTGTCTCTTTCTTTCTCAAACCATAATTTATCATGGCTAGGTTTCTGCTACAAGGAAAGGCTTTAGAAACCAAATTAAAAACTTATGGTGGAGAAAAGGGAAAGAAGACACACCAGATTCCTCCAATGGATCTATGTATGTTTAAAAAATGCCTTCTTTTTTTAATGTCAAAGCTTGCTTCATATTTTATGCCAATTTTCCCTAATATAGGTTTCTACATTCCTTGTTGAAGGTATACCTATAGCTCTGTCGAGTCTCAGATCAGAGTTTTGGGTGACTATGCATTCATGTTAGGAGATTATGAACTGGCATTATCAAACTATCGCCTTGTTTCCACAGATTATAAGATTGATAAAGCTTGGAAGTGCTATGCTGGTGTGCAGGTATCTTCAACTTTTGTTTCTATAATGATTTGCTGTTTGCTGATCCTGATGACCATTTTCTAGGCTATAGTAATACTATGTGATTTCATATGGTGGATTTGGGATGTTAGTGTGAATATTGTTGTAAAAATGTGGAGTGGTTTACTTATATTTATGCCTTTTTTGTTCCTTGCTCTAGCTTTTTTGTTGTTTTGGGGTCCTATTCTGTGTGATAACTGGTGAATGTAATAAACAAACTTTTCTGTAGCAGAACTTTTGAGTGCAAAACCATGTTTTTGAAGCGTCTTTAGCTCTTGTAACTTTTATATGGCACGTGTATCATATATGTTTTGGGAAATGCTTGGATAGTCTGTCATGCTCGGAAAATTCTGTGCTTCTTTGCCTTTATGCCAGAAGTTCCTCTATTTGCTTCTTGATATTTCTTCAAACTATATTATCTCAACTTGTGAATCATCTCCATTAGTGACATTCTTCATTTGTCTCATTGGTTCCATGCAGGAAATGATGGGGCTTACGTACTTTATGTTGGATCAATCAAGAAAAGAAGCAGAATATTGCATGGAAAATGCTTTTAACACTTATTTAGTATGTGTGTTTTCTCTTGCTTCATCCTTGATCTTACAATACGAGGAAGAAAGCTATTTCATCATTGTGGATAAATCCTCTTTGTTACATTTTGCACTATTTAAAATAATACACAGGCAACTCATTTATAGGCCTTGTAACTTAGCAGAGAAAGGGTGTTTAGTTTACTAAATAAGCTTTATATGACCACTGGCCTAACACAATGGAGCTGGTTATTTACACATGATGCTACTAATCTGGCAACTTATTCCGGTCAAGTGAATCAAACAACAAATGCCACTTGGTTATGTGCTCTTTAACTTTGTCTAAGTATATCAAATTTGGTTTACTACAGAAACTTGGGTCTTCTGGTCGACAAAATGCTACACGCTGTGGTCTTTGGTGGATAGAAATGTTGAAGACAAAAGATCAATTTAAAGAGGCTGCCTCTGTTTACTTCCGCATTTGCAGTGAGGTACTGCCCACTGTTTCTGAAATAAAAAATGAATGAGGGTGGGTTTATTTTTTACTGAGACTTTTCTTTTTGCAGGAACTGTTACATTCAGCTGTTATGCTTGAGCAAGCATCTTATTGCTACTTGTTGTCCCAACCACCTATGTTGCACAAGTATGGGTTTCATCTTGTTCTTTCTGGTGATCGGTATATAAAATGTGACCAGGTACTTATTTTATTTATGCACAAATATGATTATAACAAATTGTATGATGCGGCTTTTGAAGATATTTTCCGCTTCCTCTTGTAGATTAAACATGCAATTCGAACATATAGAAACGCTGTCTCAGTATATAAAGGAACCCCATGGAGCTACATCAAAGATCATGTTCATTTCCATATCGGCCAGTAAGTTATTTCAAATTGATCCAACTGAAGTTTAACATGCTGGGCCTGCAGAATTTGCAAAGCAAAATTTTTTAACAGATCTTATTTAACATAGGTGTTATGGTTTTCTTGGGATGTATGATGTTGGTGTCACACACATGTTGGAAGTCCTGGCCTGTAGCCATCAGTCCAAGGCAACGCAGGAGTTATTCCTCAGGGACTTTCTTCAAATCGTTCAGGTGACTGCTATTTCTAAATGGTACTCTAACCCTAATTTGATATAGGTGGTATTTATTTTCCCATTTCTCTGAGTTTGACAATCATCTTGAATGATGTAGAAAGCAGGGAAAACATTTGAGGTATTAAGACTCCAGTTGCCTGTTATCAACATCTCATCACTTAAGATTGATTTTGAAGACCATCGAACCTATGCATCGCCTGGATCAGTATGTTATTCTACTACTATGTAATCTATAAATGTCAACCTTTCCTTGATAGCTTTTCAAGATGCCTCTCCTGCTCTCCCCTTTGTTTTATTGATCATTAAATTTGGTTGGTTGTATACATGCATGAGCCCTAGCATGTGCTATATTTATACACCGAACACATTCATGCACAGATCCGCTCTCTCTCTGTCTCTCTGACTCTCTGTATGACATTGAAAAATGATGCTATTAAGGTATCAGGAGGGGATTCCATGAATCTTTGATTCTAAGCATCATGTATCTTAATCCTGATATGCACATGACCTTATGGTTTTATCACTAAACCTTTTGGATTTATGAAGTTGGTTAAGAAATACCTTGAAGTCAAGTTTGTTGGTGCTGTAAGCATGGCCACAAGTACTAATTAAAATTTCACTGGAATGCGCACAGTATCTTTTAACATGTCAAATATCTTGTATTGTTATTGTCTATACTTTTTAGGTTTTCCTAACCTAAATCAAGTGTGTTGGTGGTGTAAACATCACAAATATCCTAATTAACACTGCCCATTGAAGATATTAAAATCTTGTATTGCTGCTATCAATATTTTTATGATTATGATTATGATTATGATTGTCATAGTTATAGTTTTATTGACTCTTCAATTGGAAGACACTCTGAATTCTGAAAGTGGTTTAGACTTTAGATGATCAATTATAGCTGTGGCTACCTTTCCTTTTTAACATACCAGAACAGTGTTAAAGAAAGTGTCATAGTTATAGTTTTATAGACTCTTCAATTGGAAGACTCTCTGAATTCTGAAAGTGGTTTAGATGATCAATTATAGCTGATGCTACCTTTCCTTTTTAACATACCAGACCAGTGTTAAAGAAAGTGTCTGGTGTTCATTGGAGGAAGAGATGATCCCGTCATTGCCTACTGCCAGGACTAACTGGCTGGAACTACAATCAAAGCTTTTACCAAAATATAAAGAATCAAACATCTGCGTGGCTGGAGGTATGAAGGTCATATTGTTCAATGGAAAACTATGTAAATCTTCTTTAATTTATAAAATACACTTCATGTAGTGTTTGGATTTGAATTTTGTTATAGAGAGTTTTGTTGGGAATAATACTTGCGGTGAATGAAGAGCGCACAGTTTGTTAAATTCTGTCACTGACACTTCATGCGGTGTTTGGATTTGAATTTTGTTATATAAAGCTTTGTTTTGTAGGGAGTAATACTTGCAGTGCATGAAGAATTTTTTGTGACTGCATGTTAGTTTTGGACTTGATTTTTGATGAAGACTCAGATTCATAATGCACACAAGTTATTTAAGAGCTTTGTTCTGTCGCCAATACATGAAAAGTATGTTGAGAGTCCATGTCTAGTTTTGTTTGTTACTGAGAGCAGGAAATATTGGAAAAAAAAGGGTTTTGATTGCTATTTATTATGTAAGATTGTTAATCAGTACCAGGCACACAAAAAAAGAAGGGACCAAGGGGCCTCATCCTGTTTTATTCCCTATAGTGGTATAACATTCTTTGATATTGTGACTGCAGAAGCAATAAAGATCGCCATTGAATTTAAGAACCCCCTGGAAATCCCTATCTCAATCTCTAGTGTTTCTTTGATATGTGAGCTTTCTGCAACATCAGATGAAACGAATTCTGGTGAGTTACAAGCAGTTCATCTCTAAATTTTCTTTCCTTCTCTTTCTTATTTTGTCAATTTGAATGAGGGTAAATTCATAGGAAAAAGAAAACAGGTTATCACAATTTTAATGTTGGCGCAGATGTAAGTTGCTCAACTTCTGGAATCGGGAACAATGAAGAACATAAAAACCTGAGGTATTTGTGCAAACCTTTTCACAATCTTTTCCTAAATTTTGTTTGTTTTCAAGCCAGTTTCCTTCTATGGTGCTCCTGGATTCAGTATCATTCTTACAACTGCTAATCTAGTTTTCCTTGCTCACTGCAGAGAGATAATATCAGACACTTCCTCATTTTC
Organism: Salix purpurea; assembly: GCA_027405865.1. Taxonomy (NCBI): domain Eukaryota; kingdom Viridiplantae; phylum Streptophyta; class Magnoliopsida; order Malpighiales; family Salicaceae; genus Salix; species Salix purpurea. The sequence goes on along the minus strand of JAOWLH010000002.1, from coordinate 4,062,758 downwards.
CTTGTCCGAGGTCAACATCTCTCTAGGAGGGGGTGAAGCCTATTTGGTGAGTGCTTTCTTTGAACTGTTGAATGAATTTGCAGTGACTCGACACATTTGAAATCCTCTGAGCTTCATAGAGTCAGGGTGTGGGTTATCCCTATTTTCCGGTGCATATGGAAGAGAGAATTAAGTGCATCACTATATGTACAGTACCTTTGTGCAATATTTCATTGCATGAATTTTGCAAGTGGTATTGTTGCCGGTCAATCAAATATTATCGTGTGTTGCTCACTTTAAAAATTCATGAAGAAATCAAGTTAACAAATGTATTATAATGATGATATCCAAATAATAATTTTTTTTTGGAAAATATATTTGTCAAAAATGACCATTTGTGTAAGAAGGTATAGGAACTAGTAATGACGTTGAGGCATGCAAGAACAGTCACTACTTTCAGTTTTCTTATAGATTCATATCTTTTCTTCAAATACTTATGACACATCTATATGGTTTTAAAATGAATTCAAATTAAATATTCTCCCTTCTATTCGATGCAATTGTTGATTTACTAGATCTTTCATTTTTTTTGCAATTTTTTCCCTAATAGAAATATAATAATGTTGCAGTTCTTTCTTTCTTTCCTTTTCATCTTGATTTTTCAAGAATGAATGATTTTGCAATTCTAATTATAATATATTGTAATGAATTCCAATTTTGGGTGGAGCTAGTCCTTGATTTTAATTTCTTTGAATGAGAAATTGGATATGATATGGTCCAAAGTTCGATTATAATATTTTTATGCATTTCTATGGTCTTTTAATGTACATATCAAAGAAAATCTTATGTAAGCAGAAGTTTATCTCAGGTTCTGCCATTGGAGGAAGGCCTGAATCTTTGAATTTGTTCTGTCCGCCACTTCTTCAGCAGTTTGATAATTCAAAACTTTAATATTGCAAACCAAAATGGATTATTTGTCATAGGTAGTCCATTTGGAAAATACTTCAAACCAGAATATAGTATGGAAGATAGTGTAAACCAAAACTCTTTAAAAGTCCAGTTGCTTTCCCTATTTCAATAGTCATAGTTACTGTCTTTAAAAGTCCAGAATCATAGATACTTTTCTTTGATATAGTGTTCTCCTAAGATATTTTGCTCAATAGTCACCGTCATTTTTGGAAGTCATGTTTTGACAATCCTTTTTTTCTTTCAGGTGCAACTAACAGTTACTCCCAAAGTAGAAGGCATTCTAAATATTGTTGGCGTCAGATGGAATTTGTCAGGTTCTGTGGTTGGTTTTTACAGTTTTGGGGCTAATTATGGGAAAAAGAAAATTGCAAAGGGAAGAAGGAAAGCTAAGCAATCACCTGGCAATTGTTTGAAGTTTATGGTGATCAAGGTGCAGACATCCTGCCCCCCCACACCTTATTTATTTATTTATTTAGGTTAAGTTGGAATATTAATTTTTGTACATATTCGTTCTTGTCCAGAGTCTACCCAAGCTTGAGGGCTTCATTCGTGCTCTACCTGAGAAGGCATATGCAGGACATTTACAGCATCTTGTTTTGGAGTTGAGGAACCAATCAGAGTTTTCTGTAAAGGTAAGCTTTTTTCCCATCACTCTAGTGTCCTAATGAATAATGTAACTTGTTTGCTAGTATTGGGTAGCATACTTCTTGTATCTGTGACCCCGCCAGCTACTGTATTGCAATCTTGTGATTTGAAAAATTGAATCATGTTGACATTTGAAAGATTGATTTGATGATTTCAGTCTTAATATTATACTCTGTAAAACGTTTTGGACCTACAGCTGTTAGAGGCACAGATTTGATTCGTAAGAGTAACCACTTCATCCAAAAATGTTAAAGGGGAGGACAGTTTCCAAATTTTCCATTCCAAGACCTCAGTTGATGGTGCCCAAATTGGATAATGCCTTTTTCTTTTCTCAAGTTAATCTTTTAGACTGCCACAATTTTTGTTTTTAAAGTTTCTTAATCTTTTAGACTGCCTCAAATTACCATGGTAACTTGAGTGAAAGAAAGAACCCAACTTGTCTATATGTCAGGCTTTGTTAATTACTCCTGCAAATACAAGCATAGATACTGTCTATTAGTAAGATCCATTAATGAATGAGTGCTTCTAGTGTCTTCTCTGTTTTAACTTTGTTTATAATCTTTCTTGGCAGAATTTGAAAATGAAGACCAGCCATCCTAGATTCCTAAATATTGGGAAACAAGAAGATTTGGATTTAGAATTTCCTGCATGCTTAGAGAAGAAAACAAATGTTAGCCCACCTGCTAATCCAAAAATAGCATCTAATGGTGTTTTTCTATTTCCAGAGGTCAGAAGATCACCTTATGCATTGGTTTGTGGCATTTAACATAAAAAATTGGTATCTTGCTGTTTTTAGTTATATACTTGCTTTTGTCCTGCTATTTCAGGATCTCTCCGTGCAAGGGGAAAATCTACTATTGTGGCCTCTTTGGTTTCGGGCTGCTGTTCCTGGAAACATCTCCTTGCAAGTAGTAATATACTATGAGATGGGAGATCTATCAAGTGGCATGAGATACCGAACTCTACGCATGCATTATAATTTGCAGGTATGTGCTTGAATATTGGAGATTTGTTGTCTTTTCTTCATGCTTCTTACTATTTATAATCCTATTAATAAGATCATACCAAGCTTCCAGAGCTATCAATGCAAAATATTGAATGGGTTTTCTTTCTGATATCAGGATAAATATTGTCATGGATGGACTCGGAATAATTTATACTTGTGCTATATATGCTATTGTCCAGATATTATAATACTGATACTGATACTGTTCCTGTTTGTTTTTTCAGCAGTTAAGAACCAACTATCATTAAGTTGGTGATGCATGTAATTTCTCTTTGTTTATCAAATACTTTCTACTTATCTAAAGCAATTCATATTTTCCAATAGGTACTACCATCGTTGGATGTGTCATTTAAAATCAGTCCCTATCCATCAAGATTGCAAGAGTTCCTTGTGCACATGGATATTGTCAATAAAACTGATTCAGAGAGCATCCAGGTTAATCAGCTATCAACCATTGGAAGCCACTGGGAAATTTCGCTGCTTCAACCCATTGATGCAATCTTCCCTTCACAATCTTTAATCGCTGGCCAAGCATTTTCATGTTTCTTTGTGCTCAAGGTTGGTACAAGAATCTGCATTTTCAGGTTAAGCATTTTTGAAATTTCCCTTCCCTTGCCTTTCAATCTTTTACCTCTTCCCATCTCGCAGGTTAAATGTTTCTTTCTTCCAATCATCTTCTATTTCCTTGTTTTGCTGTTTAGTGCGAAACTTGATGTGCTTGCTGCTAACTTGTACATGAACAGTATTTCCTATTGTGTTTTGCCAATGCCCTATAAATTCGTTTTCATGGCCCTTTAAATTTCACCTAATTATGTTCTGTATTTTAAGCTGATCAAATAAATTATTCTTTATCTTCAGAGTTGTAGGAAATCATCAAGTACCTCATCTCTTTTCCCTCACATTGGAAGCAATGTAAGTTTGGTTCCTGATGGTAGCAAAGGAGCTCCTTTTGATACATCTAACTCACCTTTGGCTGATTTCCACGATTGTGAAAGGTTGCAGCATGGGATTTCTAATCAGGTTGGTAATATCCGAATGACAATCAAATGCGGTGTTTGTTTTTGGTGCCATCAGCATTTTCATCACTATCACCACCTAGACCACAAACACAGCTGCACCTTATTTTTTTGATCAAAATTCCGAGTGACAATTTTGGATATCCTTTTCAAGCTGTTGTAAGTGTCAATCCATACGATTTTGTTTTGGTTACTCTGTTTAATCAAAGTTGCAAGTAAGCAACAATAGTGGCAGTTAATATTTTATGTTTGGTTGTGACCAGTCATCTTATTTCCTTGCATGGCCTTTAATGCTTTATTTTTGAACCTTCTGTTTCTGCATGTATCAGGAAGCTGAAAATTCAGTGGACTTTATTTTGATATCTCGGCCACTAAAAAACAATGCAGAGCCTGGAGTTTCAGACGCACATTATGTCTTTTCTCATCATGCATGTCATTGCAGGCAAGAATATACAAAAGTGCTTCTGGTTTGCAGTGGCTGCTCTGTTTTTCTGTTCCTTCTTCAATCATCTAGCTTTTAAGTATTATTTCTGTTTACAGCACTGCGAGCACAAGTCCAATATCATGGGTAGTTGATGCACCTCGAACCAGACATCACGACTTCTCTACTACTTCGTTTTGCGAAATAAATTTTAGGATGACTATCTACAACTCATCAAATGCTCGCGCATCGATAGTCATGAAGACCCTTGATTCCACCAGCATTAGTGATCAGTTGAGGGACGAAACTTCTGGAAACCAAGTTGGGTGGCATGATGTGTCTCTAGCGAAGGACCATGTTAGAAAGTCACCATTACCAGAAAGTGTCTCTGCATTCATCTGGTCTGGGTCAAGCTCAACCAGAGTCCAACTCAAGCCGTTATCCACAACTGAAATTCCTCTTCAAATATGCGTGTTCTCCCCTGGTATATATGATTTGTCAAACTATGCTTTGAATTGGAATCTTCAACCAGTTGATGATCATGAAAAAGTAGGAGAGAGAATACAGTCTTCAGGGACAAGCCTGGGATATCCTTGCTACCTTACTGTTCTCCCATCAGATTGATTCGGGTTTGCGCGCCTAGCTTTGTTGTTTTAGGTGTTACAGAGGGCCCCTATTGTAGTTATTTTTGCAACTTTGGCATGTAAATTAATTCCATCGATGTATTTTTTATTAATTTTTTTTTCACAAAATAGAAATAGAAAAGAGAGTTAATCATGTACTGAACATGCGACATTCTTTTGGTCATTGGAAATAACAGGGAATGGAGATGAGAAACGATCGGACTGTTGGCTTTTCATTTTTTATGAATTTATTTTGCTAAATAATAGAAAAATTACTTGATAAATAACGGGTGTGTCCATTGATAAACAGCTGATTCAGCTAACTAGTGTACCATTAAAATGCTTTGACCATTCAATCCTTGCCTTATGATTAGATTATTGTGCCATTAACAACTATTATTAATCTACAGAAAAGAATGTTTGGCATGCATTCTTTTGAATCTAGTTGGAATTATTATCCCAACAATTGCATTGATGTTATCTACTATTCCTTGGTTATGCTTTTTTAAAGAGTACTGGTAGTTTGTTTTGAACTAGCATTTGTTAGTTTTTAAGGAAGATCTATATATATATATATAAAAGAGCATTGGAAAAAATAATTCTATAAAATAGCATAAACTGTACGACGTTCAGGTTGCATATACGTTCCTCACCTAGATGTGTAGGTGCGGCTTGCACGTCCATTTGAATTAAAATTGCCTGTAACCCTTTTTTTTTTTTTTTTTTTCTCTTTGCCTCCTCCTCCAGTGTTTCCCTTACTTTCCCATCTCTTGATCTCTATCTCCACCATGATACAACTCTCTCACTCTCTACGGTGATGAAACACCTTTTGCTTTCCATTGTGTTATTTTCATGACAACTAGTATCATAGTTACCACCACCACTCACAGTCGCACATTATCTTTTTTTCATTAATTTCTGGTATAATCCATCTTTCTCTTTTATTATTTTATTTTTTTGCTAATTTGTGATTATGTTACGGGTTAGGGTTATATTGTTTTTTGTTGTTAGTTTAGGGTTTTGCTGGTTTTAATTAAATTAACTTAACTTATATTAATTAACTATAAAACACCATTTGGTTGATAAATTACATTATTTAGGAAGAAATTGATGAATTACGGTTTTGTTGATTATCTTATGTTTGTGGTTTTTTTTTTGTCACTTTCGGGATTTGTTGATTTTAGTTAAATTAACAATATATTATTATTATTATTATTATTATTATTATTATTATTATTATTATTATTATTATTATTATCATCATCATCTTAAAATCATACCAACTGAGTTAATAAATAATGTTGCTTAGGAATAAATTTTATGAATTATGGCTATGTTGATTATGTTAGGGTTTAAGGATTGTTATGTTATTATGGTTGCATCAATTTTGATATTGTCAATGATATCACTTGTAATGAAGTAATGAGTTTCTTAGTGCTAGATTAGACATCTCAATTATCAAACTAAAAAAACTAATATGTCGGCATGATTAGTTCTAGTGATGAAAGTTTAAATTCTAGAGTTATACTTGAATAATAAACCTAAATAAGTAAACCTCTCTATTATTAAGTTTATTTTGATCCTAAGTTACACTTAAAGGACCAATAAGCATCACATGCCATGGTTTGTCTAGGATTGGTGGTGATGCAATAACTCTAGCATAGACACGAGAAATTATAAATATGAAAGCTCAATTAAGTATGACAATTGTTCTATATTGTTAGGATGACTCTGAAACTATGTGACGAGGAAGATGATTGTAATGTGATGATATATTAGGGGATGATGAGTTAGTTAGGTTAATATGTCAATTCATAAGACCTCACATTCTTGAATTTAAGGATGCTAGTGGGTTTGATAAAACGACATGCAATATGTTTTGAGTCATATGAATTCAAGTTTAACTACTAAGTTGGGGGTTGGACAAACCTTTCAAAACAAGTTTGAAATAATTATTGGAGCTAAGTAGTGACATAAAAAAATTCATTACAATACAAGGTGCAACGTTCTGCCATAATTTATGTGTAATTACAGTCAATTTATGAACCAACATGCCAATGATATTTTCATGGGGGGGCATAACAAGAATTCTGATTTATTTGAGATCTTAAAACTGAAAAAACCTCATACATGTATCAACCCAATTGTTATACAAGGTCATCATCAGATTGACTAAGATTTTATTGCTAATATGATAATGACCATTGTCAAAGTTGAAATAAGCATTAACATTTCTACCATTCAAGCTACCATTTACATAGTTTTTGTGTGATGTATTATATCATAAGACATGGATGACTAAATAGAAAGTATTGAAACAATTATTTTGTTTATACGAGGAGTTCTTTTGAATACTGTCTATATTTTTTTAACTCTTAAAGAACTAAATCTAAGTATAGTTGTTAAGTAAAATCATAAAATGGTTAATGGCAATAAAACAATCTTTATAAGAGTATTCTAGGCATTTGGAGAAGTAATTAAAGTGTTTAAATATTGTTGTCCATTGATAAGTGTTGACAATTTTTTTTTTTTATAGGAAGTGCAAGACAAAATTATTGATTGGAGCTTCTTATAACGAGAATAATGAGGTGCCTTTTATGTTATTTTATGGTCAAAGAAGAGATGAATATTAATTGAACATGATTCTTAGATTTACCTCGCCAATATGTCATAGGTGGACATATCAAATTGTGTATAATATCATAAAGATATGCAACTATAAAAAATGTCACTACACAAACATGGCTTAAGCTAATTAGGTATCATCATTATTGTTTGTGATATGTTTTTAATAACTTTAACAAAAGATTCAAGGATGTGGCTTTGAAGAAAATATCGGAGAAAATATTTGTCAAAAAGTTTGAAACATTTTATATTGGTATGATTTAAAGGGATAAGGAGAAAAAAGAATAACTATAATTTAAACCTAAAGAAAGATGAACAGTCTCATATGATGGTGATCACCGTTATGACGATATAATGACTAATTTATCAAGATTTGTTTTATTAATATCATAAAAGATTTTCTTAGCTTACCTGTAATGACTATAATATTGATGGCCTTTTATAGTCAATTAAATATCCTATTAAGCAAAGAGTCATGGTAGTAATAACGGGGACATCAAACCCAAGACATGGTTTATGCACGTGTATGATCATAAATGATGGGGGGTAGCCTAACTTGTTAAGGTATTGGGGTTTAACATAATTTTTTAGTTTAATTTATTTAAACTTTTAGTTGAGTTTTATTAATTAAGCTTTATTTATGTTGGATAGATTTCTTTAGTGGATTAAGCCTAATAGTTGGTTGTTTTAGAGTTTATTATTTATATGTGAATTTTTAAACATTACATTTAATTTTAATGATTTGAATAAAATTTGCAATTTTTTAGACTTTTCCAACCCTTTGTCTCTTCTTTTCATATTTTTCTTTGGCCTTTCATCTTAGGCTTTTTCCTTTTGCTTGTTTTAATTTTTTTTCATCTTGTATCAAGTAGATTTCATAAGATATGGCATATTGTGGCCCTTACAAGTACATGCTAAATTAGAGGCTGATGGAAAAAACAAAACAAAACAAAAATCCCCAAGTCTCTTTAATCCTTATATTGACTAATTCAAATGGAGATCCCTTTTCACAATAATAGTTGAAGAGAGGTTTGATGAATGATTAACTTTATTGCATGTTTTGTGTTGCAAAAAGTTATCTTTAAATAATTTATAGGCATGTTATTTTCTAACACCATATACAAAGATTTATATGCTTTTTACTTTTTTATCCTTACCTTACCTACCACTACGGTCAAATGTAATGTTCAAATGTAGAAACATGTTGAACTAGGTGGATGGCTAAAAAGAGTTGAAGTAGATCCATTCATTTTTATACATCTGTACAAGGACATGGATGCTAGGGATGTGCATACATAAAATAAATATGACATATGAACTGAAAGAGATAACAATAGAAAAATATATCAAATTAAACAATGTATATGTATATTTGCAATTGTTTTCTCTTGTATTACTATTTTTTTTTATTGTTTAATCAATATAAACTTATTTTAAATTTTGTTGCAATATTAACAACTTGTTTTGATGGGTACACATCATGATATGAACTATAAAAGGTGAATATACTGTTAAAGGATACCACAACCATCGAGAGGATGAGTTGACATCATGTCCAAGTTCCGATGATATATTGATTTTGCAATTGCAGGACCACTACCATTCCATAAATAGAGGGGCTTGATGAGTATTTAATTTGTATAAATAAGCCACATATGTATTCAAACTCATAATCATTTCACTAATTATGTATTAATTTGATTGATAATTTTTAGGACTGTGATCCCATTACACCTCGACAACAAGCATTGATAAAGTTAAATATATATGTTTGTCCTTATATTATAGAGGTTGGTTTTTACCAGATCAATCAATTTCAAGAAATCAAACTTAATCATGATTTATTATTGTATTTGAAAAGAGATGAAGGTGTTAAATCCACATGTTTCACCTATGTTTTAGGATATGACACCCATATTTCTAGATATTGCTATTATACTCAACTTTCTTATAAACACATCTCCTATTACATGCCCCACATTGTTTAATAATGATGAACCATCTATGAGGACATGTTCCTTCACCTAAAGGATATATAAGTGATTCTATTAAGTTGAAATTGTTGCAAACCAAATTTGTAGCCCTTTAATTGTGTGATGAAGGTGGTGATGCATTATTATATTGGAGCCTATATAATGTACCTTTTTTTAGGATTTCATATTCATATATTTGGCTGATAATGCAATGTTAGTCTACTTTATGAAATTGCTAAAGAACGTTCAATGCATTTGTAACTATATCTAAGGATTAACCATGTTTGTCTATCATTAATGCTAGCTATGTTAGGCATGCATAAAACAAAGAAAACTAAGTTAGTTGATGCCAACTATTTCTATGTGTAATCTGATATAATTTTTTTAATGAATAATTTATTTTTAAAATATCAATCAATAGTTTCAATTATTAACATATATCTATGATCGTAGGAGTATCTCCATATTGATCATCTAAATGTATGAAATAACACAATATTGGACACAAAGATAGGAAGTGGTAACTCTCAATTGAAGCTTGGTAATAATTATTTTTAATAAATTATTTATTAACAAGTTAAATATATACAAATTTTGTATGTCATGGGGCTGACGCGATAGCATTAAGAGGTTTTTAGGAGTCACAACCTAGTTATTTGAGTAGGGTTGATAGTAAACCCGAATGTTCTAGGCTTTCTCAAAAGTTTAAAAGGTAAGAGACTAGTAGTGGTTAGAGAATATATTAACACATTTAACACACCTTACCTAAGACAAGTTGCTTTGTGGGTTTAGTGTATTTTATATATTTGGATGGTTTCTTGACGAGTGTTTTGGCTTAAAATTTATTTATATAAATAAATCTGATCTTTTGAATTCTTTATGAGCTTGTGTACTAAAATAAATTTGCATATGGATAGATCCATTCTTGTGCTTCAATAGAGTTCACTTGTCATGGATAAGGGTTACGTTAATAAAATATTTCTAATTAAAATCGGTGAATATTCAAGATAATTTTTTGGATAAATTATTGATATTTGAAATACTAGCTTTCTCATATGTCCAATATTCATACTAGGATATTTAAAAGATGGTTAAAATAATCTGAATTAAATTTGAAAAATATTTAAAATAACTCAGAGTTTCGGCATGTGACAATAGAGATGGGTGCCAAGTCTGTTGTGGACAGCATTCTCTCCACAACATCTGATATTTCCGAATCTGGAGCAGTTATCCAGGACTGTCGTCTCTCCACAGCTCTTTTGTTAGCAAGATTATCTTGTAAATGGCTTCTGATCTGCACAGCAGGTCTCGAGTTCGAGTCAAGGACAGAACAACCAGGATTTTACTCGTTTATCTGAACCTACAAAGTACATTTTCTTGGGATAGAGTTTCCTCACATCCAAAAATAAAATTATCTTGTAATGTTCTTGGCTGTGACCTGTGGAGCCATGCTCCTGACTTTCCAAGTCCTACTGTAGCTGATGAAGCTTAATATATTTCTGATAACATTGATGTGGTTCGTGGTGGCTTCAAAGTATCCGGAAGAGTAGAAAACGTCAGAAAGGAAGGGTTCTGTTCGGAAGATGGATTTAGCTGAAGCCAACGATCGAGTTGATTTCTTCAACAAATTCTCATGGAACTTGGCTTTCTCTGATTATCAAGTGCGTTACTAGTTCGTATTATTATCTGGAATGGTCAAAATATTTTCCAAATATATTCCCAAAAACCCCCTGATACGACTAAATCTAAAGGGTATATTAGCTCGTGTGCTGATCAAATGAAGAAGTATAAGGGTTCATCTGATGGGTTTATCCTTTTTTAATCTTTTTTCCCTATCATATTTGTCAATCATTATTCTAATTTTCTATCATATTTTGTATACTTTTTCTAAAAGGAGTGACCATAAACAGATTAGATAACTACAAATCAATGCGACCAGGTCTCCTCTCTCCTTAAACCAACCCTCCCTCCTCGTTTAAACACAAAAATATAATCAATAATAAAAATAATGAAAAAATCCACACGTCTTGCACCTATTTAAAAATCCTTTACCCCGTAAGACCCATTCTCTCTCTGGCCCTCTCTCTCTTTTCGTATTTCAATTTCCAGGAAAGTTGCAAGGAAGAAAATTCATATAGGCAGGATAAACCTTCCATTACTCCATGTCTATATCGCTAATAAATTCAATTGTACATTTGTCAGCTTCTTCTCCACCTTAAGGGAGTGCAAATCGCTGTTGAAGTTGAACTAGTGAACTTTGACCAGTCCAGCCAGCCAGCCAGCCTCCAATATATCCATACCCCTTGAAAACCTTGTGCGAAACCATTCCTTCTATAAAAATTCTCTCTTTTCTCTCATTTTGATATCCTGAATTCGTAGTAATCTTGAAATCCCCTCTGCAAAACATGAATGATCTCCTCTCCAGCTCCATCTCTCGCTTTCGCAGAGAAGAAGCCCCCCCAGCTGACCATGTAATTGAGATGTCTGAAGCGCCATCCACCGGAGGGAACCTTGACAAGTTCTTTGAAGAAGTAGATTCCATCAAAGATGAGCTGAAAGAGCTAGAGAAGCTTAATGAGAATCTTCAGTCTTCACATGAGCAAAGTAAGACTCTGCACAACGCTAGGGCTGTCAAGGACTTGAGGTCCAGGATGGATGCCGATGTTGCTCTAGCATTGAAGAAGGCAAAGCTGATCAAGGTCAGGCTAGAGGCCGTGGACCGGTCTAACGAAGCGAGCCGGAATCTTCCAGGGTGTGGAGTGGGGTCTTCTTCGGATAGGACTAGGACTTCGGTGGTGAGCGGGTTGAGGAAGAAGTTGAAGGATTTGATGGATGGTTTTAATGGGTTGAGGCAGAAGATATCGACCGAGTATAGAGAGACTGTGCAGAGGAGGTACTTCACTGTGACTGGGGAAAATCCTGATGAAAAGACTATTGATCTCTTGATCTCTACAGGTTAGTGATTCATTTTGGGGATCAATTTCGGTATTCGATAAAAGAACCTAAAAGCGTTGACTTTAGATATATGGCTAAAGAGACAAAACTTACTTGCATGGTATTCTTGGTATAAAAATGATTTGCAATAATTGGAACAGGGGAGAATTTAGACAAGCGTTCACGCATGTGAATGATGTTTCTTCATCTCATATAGGTGGTAGCAACCCATGATGAGTGGACTGGTTTTTGATCGTTGACAGCCTTTTCCCATTTGTACATACAACCTCAATTTGCAAACCTTTTCGTTTAGTTTTTGTCCATGGTGTTCGTGGGATTAGATTCTAGTCACCTGGGTCGTCACTAAATAACTCAACCAGCTAATTGATGGAGTCCATTCAAATAAATTTTCAATGGTTTCTGGGATTTTGAATTCAAGACCTTCAAGAATGGGATAAATTTGGTGCAATTAATGTTCTTATGATTTGAAAATTTTGCTGCTCTGCAGGTGAGAGCGAAACATTTCTCCAGAAAGCAATTCAACAGCAAGGGAGAGGCAGGATTCTGGACACTATTAGTGAAATTCAGGAAAGGCATGACGCTGTGAAAGATTTGGAAAATAATCTAAAGGAGCTTCACCAAGTGTTCTTGGACATGGCAGTAATGGTCCAGCATCAGGGTGAGCAATTGGATGACATTGAGAGCAACATGCAAAGAGCTAATTCTTTCGTGCGAGGCGGCACCCAGCAGCTGCAGACAGCCAGGAAACTACAGAAAAATACCAGGAAATGGACTTGTTATGCCATTATTATATTGATGATCATCTTACTTGTTGTGCTCCTCATTTTGAGGCCCTGGAAGTAGAGGTGATGCTGTCTTCGAGATGGACATGTCTACACCTATTCCAGCTTGCTACGACGAGCGTTTTTTGTTATTTTCTTGGCGTGTGGATTACTTATTACTTTCTGCTTTTGCGAGTAGAATTTTGATGGGGGTGTGGTAAATCATTGTGATCTAGCAGATTATTACAGCCAGCGAGATGGGAAATCACAGGGTGATTTATGAGTGTGAGTGCTTCCAGATCAGGAATAATGCCATGGATTCCCTTTTGGATCTAGCCATGTATTGCCATTTTGGAGACAGAGCTTCCCCTTCTCGTACTTTATTCTTTTCTGTAACTAATATTTTGGGTTTTAGTTTATGAATCTTCTATTCTTCTTGGTATTTCTATACGCGTCTTGTCGATCATGACTCTTCATGTATGGAACTAGCTATAGAAAATATGTTCTTTTCCCCTCTATTCTATGCTCTGCTGGCGACTTCTTCTCGTCAAGCATTTGGTGTGTTGGACCTGTAATCTTCTGCTTCAACAGGGGTGGCTTCGGAGATTCAACGATTCCACCTGGCGACAGGGGACTGGTTAAAATAAAAGAAATGAAGTGCCAGGGGGAAGACTGCATTCTCTGCACTCATTTCAATTTGACCGGCAAATCATACAATTAGAGGTCAATAACTGGAAGAGAGGAACCGTAACAACAGCTACCCTATATCAGCAACTGAAATTAAAAGTATTCAAAAAATAAAGTAAAGGCCAATTAACAAGTTATGCACAGTTATTTTGATCCAACGATGTGCATTAAACGAACCAAATCTAATGGATGGTATTCAATCAACAGTAAAAGGCAGAGTTTTTCCTGGGATTTCTACGGTTTCGCAGCACGCAACAAGCTTGCCTCCTACAAACTACCCAGTTCGATGCCTGTAAAGCTGGTTCTTAGGGATTAATTATTATCATCTTTTTTCCCTACAGAAGCCACAGAGAAGCGTATTTGCCAGCAACTTCTTAGGTATTGGGAACCATCTTCGAATTTAATTGCATATTCTACATGAACAGACCAGGTTTTGAGTTAAGAAAAACATCCTGGCCTGGCTAGATCCGAGCTTCACGACATTGATTTGTTTTTATGTTTATGACATGTGTTTTCTTTAAGGAAAATATAATTGTCTGCACAGGAAAAATCTGAAACTCTCAGGAACATGGGACAGGGTTAGCTGTTCCTCTGTCGCAGGATTTACAGTTCCCTGAACAAATCGTACGAAAACACCAGCGAAGGATCCCTATTAGGACCACCGCAGGAAAAACAATTCCCGATCTTCATCGAGATTTGGCCACACACACAGCAAACAATGACAGACATCTTCTTACCTTCCCTTTTTAATCAATTTCTATATATTTTATTTTTCATCATTTTAATTTCTGGGGATTGACAATCATTATATTTTTCAATTCATGGTAAAAAAAGAAAAAGAAAAAGAAAAGCCATGCATCAGTCCCTTTACTAGCTAATCTACGGGATTGGAATTCTTTTTGTATAAAATATATTCAAACTAGTTCATACGTTGATCAACTTAAATTTATTTAAAGAATAATTTAAAAAAAATGTCCATTCATTTCACACTGGTACAAAAAAGAAGTAAACAAAATTAATGAATTCATATTCTCAAAATTGAAGGATAAATAAAGGGTTGCAGAAGTTAGTTTGAGGTAGCGATTTGCATGGAAGAGGTGGAATGTTTATTGAATTATGGAGGGACCACACACAAATGTAGTCGCCTAAACACACCTTTAATCTACCCTCGATGCCCACAATTCGCGTGAATATTATTTTCAACTTTCTATTTATTTTTTTTACCTGAATATTTACGTCCATGAAACGATTTATCCATTATTCATCAACCAACTCTGGCTCTTTATAAATAAAAAAAAGAAAGTTAAATTGTATGTATAAATATACCGAGCACATGTATCCCGTATAAATATACCGAGCACATTGTATAAATTATCATATTTATGTCAAAACCAAAATTTGAAATATTTTTAAAAATAAAATAATAAAGCATAGATATGCGAGGAAGCTACAATAAAATTACCAAAACCTAATACACTTTGAATAAATACTTTTCATAAAGACTTAGGGTTATTGTTTATTTAACAATGTAATGATAATTTTGACTTTCCCATAAATATTTATTGAACTAGATATTGGTAGATATTGGAGGGAGTGAAATTTTTTTTACAAGGCTTATTAGTCATTATCAAACTAATTTGGAGCATATATATATGTGTGTGTGTTTTAAGAACATATTGAAACGACTAAATCACCCTTGGAAGCACAATTTTTAAAATTGGTGTCCAAGGGCTTTATGTATTTTCATTTTGTTTTTTATGTTATTATTATGTTGACTAAAAGGGTGATTTGGTATTTTTATAAATGTAAAATATACTTAAAAAGCTAAAGGTGGTTAGTACGTGCACCTTGTGATATGTTTTTTTTTTTTTTTAAAAAAATGGTCCTTATTTTTTTTGTGTGTGGGGGTTAATTTTTTTTAATTGATTTTTGTTTTCAATATCATCATTCAATAATTTTTTTTTGTAGTTGTCTAATTTATTTTTTTGTTTCAATTTTGATCCCTGTCATTTTAATTTCTATTTTTTCGTTTTGGATTCTTTTATTTGATTGATTTTTTTTATCATTTAGTATTTGATTGATTGAGAATTGAAGTTCATGGTTTTTTCAAATATTGTACTTTTTTCTTATTACCAAGATTATAGGTTTGAGAAGTTAACGTGGGCTGAAATCATTTTTTATTATAGGTTTTCTTTTTAGCTTTCATCATTTGACTTTTTTTTTTTAAATGTAGGCTTTCAAGTTCATTTTTTTAAAATCTATTTCTGAGGTTGACTCAGACGAGTTTATGACCCGGGACATTAATATTTTTTTTAAATTGCGTGTGTATGAATTTTTTAAAATTGTGTGTTTGTATTAAATTTTTTATTTAAACTTTGATTAAACTTTAGGGAATTTTTTTAGATAGTAAATAATATTTTTAATTGTTTTTCAATTTCATAATACTTCAAAAAAGTATTGTAATTTATCTTTAATTTTTTTCTCTTATATTTGTACAGACAATTGTATTTGCATGATGCATTTATAAAATAAAAATAAAAAATGATTTTTTTTTATTAACCAAGTTTAAATACCATCCTTTTGTTTCTCAATAACAAAAATAAAAATAAAATCACGATACTAGAAAACACATCATGATCTATAACACCAAGTTCTATAGGCAGAGAGCCCTCTTACGGTTTGGTTCTTCAAAACCTCCCCAAATTATAACTGCTTTGAAAATTTAATTACTCTAATTTCGATATAAATCTCGAATTTTGTGATATTTTAATTTTCAAAAACATACACCCACAGCAAGAGAGAGAGTTGTTGCCAGTGATGGGCATGGGGCGGTAGACGACAAGACTCTCGAATAGAAGCCATGAGCGAGTCAAATGTAAATCTGTACGGCTGCGAACTGCGGCGAAGATGGAGACCGGTGTCTGATTAGAGAAAAAAAGAAAATCGTCCTGACAAGTCGTTTCTACCTTTATCAGTTGCTTAGCCTTTGCAGTTTGTAGAGAAGTACCACCCGCCATCATGATTCTGCCTTTTTCACCATTATTAGCTATCAATCGGGATTTTTTTTTTTTTTTTTAAGAAAATAAGCATAGGAAAAGGGATTTAAGCCCTGTTTTTGTTTGTTGCAGGCGACCAGTTTTTGTACATCCCTGCAGTTGAGCAGAGAGATGCACTCCAACGTATTTGTTTGGAATGTGATTTTAATTATTTTTGAAAGTTTATTTAATTAAAAATATATCAAAATAATATATATATATATATATTTTACATGACCACATGAAAATAATGTAAAAACACTAATTATTTTTAATTTAAAGTAAAAAATAAAAATAATTTTTTTAATTTTTTAAAAAACACTTTTAAAATACAATGTTAAGGCCAAAATATTTTCTAGCATGATCGATTGATTCTTATCAGTAATTTTCTGGGCAATCAATCAATGTATTAGGCACAAACTTTCCATGATTCTCTAACACATTAAGTATCTGTTTGGTAGTGTGTTTGCAGTTGTTTTTAAAAATATTTTTCGTTTAAAAATATATCAAAATAATATTTTTTTTTTCAGAAATTATTTTTGACATCAATACATAAAAATAATCTAAAAACAACTAAAAAATAAAAAAAATCTATTTTTTAAAAAAATACAGTACCAAACACTGAGCTGTCTCGTCTTGGTAATTAAAAAACAAAAATATAAATGAAAACCATCCATCTTATTATGGGTAAAAAAGAAATCATGTTCAGATAATGAGTAGGACCCATTTGTGGGGAATCTTAGTAACAACCTGCCTGCCTTCTGTGACAGAAAAGGAAGGAAATCATCACATGAAAAGTAGTTAACAATCCCGATGAAGATTTTTCCTTAAATAACCCCCTCCCCCAACAAATTCCAACACTCAAGAATTATATATATACTTATTTAAACCCATTTTATTGTAATTATTTTATAAATATTTGTATATAATATACAGTGTTCAGTTACAGCTTTCATTTCCCTTTCTCCTCCTACCTCCTCCCTTCCCCCTCCTATACGGAGGATTATAAAACTCCATCTCTCTCTCTCTCAACTAGCTACGCAAGCTTCTTCTTTTTTGTAAGCTCTTCAATGGAGTACTAGCTAGTAGTGTCAACTTCTTTGATTTCTGTTTTTGGGTTTTATTTTTCATCACGAACTCCTAGTTTTATTTTCCATTTCTTTCTGGGTGTCTCATTTTTGGTTCTAACAAACATTGCAGGAGAAGGTAGATTGTCGTGCTAAATATGTATGTAGAGACAGCTTGCTTTGAACCCAACAACTCCATGGCAGAAGGTGTTGCGACTGATGATGGGTTTTGCCATGCTTTACCACTCATGGCAGGAAACGGTACCACAAATAGCTTTGAAGAACATCTCAAACTATCCATGGAAGAGTTCTCCATGAATCATTACCCCCAAGAAGAATCTGCTGCTGCTCCTGTTTCTATGGAAGAATTCCAACTTCAAAATCACATGGCTTTCAACAACAACAATACCAACCACCATTTAATGCAACAGTACGCTACTCATCTCCTATCATATGACCACTCCTCCAATTGGGATCCCAATATCATTCAATTCCAAGAGATGCACCAGGGACTTGATCAAAATAGCAGCTTTGATGCTACTGATAATACACCATCCTCCTTGCCACCTGATCTTCTTAATCTTTTCAACTTGCCCAGATGCACATCAACATCTACTTTGCTTCCTAATTCATCAATTTCCTTTACAAACTCTGCCCATAAGGCTCCTTTGGGCTTTATGGGGGTGGACAACACATCTGTGCGTTTCGACTCATACCCGCTTGCTCCACAGCCTCATTTGTTTAGGGAATTGGTTCAGTCCTTACCCCCGCATGGATATACTTTGCCCACGCCCTTGTTCGGTGGAGACCAAGGGGACGATCATGTGGATGGACTAAGTGGTGGAGGCCTTAGTTACCAAGATGGGGATCATGGAGATGGGGTTTTTGAGTTTACGGCTGAAGCTTGCATTGGTAAGGGAATTAGGAAGACTGGCAAAGTTACTAAGCATTTCGCTACGGAACGCCAAAGGAGAGAACACTTGAATGGAAAGTACGCTGCCTTGAGAAACTTGGTTCCAAATCCTTCCAAGGTACTGCTCAATATCACATGATCAACTCTATTATATTTGCTTGATTACCATTTATATTAATCATTGTTATTTGGTGTCATTTGCTTCTTAATGATCCTGTTCATATTTTTGGATGCTAATTATCCATTGTTTGGTGTGGTAGAATGATAGGGCATCTGTGGTGGGAGAAGCAATTGATTATATCAAAGAACTTCTTCGGACGGTCCAGGAGCTAAAATTACTAGTCGAGAAGAAGAGATGCGGTAGAGAGAGAATCAAAAGGCGCAAGACTGAAGAAGATGGCGGGGCAGACGTTCTTGATAATTCTAACATCAAGGTTGAACCAGATCAGTCAGCATACAGTAATGGATCATTAAGAAGTTCTTGGCTTCAGAGGAAGTCCAAGGACACCGAGGTAGATGTCCGCCTAATCGAAGACGAAGTTACAATCAAACTGATTCAGAGAAAGAAAGTTAATTGCTTGTTATATGTCTCCAAAGTCCTTGACGAGCTCCAGCTTGATCTCCACCATGCTGCCGGTGGCCTTATCGGTGATTACTACAGCTTTCTGTTCAACACCAAGGTCAGTTTCCATTTATCAGCCTCCATCTTTCAATTTTAATTAATTTCTAGCCCAATTAACTAAAAAAGGAGGGTTTTTTGATGGAGAGATGTACTTGTAATGCTGCAGATAAATGAGGGATCTTGTGTTTATGCTAGTGCAATAGCCAACAAACTGATTGAGGTTGTCGACAGGCAGTATGCATCCAGTTCTGCTGCACCAGCTGCAGGCAGTTGTTACTAGTGCGGGAGAAAATCGTATTCATATTCCATTAAAAATGTCGAAATCTTTTTCTGTGCTTTTGTTTAGACGATCACTCTTTCCTGGTGCTGAGGGAACAAGAGGAAATTAATAGGCAAGATATTCATACAAGCTAGTAGTTACAATGTTGATACAACTGCATACTTTTATGCTAATCAACTAAGTTCCCTGTCATGTTGGTGAACTAGATTTGTCGTATGCTCTGCTCATGTTTTGCAATATGATAATCCCATAAGAAAGGTTTCAGCTTTTGCTTGAAGTACTGCCTGGCCGATCAATCGTCTTGAACACAGCCCTTCTGGAAATTGTTTCCTGTATTATTTATTTCGGATTGAAATATGCAAGTGTTAGATTTACTTCTAAAATTAATCAGAGAATGCTACTTTCTTGTTTTAACATGGATCCAAGTTGTCAATTAAGTGAGCTGACAACGAGATCAGTGCATCGCGAGTCTCATACTACATGAGGATGATTGATTTTGTCGGCTCGGATCGAGCTGTATTCATCACAGAAAAGCTCAGATTATTTCAGTGTTTCCTAACAAATTAAAGTAATTTAGCCTAAAGAAGGGGACCTCCTTCCTTTTTATACAAATCTGATCATCCAGTCAAGGATGACGGATTGTTTTACTATAAATATCATTGTTCTCGCTCCATTAAACCACCAAAAGCTTCATCTATTTGGATTGCTTGCCACACTCAACTGCTTGCCCGGTCAAAATGCTTGACACCCACTTGCTAACTATTCAAATGTGCATCTTGCCAGCCTTACCTGCTGCTGTTCTTTCCACACCTCTATACTTGGATGTAGTCTTTTTGATATTGATGGATGGTTGCTTCTATAAATTGAAATACTAGATCTCAATTGGTCCAACTATCAATCGTTTGATATATGTGCTAAATAAATGTCACACAAACAGTCATTTTAATGATGGTTTGAAAGTGTGGTTGCGATTGTTTTTTAAAGTATGTTTCATTCAAAAATACATCAAAATAATCTAAGAACATATAAAAATAGTTAATTTTTTTTTAAAAAAAATCCCAAACACCGCCATTAAACCAAGAGCTATTTCTACATTGCTCCAACACCTCCACTATGAAAAAAGACTCAAAAAACTCATTATACTTCATGAAATAGAGATTAACCCTACTTAACAAATCGCCTCAAATCTAAAATGAAAATTGCTCAAAGGTTCACTTATTAAATATAAAATTTAAAATGCTAAAACAAATATTTTTTAAAAATATTTTAAAATACCCATTTATAATTTTGCACAAGCCTTCATTCATTTTAAAAGGATTTTGAGTGTGATTACTGTTTTTTTTTTTTTATCTTTTTATATTTAATTTAAAAATCTTTCTATTTTATTATACCACAAGTTGAGTTTACCAAGTTTGAAGTCTAGGCTAATCAATTAAGTTCCCTATAATTTTGGTGAACAATTTTTGATATTAACACAAACACATGAACCAAAATATAAAAATATAATTTAAATTCAAAATAAAATAAAAAATATTATATTTTTCTTAAAATGTTTTTAAACCGCAAAAATAATTGTGCTCTATGGTTATTTTTGCACAAACATGTATAAGCAAATCATTCATAAAGAATAAAAGTGAAAAAGGATGCTTATCACAAGAAAAAACCTTAAAAATACAAATGAATCATTAGATTAGAAGGACCCATCAATCGACGTGATATTAAGATTATGATCCAATCCAACGGATCTTATTTTCTCTCGTGGTTATCGACAATTTCTCTGTAGTGCGATCAACCTCTTTAAAACATGGGCCAGGAAAATCTTAGTCTCGAAATATTTGGATGGACAGGTCTGATCTTTGTTCAACAGACTCATGGGCCCTAAACTACAGGGCCTGTTGGCATGATATTGGTCCATTTTGGAGGCCAGTGAACGGCATCCTCCTTCAGAGACCACCCAAACAGAAAGTCTGTCACTGAATAGAGAATAGCAATGGGAATGGCAACCATACGAATGATAGGCAAGTGATGCTAACTGATAATTTCCTCTTTTCTTCTCTAGTTTCATCTTCTAAAAAAATTATTACACTCAATTTATTTCCTTTTTTATTTTCCCGTGTTCTTTTGTTGTTTTCTCCTAAAACAGATATAGCTGTGAACTTAACAGGTCAGTCAGACATTTCACCAAACACATTGTAAACTAAACTATTTTTAAATTCCACTCTCTCTTATCATCTTCTTCTTAAATTGAACAGTGATTGTGTAAAATTCCGTGCAGATGGAATGTTCAAAGGAATCTACAATGGGAAGCAGTACCATGTAGCTGATATCGCCAGTGTATTGAGCAGGGCATGGAACGCTGGTGTAGATCGAGTCATTGTATGCCTCCGGCACTCTCTTTTTCGATACCCTTTTACCATGTTTGATCTTTAAATCATTTTAATAACTTAATTGGTCTAATGAAGTTCCATTTACGCGTTTTTGATAATTTTAAGAACGTAATGCAGTAGTCTTAATATTCTTAGTTTTTAAATATGAAGTTGCTGTTTCTGCATTTTAACTTTTTCTGGATTATCAATTGTTAAAAAATGGTTAAAAAAGAACATGGGATTTTCTTACCAGAAACCTTTAGTTGATAATGAGATGGATTGATTTAAGAAGATGTAAATTGATCTGGGTTTGTGTTCATAGGTGACTGGTGGGTCCCTTGAGGAGTCGAGGGAAGCTCTTTCCATTTCCGAGACTGATGGTCTTGCAACTGTTATCTTCGTATCAATACATGTGCTTTTACTTATTTATTAGAAGGTTTTCTGGTTTTTGTTTATCTGGAAGTTTGTTGTTTGTCACAGGGAGGCTTTTTTGTACGGTTGGTGTCCACCCAACAAGGTGTAAGGTTGATTACTATTCTTGATGTTTGGTTGCTTGTCGTGGTTTCATGTGCTCTAAATTTATCCATAAACTGTGTGGTTTTGTTGGAGTCTTGGAGATGTTCCTGATGGTGCTCGTTTATCTATTCAGGAGTTTGAAGAGAGCGGGGATCCTGAAAAGCATTTTCAAGCTCTCTTGTCATTGGCCAAAGAGGGAATGCAAAAAGGAAAGGTATGTCTTTTGTTGGTCATGTTCATAGGACAATGATAAGGCATCACAACTTTGAGCATATGTGAAGCATTAATATTATTAGTTCATAAAAGATATTAAATTAACATTTAACTTAACTCGTTATAAGATGAGTGTGATGCAGAATCCTATAATCCCAAAATCTATCCAATGAATTTTGTTATTCTCCGAATAATAATGCATGGTTAATTTTTATTTTTTTTAATTTAACTTAATTCTTTTGAAGAAAAGAATGATGCAAAATGCTATAAACCCAACACCTGTTGCAGTGAATTTTATTATCCTCCAATTAATAATGCCTATTTTCTACTTTTATTTCAAAAAATATCGCATGTTAATTGTGCTTGTGGCCTTCCATGCTGATATTAGCAAGCAAGTCATCAAATCTTATTTCTATGCATAGAAGAGCTATCCTATGTCATTATGTAGCCTCTTGGTTTTGGAGAGTGATTCTAATGATACTATTAATTTGAAAACTTTCTGCTACTTTGATCTATAGTTTTTTCATCTGCTCCCACATTTCAAAACTTGTCTGTAATACTATTCTACTCACATCAGTAATGTTCTTCATGATGCACTTTGTTCTTGAATGTTGAATGTAAGGTGGTGGCGATTGGCGAGTGTGGACTGGATTATGACAGGCTTCACTTTTGCCCACCAGATATTCAAAAGAAGTAAGCCGTTGATGACAGAAATGTTCCTTGAGGATTTCCTTTCTCCTCGTTATTTAAGTTGCATGTCATTTTCATCTACTCCTATTATATGTGGACACTTTATTTATCCATAATTCCATATGGACAAGCAGGTACTTTGAGAAGCAGTTTGAATTAGCACATGCCACAAAGCTACCAATGTTTCTACATATGCGTGCGGCTGCGGCGGATTTCTGTGAAATTGTAGAACGAAACAAGGATAGGTTAGCTTGCTCTATTTTTAGATGAAGGAACTTGATAATGATGGCTAAAATTATGCTTCACTCAAATTTTGTTTTATCACCTTTGTTTCAAGCTTCCCAGTAGCCTTTTGCATAAATTATCGATGTAGAACCACAACAACATCACCAAATCAAGAGAAATAAACTCAATCTTGAGGTAACTAAAACAAGAGAGACACTCAATTTTGAAGAAAACTTGTTTTTTATTTCAATCAATACACAGTGTGTATGTTTTGAGGGAAAGAAGTTGAAAGGAGAGTAATGTAAAGGAATGCAAGCCACTGTCCTTTGTTTGGATGCTAAGATTATCAATAGAAAAGAAAGGAAGGGAACGGAAAAGAGGGGAAAATAAATCTGACTTCCTTATTGACTTACTAAATTTTTCTCCAAAATTGGGAGGATAGAGAAGGGGAAAAAATGGCAGAATTTTTCTCATTGTAACCTCTAAAAAACTGTTTTCCTTTCTTCTCCATCAAGACATCCAAACAATGAAAACTTCATTTCTCTCACTTCTCTTAATCCAAACAAAAGAAATTTGATTTCCCTTCTTTCTCCTCCCTTTTAATATCAGTTAGTTTCTCTTTTATTCTCTAGAATTTCTTAGTTTCCATACAGACTGAAAATGTTAGTAAATCTGTCTGTGGTTTTATTCATAGGCATCCAAATAAAATAAAAGGTCCTCATAAAAGTAGGAAACACAAATATTAAAATTAAACCCTTTATTTCTTTCTAAAATAAATGGTCCTTAAAACTCTATTATGTTGGCCTGCATCAATTATACATTTCATGTTACAAATGTGTTGAAGTTGAGTGGAAATTGAAATGAATGGTTTAAAATGTGGTTCCAACATAAATAAATTTCAGTTATTTATATCTGTTCTCCTTTGATGGCAAATGTCCATGTTGATGAATGTGAAATGAACTGATTTCCATAGTAAATTGTAATTTACAGATTCTGTGGCGGGGTCACTCATTCGTTTACTGGTAGTGCAGAAGACTGTGAAAAACTTATTTCATTTAATAATATGTATATAGGTGAGCATACACTCTTTGTACCTGCTAGTTTCTGCTACCCTGATTTTCGTTGATTTCTAAGCCATCTTCTTAAGAAGCCAAATTTATGGTAGATGCATTTATCTCTGTTAATGAAATGTGGTATAAAATGCTGCTTATTAGGGGAAGAAAGAAAAGATTGTAATGGTTTTAGGTGGATCTGTATTGCGGTTAGAGAGGATGCAATTAAGGCCCCAGAAATTCCTGGTTTGAAATGTTGACATTTGTTGCAGAGGCCAAAATGTTTCTGGAATTTCAAAGGGTTTTCAAGATTGAATATGATTAATTTTTAGAAGAAAAATAAATTAGAAAAGGTTTAATATAGTTATTGTTTCATGTTCTTTGAAAGTGATCATTTTTGGCAGTAACACGCATGCTAAGAAGATAAGGAGGCATCTTTAATAAAACCATAAAATATTATGTAGCCTGAGTAGATATATGGTGGTTGGTGACTTAGAATAGGCGATGCAGTGGATCTTGTGGGGATTGTTTGGCTTTCTCTTTAAACAAATTGGCCACAGATGTTGAATAATGGAGCTTGCTTGACTTACCTGATGGAGATGTGATCGGTGCTCTTTTTTTGTTTCAAAGATTCTGATGGGTTTGCTTATGTTAGATGTAGAGTGATGGCTTTCTGGTTTGGGTTTACCATACATCTTGATTATATAGATTCAATGGTCATCAGAGAACAAATATGACAACAACTGGGGTGCAATATTTTTCTGCTCTTTTTCTTTAGTCACCCTCTCTTAATCGTGTGATACAATTTAATATCATTAATTTATAATTATAATCATCCAAATTAAAAAGATGTTCATGGTGGAATTTAGTCATTCATTGTCTAGGTCGTTGTCTCAAAAATAATATCTAAAAGTTAAGTTTAGCTGTTCTGCACATAATGCTTAAGATAGTTTATTACTTGTTTCCTAGTCACTAACTAGATGGAATTTCTTGGTGTCTGGCTTTCAAGTTATCAATGGCTACATGAACAATTCCTTACTAGGGTTCTACCAACAGGTGTAAATGGTTGCTCTCTGAAAACTCCTGAGAATCTTGCTGTTGTGAGAAGTATCCCTGTTGAGAAAATGATGATTGAAACAGATTCTCCATATTGTGAAATCAAGAACACACATGCTGGGATGAAGTTTGTAAAGTCTACTTGGCCTTCTAAGAAGAAAGAGAAGCATGAACAGGATTGCATTGTCAAAGGTCGTAATGAGCCTTGTTTAGTTCGGTAAGTGAAACATTTTGTTCAATGGCAGCTCCAACTTTATATTTTTCATATTTTTATTTTTTTCAATAAAGATGAGCAGCCTGCGTTTTACATAGATGGAGTGTTTTAGAATGGGAGGCTTGCAATTTAGTCATGGAAACTATTGTCAAATATTACTGCAGTCTTGACATCAAATCAGTTATATTTACTTTAAGGGTGATGCTTATATATGTATGCTGCATTCTCTGACAATCTAAAGATTATCCTTCTGGGTCAGAAATCTCAGGCGACACGGGTATTTTTTTTTTCCATGGTGCACAGATGCATATGGGAAAAATCCTGGAATCTGTTACTTATTCTTCTTCAAACCTGTAGCCCTTAAAAAAATAATGAAAAATCCATGCTTCTTTAGGTTGGGATAGTTTATTGTTGCTTTTATACAAGTCAACTTAAGTTTCATCCTGGACAGCAATAAAGAAATTGTGGTAGTAAAGTTTCTTCATGGTTTTTGAGTTGGATTCACTATTTTTCATCTATTTCTTGAAACTAAACGGGTTTTATTTTCCAGGCAAGTTCTCGAGGTTGTGGCTGGATGCAAAGGCATCACTGAAATAGAACAAATGAGCAGGACTATTTACTACAATACCTGCAGGTAAGCACCTTTTGAACTTCCTGGATTCGCTGCTGCTGATTGAGGCACCAAACAAAGTACTTGCTGAGTGATGGAACTGTTCATGGGCTGATCTTTAACTATTTTTCTATCATGGTTAATCGATGATTCTTTACTCTGGGGAATATTAAAATGAGAACACTGTGAAATGCAGCCAGGTCAACGAAATTGAGTTCCTGGCGAATTTCTTTCTAGAGTTATTAAGATTTAAAGTTCTTTCTATGTAAAACATATGCTGTTTTGCAGGGTTTTCTTTCCCCAAGATTTGGATTCTGCTGCAGATGCTCTTCTTTCTGGTCATATGGTTTTGCGTGAGCCATAAAAAGGAAAATTCCCATCAGTGTTAACATTGCCAATTCCGCAGCCATTTTTTGAAGCCAGAAATAATGCTTCCTATCTCATGGCATCTTGTTGTAGCGACAACATTGGCATCATCTTAAGAAGGTTGCTTATTTGCCGGGCGTCTTTTTTTCTTTTCTTGTTTTGAACTGCCTAGCGGTTTGGGAAGGGGAGGATTTCTCCTTATAATAATACTCTTCTATTAACTGCTGATCAGCAAATTTACCTGTACAAGTGAAAATACACATTGAGTTGTACCTAAACTTCAACTCTCGTGAGATTCTGTGTCTGTTTTGTTTTGGAGTGTAGTTGATGTTATTTTTGAAAATATTTTTCGTTCAGAAATATATCAGAATAATTTTATTTTTTTTAACATTAGCACATGAAAATAATCTAAAAACATTAAAAAATTTAATTTAAAATAAAAAAAATAATTAATTTAAAAACGTTTCTCCCAAACACCCATGGATGGAAACTGGTCGCGGTTAACGTTACCAGTTGCATCATCAAGGCAATGTGTGTGAGTGGCTAGACTTGATCTGCAAATCAATACAAGATTATTTTCTTCTATTGATTTCATTTGACCCCACTACTGCAGACTCCTTAGCTATATTTTTAAGGATGTATCTGTTAACTTATCTCTCTTTGCTGCTATCCAAAAGGCAAAATAACTTGGGGATCCAGACCATCTAAAAGATATAATTTAACAAAAACTCGTGGTGCTTCATGGCGATGTTTGTTTTCATGTTTCACTAGAAATCGCTGCACACGCCTAACTGAGCATAGACTTGGATTTATTCTAAAATAATTAGTGTATATATATATATATATTAAAATGCTGCATTGTTCATATCAAAACCCCACTTCTTGTAGTGGTGAAGGTTAAATGGCACCGTTTAATTTTTTTACAATCCAGAGTCATAATACTCGAATTGTAAGGGACTGCAGCCCGTAGATTTAATCAAATTCTACGAATTTCGTACCAACTGGCTTGTATACATTTGTGGAGGGGGGAACAAGATCAAAAGAGGTCCATATAGTCAAGTTGATGGCTATATCTTGTCACAGTTGGCTCCATCTAGCAGCAAATCTCAGCACCCCACAGAATTACCATGGTTCTCTCAGGCTCCAATGCTGGACAACAATTCACTGCTCTCAAGATTGTTTTCTGTGTTGTTTTCCTGAGCTGGAGGAGGGTAGGATCTTTCTCCAGCCAGATTCAATCGCAAAGGCCGCCCTTCAACCTCCTATTACAATTACACACCAGCTGATCAAAACACTGAATGGCAAGCAAATAATTCAAGTATGCAAAAGCAACAACAGCCAGTTCAGGTTTTACCACTCCGTTCATGGCTTCTAAAGCATCTTCTGCATTCTCCGCGGATTCAAAGGAGACAAAGCCAAAACCTCGAGATTTCCCTGTCTCTCTCTCGTAGATGACCTTGGCACTTAATAAGCCTGGCTGGTTGGCGAACGCGTCTCTAAGACCTTCAGATGTGAGGCGCCATCCAAGGTTTCCTGCATATATCTTGTGCTCACTGTCTATAAAGCCCTTGTAGCCGCTCCGTATCCTTGGCCCCATTATCTCCCTCTCACCTCCCCTTGGTACTTCTGGAAAGTTAACCCTCAAAGCTCGACCTCCAACTTCCTGTCAACCATCACCAACATCATTGTCACCATTTTTAATCTTCTCATATAGTGCTCAATTCGCAGCAGTCAAATATGGTTTGGGACAAGGACTGAGTTATGTTAAGTGCCAAGTTCAGGACAAAACTTCCATAAAGAAACTCTTTAGTTGACAAAGCATTTTCTAACACCCCAATCAGAGCTTGAATTCTTTCTATTCATATAAAGAACAAGCACATATGCAGTTGACAGCAAAAATCATGAACAGAATTGTACCAAGTCTCAGAACAAGTTGCTAACCATCTGAAAATTAATTTGAAGCCAACCTACATTTTGTTTTTAGCAGTGCGCAGAGATAGCAATAAACATAGGATTGGTTTTGCACCGGCTAAATGCAATGACAACAGAAGTCGAAATGCAGAAAACTGGTAGGTGAACAAAATGGACTTCTAATTTCATTGACACAAAACACAATTACCTCTAACCACGATCGATTAGCGAAATAAGCATTATCCACCTCCCCAGCATATACTTAAACAGACTCAAAACAGATCATATCAGTGCAAAACTTAGAACTTGGCATGGTTTTTGCATTCGAAATCATATATAAATCTCAACCCCCAAATAAGGGAAGTCACTTACTGATCCATTGAACATCCGAATAGCTTCTTTAGCTTCTTCAACAGTTTCCATTGTAACAAACCCAAAGCCCCTGCTCCTATCCGTAACTCGATCAAAAATAACCTTAAAACCCAACAAAAAAAAGAGAACCATAAGCATAATTCCTTTGTCTAATACTCCATGCACAAAGAAATAGAAAAAGAAAGAACATTCAGAACGTAACAAGAAGACACAAGAAGTCTGACCTCAGCACTGAAAACACGACCAGCTTCCTCAAAAACCTCAGCCAATTCCGAAGAAATCATAGAATATGGTAGATTGCCCACATAAAGCTTCCCTTCTTTTCTTGCGTTGATCGCCTCCACATCTGCTTCTTCTTCTTCTACAATATCCTGGTCAAATTCGTCTGTTTCACTTTGTGAGTCATCTTGAGCTGTGGTGTTTTCATCCGTTTCAACTTCAAAATTGTCAAAAGAGGCAGCAAAAGTGCCATGGGAATGAGGGAGGGGGAGTAGAGGAAGGGAAATGGAGTTTGGGCTGATGAGTTTGAGAGGTTTTAGAAGGAAGGGTTTTGATAAGAAGTGGGATGGGAGTGGAAGTTGTGAGTGAGTGAAGGAGAGTTTTGAGAGATTTGTGTGCAATGGAGAAGAAGTTACAGTTGAAGCTGCAACGGAGAAAGCTGACATTTTTTTTCCTGTGAGACAAATTGACAAGGAAATGGAGGGTCTGGGGCAGGAAAGATAAGGTTTTTGATCTGCATTTATTGGTTTCGGCCCTTTGGGTTTGGGTCTTCAGCCCTTATTATTCTTTTTAAAATGTTTTTTAAAAAAAATAAAAAAAATTATTTTCCTTGGTTGCCCAATTTCGTTTCTCTAGGTATCACTGTAGTAATTTCATCTGGCTAGATTGCTATGCCAAGAAAAGGTGATAAATGCTATATTATATGTTTTTGTTTCCATAGTACTGTTCCATCAATTTGCAGATATGAAATGGGATCAAACTTATAATAATAGAAATACTGATTACACAAACATATAGTTATTTCTTACAACCAGGAAACCATGGAACAGATATCAAGCTTCAACAGCATCAACATAATCTAGGATCGAGTCTTTGTTTCGTTGGTGGAAACAGACCCGTTTATTATCTTGTCCATTTGCTAAAAGTTTTACAGTGCATTAAGGTTTTAGCACCTCTAACCACCCCATGACAGCAAGGTTGTATGGAATGGAAAAGATGACATCAATGCACCAGAGCCAAGAACGACTTGCCCTAACAACCAAATGGTGAAGTCTAACTTCAAGCCATAATTAGGTTGCAGGTTCATGCAAAGGTGGGGGCTGGTCTTGTTTAAGAAACAAGCACCAGCCCGATTTTTATTCCCTTGCTATTTCAAGTTGCGGCAGTTGTCGGCTGCAGCAACCCACTTCCTGTCCATCATGCCTGAGAAGCTATGGAAAGTTGGGCCAAGATGATTGATCTGAAGGAGATCGAGTTCTCCCCTGTTGTACATGCTAGTCACTTCTGATCCTGAGAGAATCGATCCACCACCATTTGCTTCCATTGAGGAGTTCAAAGTTGCTCCACCTGATTCCAGGACTTCAGAATTCTGAGAACCAGTTGCCTGAGAAAGTTCAAAATCACCAGCTTTCTTTGCCTCCATGGTGCCTTTTCCGCCATTCAACTCTTTTGTATTCAAGAAACGGCCACCGCATCCCCTTGGTCGGCGCATTGCGTGGAGATGGCGTGAATAGTGCATATAGGGCTGTCAGCAGATAAAAACTAGATTATTGAGCAAGAGACAGTCTTTCCACTAGCCTTAAGTGGCAGATTGAGAGCATGGTTGAATCTCCAATACAAAACCATAATAAGAACCAGGCTGATGAATTTTTCAGACACTCATTTAAGCCAACATAATATCTCATACATGGATTAAGTGTGCTCGCTAATTCAGAGATATACTAATGTATTGGATTGATAAACCTGTCTGTTTGAGTCAAATGTTTTCCAAGGGGAAGATACCAAAGCCTTGCTTGAACTGCAAACTTGAACTAACGTACAAAAGGCAAGAATCGGGACAATGGCTACTTCAAAGATTTCTTGTCTGGCCATGTTTTCGGTCTCATATGATTTGAAGTTTCAAGTCCTATAGGAAGTGCTAGATTGAGCTAGCAAGTCAAGAGATCATACCTTACGACTGTTTGTCAATTTCTTCTCCAGCACAGCTTTTGCTCGGGACTTCCTACGCCTCATAATTCCATGGTACTGCTTAGCATTTACATACATGGGCCCATCATCTGCGGTCATGCTCATTGGCAGCATGATTCGTCCCTGCATTATTATGAATAAACATAGAATTCAAGAATTCTACTTGTTGCTGGTTGTCTTCAACATTAAAAGAGAAGTCAAATACATGAGTAAATGTAGTTGCAAAAGATATATTTTCACTCGTGAGAAGAAACACAGACCGAAATTTGAGGTCCAAAAGGTGAGAATACTCCATAACATTGATCCACACGAGGATACTTTGTGCAAATCTACAGTTTTATCAACGAGCAAACCATTATCCATCTGCCACTATAAATCATACTGGCAAAGTAAAACCTTAACGGAAATAAAATTCTCACCACAGGCTGACCAAATTCCAGGTCAAAATGTGCACGATACTCTGGCAGAGTTGTTTGCAATGAGATGGCTGCCTGAAGAGTTTTCTGTCCATCAGCTGAAGTTTTGTAGTCACCTGAATGAGAATTACCTGGTTGGTTAACATCAGATAGTCATATTGAAAGTACCTAGATAAAAAGCTCGTAGATAAATTGGAACCTACTTGGCTGATGCATCAACTAGGGACCAGAACTGTCGTCTGTGATTCTTTATTTCATATTAATGGATTAAAATAACTCAGCAGAAGTTCTTGATATGCACTAAAGATATCTGATATCAAATGGGAAGAAGATAGTCTTTGAACATGTTCGGGAAAATATAAACGCCAGGAAGAAATATTTCACCCTTCACGAAGAACTTATCCATTACTCCATCAAATGATTTGAAGACTACTAGACAAAGAATAAGAGAAAATATATTCTAACTTATGATACCAACTTATCTTTTGGGCATGATGGATGAAGACATGTTAGACCAGTCGAGCACTTCCTATTTCAAGCTAACATTTCTTCTCATTGGTGATACACATATTTGTCCATGCAAACAGAACTGATTGCATCAGGAAACAGTCCATTTCTTTTCTGGCACGCATTTGATTAGTTTGTCAACAATCTTGTTTTCATGTTACCTCAGTTTGTTCCTTATCATGCGACAAAGGAATCTTCTTTTATTCCCAAGCTCATCTAGTATCTAGCATAGCAAAGACATTGCTGGCTTCTAAACTGCGCATGAACTACATTTATGATTTTATCCATTTCATTATGAAAATCCTCCAAAAATATTGCAAGTCTTTGGTCACCGATCACAGCTATATGGCTGAAACACATTTGACCAGAAAATTCCAGTTTGTTAATAATCTATATTTCTCGAGTGTTTTTTTGGCTGAATCCTAGTACGAATGTTCATTGTTTGCACATAGATATGCCTTCTGTACCATGCCTAGACAGAAACTGACAGCTACCATTCCTTACTAAAACATGGATCAATCTACCATATCACTCATCACTTTAGTTTATCTAATTTGACTCGTACGATGATTCCAAACAAACTTGCTTCCAACATTTTGGCACACCCATTACTGTGAAAGAAAACTGAAAGTTAACCTTATATCCTACTTGACCATTAATTACTGACTAAGTTTTACGTCCTCCTTCGGGAAACAACTTTCTTAACTCTAATTTCACTCTTATATCAATCAATTTTGGAAAAAAAATCATTATAAATTTGTTTAATTTTGTAAGGCAGTATCTAAAGCTTTCTGGTGCATACAGCTGTAATCCAAAAGTTACACAGAACCAGTTTTTCTATGCCTTTTGAAGCTGTAAACTAATGAAAAAACAAATGTAACATATCAATCAGAAATGCATCTATGAAAAATTCTAAACCATAAAAAAGGAGAAAGATTTGCCTGAAAATATAGTGAATGGAGTAATGTTCCCTTTATCTAGCCCTTGGTCAGTACTCATCCTGGCCTGCTTAGTCACAGGTTCACCTCCAATGGCAAGCTGTTCGACAGGTAAAGCCTTCAATCGGCCACACGATTCACCAGTATCATCTTGAGACCCAAATGCAGTCCACCATGGCACTGTTAAGAACTTCCCAATTGGATCATTGACCATTCCTTCATGTTCTTTGATTTTCATTGTCATTAAATTCCCTCTGCAATGACCTTTGTAATTCCGTTAATCGTCTTTATCCCAACAGTAGTTCAAACTAATTCCTGCAAGTTGAAAATTTTAATCAAAATTCTCTCCAAAATTTCTGCTGAATTCAACTTCATAGAAAGGACAGAGCTCCTTTAAATTATGTATCACCATAAAAATCTCAGCTTCGTCAACCAAAGAAAGAAAAAATGAAAAGAAAAGATACCTTCTTTTCTTTTCTTTTCTTTGAAAAACCTTGAAATTGCCACATACAAATCCTCAAATAAGATCATCATCATGTTACTATACAGACCAATTAAACACCAGCCAAATAAATGGGAAAATACAAGAAAAGGAAGTGAAATACATAACTCGAATACGGTTTCTATACATAAAATAATAAAAAATAAACAAGACATAAAATGAACCTCATCTTAGAGTACAAAGACAGTAACCAAATAAACCAGATATACAGAGCGAAGAAACCAAGATAATAAAACAGAAATAAAAAACGAGTCAAAACTGGAATATCCTGATAAAAACACACAGCTTTGACAGACAAAGAAGATGGTATCCATACTCAGAAGTGGAAGCGATCAATAACTTAGGTCTCAGACAGAAGCTAAGAAACCCCTTTTGATAAGAGCCATTTCAGTAAAATCTCAAGCAACAAACAAAAAGAAAGCAGACAGAGAGAGATGGGGAGGGGGAGGGGGAGGGGAAGGGGGAGGTAGAGAGGGGGGGGAGGGGGGGCAATAAATACACCCCAAGTATAATGATTTACACGCCAGTAACCAATAAGAACCAGCTTTCATGCAAATCTTTTGGACACTCACTGTACGTACAAGTATATTATTGCAATAATTTAGCCATCTCGCTCCTTCACTCACTCACTTTTTAGTTTTAAACATATATAATCCAGCATCAAAATCTCTCTCATTTCCACTTCTATTTTTTTAGTCCAAAAATGGGTCTTTTGGGGGGTTTGAAGCCATGTAGTGAGCGTTATTTAACTGCTCAGAATCCCCACCCGCAACAGATACAAACTGTGTTCCAAATAGGTTTCCAAATAGGTTTTTTTTAATTGTTTTCTTACTTTTTTTTTGTTAAAATATTTAGCTTTTTATTTTATTTTTCTGGGTAATTTAATGATTTTAATTGTCTGGACAATAACAGTGATAATAATTTTAACTGTTATAATTTTGATAATAATGGTCACATAGCAATGAATTTTCAATGATGTTTTTTTCTATTTATATGTACAAAATCAACAACTTATTTTTATTGGTTAGTTACTATAGTTGTTTTCACAATTTATATTTTATTGTTGTATTTAGTTTAAATTAGATTATAAAATAAAATAATCCTAATACATTAAATTTGATAACTAAGGTATCCGAGTCTTCTTTTTTTTTCTTACGGCGATGATAATGTTTTGCTAGTTATTTCGTTAAAACCTGTTGAACATTTAAAATTTGTATGGATTCAAAATTTATATATTTTATTATAAATTTATGTTGTGCTGAAATTCTGCACAAATTTATTATTTATTCCAGTATAATAAAAAAAAATCATAATTTTAATAGTTTTTTAATGTTGAAAAGAATATGATTTGAGTTGCGATGAAACACAATTAACTGGCTTGTGTATATATATATATATATATATATATATGGTCAACTTGTACTGCTGTTTATTACTGACGGTCAGAGTTTAAAATAATAAAAATTTGGCTGTGTAGTAATTAGCCCAAGTTAAGGGAACGAATCAAGATGCAGTAAGGTTTGCTTTTGGATAAATGCTTTTTCCATTTTTCTTTCTGGTTTTTACAATTTCTCCGTTTGATAGAGATTCCTATACTGTTTTCTTTTATAGCTTCCGAGGTTATTTTTGTAAAGTGTTTTTTATTCAGAAATATATTAAAATATTTTTTAATTATTTTTAATATTAGTATTTGAAAATGATCTAAATACACTAAAAAAATTAAATTTTAAATAAAAAAATCATTTTTTTTAAATAAAGTAAGAAAAATTACTTTTAATTAATATATTTTTGGGGCTTTGTCAGGGAGGCAGGCCTAAGTATATTTTCTCCTGTTTTTTTTATTGCTTAACAGTTCAGGTATTATGTAATGTGATATACTTTGTTTTTCTTAAATAAAAATAATAATTTATACTTACAATTATATTAAAATAAATAAGGAAAAGGAAGAGTAAGAGGCATTGCTATTTTATTTATTTAAATCCTGACCGTTATTTTTAGCTGTTGGTAGAGCTACCTTAGCTAGATATTTCCAGTTCCTAAGGTGGGCACAAGATGTCATGTCACATGACTCACATGTCACATCCATCATTTTTTATTTTATTTTATTTTATTTATTTTCTTTTCCTTGAATGTTGGGGTAGGTATGCGTTGGTTTTATCGCATGCTATGATGATCTGATAGATGTGACAATGACCATTGTCGTATTCGATCATAGGCTTCATCCAATAAAATTTAAATCGATCACAATTTATTTACTTACTGCAAAATAGTTTTGGAAATTAGTTTTTATTAAAATAATATTTTATTATATTTAATGGTGACATAACAAATAAGTTGAAATATACATTTCACTATTTGACAATACTATATAAAACAAGTTGAAAGATCACTTGTAAGTATTTTCATTTATTTTAAGTTTTTTTTGTTAAAATAAAAAAATAAAGACCGGTAAAAAAGTTGGAGGATGAAATTATTTCAAATGTTGAAGGATGAAATTGATTTGTTTTAATAAATGATCTAAAAAAGATATCAAAGTTAACTCGTGTTAACCTTTGAAACTATTGATTCTGGTCATGAGCTTATGACACCCCATATTAGACAAATTCTAAAAAATATTAAAGTAAAATTCTAGATTAATAAAATATTGAGGGATGAAATTGAAAAAAAAATATAATAAAAAAGGCAAGAAAAACAAATAGCAATAAAAAAATGAAGACTAAATTTGATTAAAAAATAATTTGAAATCAAATGTTGAAGGATAAAATTGAAAATAAAGTTCAATTAGGGAAAGAATAAAAAACATAAAAATAAGGATATATAAAATAAAATAAAACCAAATAATGAGAGATGAAATTGATGAAAAACAATTAGATAAAAAAAAATACAATAAATAACTATTAAAATAATAAAGATTAAATTGGATAAAATAAATAAATAAAATGATACCAATATATTTTGATGAGGAGAAGAGAAAAAGAAATCCACTAGAATCCAACCACTAGGCTAATGAGTACATGCAATAAACTATTAGGAAGATAACGATGAGTTATTTCCAACATCTTAATAGAAAGTGGTAAATGGACATGAGATTTTTTTTAAAAAAAAAACTAATATATTTATAAAAAGACTTAATCACCCTAAAAGTTTTGTTAATTACTAAAAAATCAATTTAAAGTTTGGGTTACAAATTTTAAGGTTTAATAGTCTTTACATAGTGCTTTCAAAATATAAAAAGACTTAATTTCTCCATATCAACTTTTAATATATTATATTTTTAAGAGATTAAAAGATTGATTTTTTTTCAATTAATCTCATAATAACTAATAAGTAATGCAAAAAAAAAAAAAAACCGTATTCACTCCAATAACAATTTCAATAATTTTATATTAATTAATAATAACTAATAAGTAATGCAAAAAAAAGTATTAACTCCAATAAAAATTTCATTAATTTTGTATTGGAAAGTAAAATTAATAATTATGATTTGAATGATAGATGATAATTCAGTAAATAGTGATTCTATCAAGGCTGTTCACACCAACAGAAAGTCAGCCCAACCAGATGAAGATCAGCACAAAGATTATGCAAATAATATCAGTATATCTCAGTCATAAATGTAGCATAATCTCAGCAATTGCAGTATACCAAAACTTCTGTATTTAGAATTATACCGTTACATACCTACTGTATTTAGAACTATACCGTTATATACATTCATGTATAAATCAGCCCTGTGACAAATAATAAAAGCGTGGGAAACAATATTCAACACCATCTGTTTGTCTACTTCTTTATGGTATCAGAGCAAAGAATCTCAAACGAGAACACGATCCAAAACTCAGAAATGGCTACTGTCAGCACTCAAAATCAAAATCAACCCACATCACCCACAGAAACCCCACTCATAGCTCTCAACATTGTAGCCCAAATCAATGGAAAACTGACCTCATCTACCTTCTCTCAGTGGCGTGCACAATTTGAGGCACTGCTAATTGGCTACGATCTCTTAGACTATGTCACAGGGAAGACAACATGCCCAGTCTCCGACGGCACTCTCACCTCTGTCTCAACCATGAATCACTGGATTCGACAGGACAAGTTAATCCTCAGTGCAATTTTTGCATCAACTTCAACCACCATCACTCCACTGATTGCAGCTTCCAAAACGTCCCATGAGGCCTGGAAGAAATTGCATCACATGTATGCTAGCAAATCTCGAATGAGAGCTATGCAACTGAAGGAAGATATTACCTTGATTAAGAAGGGAAATCGGTCGATTTCAGAATACCTTCAAGCCGTCAAGATTCTGGCTGATGAAATCGCCATAATTGACCACCCCATCTCCGACGACGACCTAACCCTTTATATCTTAAATGGGTTAGGCTCTGATTTTCGAGATATCACAGGACCAATTCGAGCTCGAGAAAAATCCATCACTTTCGAAGAATTGCATGACATGTTAGTTGGTCATGATGCTTACCTTCGCCGCCTGGAAACGGCATCGTCTCAGCTGCTGGTGTCGGCAAACTACACCAATCGCAGCGCTGCTCCTCACCGTCACTCTCAGCGCTCTCCCAATCGTTACTCTCAGCGCTCTCCCAGTAAGCCTTTCGGCTTTCAAAGGAATCAAGGAAACAACAGGGACACTCGGCAATTTTCAAGAAACAATGACAGACATATGGGTTATGACAGACCCATGGGCCGACCCAACAATAATCAAAGGAGATATCAGCCCAAATGTCAATTTTGTGACAATATTGGGCATACTGCAAAATCTTGCCCACAATTACAGTCTGCTTCGGCCACTGTAAATTCTACTGCTGTTGCACATGGTTCAGATCCAAAATGGCTCATGGACTCAGCTGCCTCTCACAACATCACGGGAGACCTCAATAACCTCAGTATTCACTCAGAATATGATGGCACTGATGAAGTTGTGCTCGGTGATGGTTCAGGTTTGCCGGTTTCGCACATAGGATCTCTTACTCTAAAATCAAATAAAAAAATTTTTTTCCTTAAAAATACCTTATGTGTGCCTAATCTTTCAAAAAATCTTATATCTGTCCATCGTTTTACTTTACAAAATAATGTGCTTGTTGAATTTCACCCTTATTATTTTCTTGTGAAGGACAGGTTCTCGAGGGTAATTCTGGCAAAGGGTTCGTGTGAAGATGGTGTCTACATCTTTCCGGAAACACTGGTGGCTCGCTCATTTCCTATGGTTGCAAATGTGCATGAGCGCATTTCTCTTGATGGTTGGCATAAAAGACTTGGTCATCCATCTCTAAAAATTGTCCAACAAGTTGTCAATGGTTCTTCTTTACCTGTTGTTTCAAATAAAAAATTTTCTATGTGTTCATCCTGCTCCATTAATAAAGCTCATAAACTGCCTTTTCAATCCACCAGTTTATCTAGCACTGCACCCCTTGATCTCATATATACTGATGTGTGGGGCCCAGCTCATTATACTGGTTTTGATGGTTCCCGCTATTATGTTATTTTTGTTGACCATTATACTAAGTATATATGGTTCTACACTTTGAAAACAAAATCCGATGTTCAAATTATTTTTTCTCAATTCAAAACATTTGTTGAAAATCGTTTTCAAAGCAAAATTAAAACCTTATACTCAGATAATGGGGGTGAGTATGTTGGTCTTAAAAATTTTCTAGCTCAGCACGGCATAAGTCATTTGACTACGGCCCCTCATACACCACAACAAAATGGTGTTTCTGAGAGGCGTCATCGCCATCTAGTAGAAACTGGCCTCACTTTGCTTCATGACTCCAAGTTGCCTCTTACATATTGGCCATATGCTTTTAATACCGCCTCATATCTTATTAATCGACAACCCACTCCATTGCTTCAAAATCTATCCCCTTTTCAAAAATTGTTTGGTCAAAAACCTAACTATCTTAAGTTAAGAAAGTTTGGATGTCTATGTTATCCCCTTACCAAACCTTATAATAAACATAAGTTAGAACCAAAATCCACAACTTGTATCTTTTTGGGTTACTCTCTAACTCAAAATGCTTATATTTGTCTTGATCCTCAATCAAATCGGACATATATTTCTCGCCACGTCATCTTTGATGAAAATCAGAGTCTTTCCTTACACAACAAATCTGACCACAACCTCAGCCCACCACCAGATCCAACACACTGCCCAGCCCACTCTCTATTTCCTCAATTAAACCCACACCCAAACACCGGCCCATCCTTACCACCACCAGAACCATCATACGGCCCAGCCCACTCTCTAAACACATACCCAACCACAGGCCCATCCTTACCAACAAATCCCTCTTCCTCGTCCAGCCCACCTTCATTTTCCGATCACCTTCATCCGCGACATCTCTCAGCACCCATCGTGCCCCATGCTACTCTGCCACCAGTGTCTCCGGCCGATGCTTCACCACCGATCACCAACCCCTCAGGTATGCCTTCTTCCTCTACCTCTTTACATTTTCAGTCTTCTATGTCATCTCCAACTGATGCCCTAATTTCTGCCCCAATTACTCATGCATCTTCCCGATTAACAACACCCACTGTTGATCTCCCTCTCTTAGGACCTACTGATGAACCTAGACACGTTCAATTACATGACCTAAACCCAGTCACCACAACCAACCCATGTCCACCGTCGTTACCCCGGTCTCACCCCATGGTCACACGATCCCAAAATAATATCTTTAAACCTAAACAATTAAACACAGTTACCAAACACCCACCAGCCGTTTTCATTGAACCCACTTGTGTAAGCCAAGCATTGGCTGAACCCCATTGGCGTGATGCAATGTCCGAAGAAATTACAGCCCTTTTGAGTCATGGAACCTGGGACTTAGTCCCTTTTCCCAAGTCGTGTGAACCTGTTGGATGTCGCTGGGTTTTTCGTGTAAAACGAAACCCCGACGGGTCAATTGCTCGGTTCAAGGCCAGACTTGTGGCCAAAGGCTACCACCAGCGGCCAGGGGTGGATTACACAGAGACCTTTAGTCCTGTGGTTAAACCCACCACCATTAGGACAATTTTGTCTCTTGCCGTGATGAAGGGCTGGGGGTTGCGGCAAATGGACATCAATAATGCATTTTTGCATGGTAAGTTAAATGAAACTGTTTACATGCATCAACCACCTGGGTTCAAAGATGACAGTAAACCAAACCATGTCTGTCGTCTTCGCAAAGCTATTTATGGCCTTAAACAGGCTCCTAGAGCATGGTACTTAGCCTTGAAAAATGCTCTCCTCAAAACTGGATTTGTTAACTCATTAGCTGACTCTTCCTTGTTCATTTATATTCATGGCTCAATTACATGTTATTTACTTGTATATGTTGATGATTTAGTGCTTACTGGAAATGATGTGAATTTTGTGAATTTTATTGTTAATTATCTTGGCCGACAATTCTCTCTTAAAGACATGGGACAATTGCATTTTTTTTTGGGAGTGGAAGTGTTACCCACTAAGCATGGTATGTTTTTATCTCAACATCAATACATTAATGATCTCTTGACCACCACAAACATGCTTGGGGCCAAGCCTGTTTCCACCCCACTCTCCACTAGCACATCTCTCACACTTATGGATGGCACAGCATCATTTGACAGCACCACCTATCGCCAAGTCCTGGGCAGCCTCCAGTACTTGTCTCTCACTCGGCCTGACATTTCCTTTGCTGTGAACAAGCTCTCTCAGTTCATGCACAAGCCCACTCACACTCATTGGACAGCAGCTAAGCGCCTTCTTCGTTATTTAAAGCATACTGTTTTTTATGGCATTCATCTTACATCTGCATCGCAGTCCACCCTCACTACTTTTTCTGATGCTGATTGGGCAGGAAATCTTGACGATCGCACCTCCACCTCTGCCTATATCAGCTTCCTCGGATCCAACCCTATCTCGTGGAGCTCCAAGAAACAACGTGCTGTTGCGAGATCCTCCACAGAAGCAGAGTACAGGGCCCTTGCTAATGCTGCATCAGAAACCATGTGGATAACCTCACTCCTGCAAGAACTTGGTTTCAAACTCTCATCGTCACCATCTCTACGTTGTGACAACCTTGGGGCCACTCACTTAAGCCACAATCCGGTTCATCACTCCAGAATGAAGCACATTCAGATTGACCTGCACTTCGTTCGCGACCTTGTCAACAAAGGCATTCTTCGTGTCAGCCATGTCCATACCAATGATCAACTTGCTGACCTCCTCACAAAGCCCCTGTCTCGGCAACGTACTGACTTTCTCAAACGCAAAATCTCACTGGCCGATGGCAGCTCCATTTTGAGGGGGTGTATCAAGGCTGTTCACACCAACAGAAAGTCAGCCCAACCAGATGAAGATCAGCACAAAGATTATGCAAATAATATCAGTATATCTCAGTCATAAATGTAGCATAATCTCAGCAATTGCAGTATACCAAAACTTCTGTATTTAGAATTATACCGTTACATACCTACTGTATTTAGAACTATACCGTTATATACATTCATGTATAAATCAGCCCTGTGACAAATAATAAAAGCGTGGGAAACAATATTCAACACCATCTGTTTGTCTACTTCTTTAGATTCATGTCCATTAACAATAAATTCACCTTTCTTTTTCTTCTTTTTTTTTTTTTTAATGAGAAAGAGAAATTTCATTAGAATTGCACTGTAGAGGGGTGAGCATGCAACCATGCAAGAAAATGGTGGATAAGCAATCTCGGTAAGTGCATGTTTAAGAGTACGGTTGAGATTGTTATTAAAAGTATTTTTCTTTCAGAAATGTATCAAAATAATATTATTTTTATTTTTAAAAAAATATTTTTGATATCAGCACATAAAAATATTATAAAAACACTAAAAAATATAATTTTAAATTAAATATAAAGATAAAAAATTTATCAACCAAACAAGATATAATTTGTGAAGTCTCCCCCCACAAGATGGTGGGTATGACGTGGAACATTTGTGCTTTTTTTTTCTTTCTTTTTCAGTGTTTCCTTCCCATTGGTGCTGACACATACACATCCTCACTCTCCCCATGCACACACACGCAGTAAAGATTTTCGCCTATCTTTTTGGAGGACAGTGAGGAGTAAAAATTCCAGTGCGTTGAGATCTCTACGACCCTGTCCATAGCTAGGGCCAAGGAATGCTAGCTATGTATTAAAGATTTTACTTTTTAAAAAATTATACTGCCATGCCCAATCATTAACATTATTAAATAACAGAAAAAAAAATACTCTTCCCATACTATTGGATAATGTTTTTTTTCTCCTTTTTTTCTAATCTTTTTTCTTCATTTTTTAACATTAGATGTATAATTTCATATTTTTTTAATATTAAGTATTGATATATATTTTTTTTAATGAGTATTGAACTTTATAATTTGTTTTGATTTTCTATCTATAAAGTTATCGTGGTTTTATAGCCCTATTGACTCGAGTTAATTTTTTTAATTAATATTTTTTCTTAACTTTATCGTTCAATATTAAGTTTATTGAAAATTTAACTTTATATTTTTAATATTTATTTTATATGGGGTTATACAGTTTCATGACCTGAGTTAATCAGGTTGACTCAAGTTTTTGGGTCCATTTTATTTTTTTTAATTACATCCTTTAACATTGAGTTGATTGATAATCTAAATTTATAATTTATTTTTATTTTATCTATATATCTTGGTCTTATGATTTGGATATAACAAGTTAGCCAGGGTTGACATAGGATATTTTTATAATGATTTTTTTCTTTGTCATTAGGTTGATTGATAATTGTGTTTTATAGTTTTTTTTATTGTTTTTTATGAGATTATCATAGTCTCGTGATCCGGGTCACAAGTTAACGTAATTGCCTTAATTTTTCTGTTCATGTTAAAAAAACATTTTTTTTTCAATTTCATCCTTAAATATTGGGTTGATTGATAATTAAACTTCATAATTTATTTTGATTTGTTTTCAATGAGGTTATTTCTGCTTCATGACTTGGGTCATGGGTTTGGTTTGTTTACTCAAGTTAACTTGACTGATTTTTTCATGTTTTTTAATTGATTTTTTATTTCATCATTCAATATTAAATTGGTTGATTATTGAGCTTTATGTTTTGTTTGAACTTAATTTCTATGTGGTTATCTCAGTTTCATGACTCAGGTTTGACAAGTTAATCTAAGTTAAATTGATTTATTTTTCAAATTGAATTTTAATTTTAATTTCATCTTTTAATATTGGGTTGATTGAAAACAAGCTTAATATCTTTTCTTTATTTACTTTCTATAAGATTTTTAAAGATCTTGTGACTTAAATGAGAGATTTGACAAGTTAACTTGAGTTGATCCTAGTAAATATGAGTCAATCCGAGTAAATTTCAGTAAATCAAATATGTTGTTATTTCAATATTTTTTTTAAAAAAGATATTGTCATGATGTTCTTAACCAAATTGTATTTTACTGGTTATTCGTGTTGTGAACCTTCACATGTTAATAGCACTTGATATATTTTTTTTTATATTCAACAAAAAATGATCTAACTCTCGATGTCGCATAGTTAATTATATAGTAAAAACTAGAAGACAGAGAGATTTCACTATATCTTTCCCCCACAAAACACTATTAACTATATAATGTTTTTTCATTTTGTTTTATTTTTTAATTTTAATTTCATCCTTCGACATTTGATTTATTGGGATTTGAGATTTGTTTTTATTAATTTAATTTTTATAAGGTTATTCTGATTT
Source organism: Salix purpurea (assembly GCA_027405865.1). Taxonomy (NCBI): domain Eukaryota; kingdom Viridiplantae; phylum Streptophyta; class Magnoliopsida; order Malpighiales; family Salicaceae; genus Salix; species Salix purpurea. Next base: position 4,018,327 of record JAOWLH010000002.1, on the reverse strand, counting down.
TATTATCTACATTATAAATATAATGAGTTAACTCGGTTGACTTAAGTTTTTTTTCCCCTTTTCCAAATTGATTCAATTTTTTAATTTATTTTTCAATATTAAATTGATTGGAAACTAGACTTTGCAATTTATTTTTGTTTTGTTTTCCTTAAAGTTTATCATTGTCTCATGACTTGAGTCACGAGTTTAGCGGATTAACTTGGATTGACTCAAAATATTTTGTGTTTTTTTTTCTTGAGTTGTTTTGCTTTTGAATTTTATATTTCTAACACTAAGTTGATTGAAAGTGAACTTCATAATTTTTTTCAAAAAATATACTAATCTTTTCCAAGAATGCAAAAGATATTAATATAAAATATATTAAAACACAAATAGCTTGTTAAAATATTATTTTTCTTACACATAAAAAATCACATGTATACACACTATAAAAAAAAACCATGTTAACAATTTGATTTTAAAAATGATTTTTTCCATTAAAAATATTTTGAGCAACGGCTTGACATTTTTGACATTAATTTTTTAAATCTAACCGTAGATCTAGTTTTAAACTATGGAAGTTTCTCCATTCAGTAGATTCATTTGATATAAAAGCCCAAACAGATCTGGCTGTCCAAAAATAATAATATCCTCAGTAATCATTAAATAAAATAAAAAATGGTGGTGAGTGGGCCCACCTGGGTCGGGGGGACAATTTTAACGTCTTCCTCTCCTTTACTTTAAGAAAACTGAGGTGGTCCAAATCATTCTCTACCCGGTTTCAGCTCTCTCTAGCTATTTTTAGGGCACTGTTCATGTCCACCGCAGAAATAAAAAGGGCTCTCCTTCCCTTACTTTTATGGGATGTGACGCTTGCCACGTGTCCATTTTACTGGTTGCAGAAATGGAGCCAGCTGGCACGCATACATCTATCTAACTACATGTATCCAAGTGGAGATGATCTCTCCGAAGTGCAACGTAGGAGAAAGTAGGGTTCCGGTTGGGTTTTGCGAATCCACGTCAGATTGAGCTTGGCTTTTGCGAATCCACGTCAGATTGAGCTTGGCTTTTGCTTTTCTTTTTTTTTAGAGCCAGTGGCATTATGCAGGTATAGCTTGCCCCAGCTAGGATTCATGATCTATCAAGGTTTTTAATAAAAGTAACGAGTAAAATACAGAAAGTGATCCCACAAGTACGTGGAGGTTCTAGGATATATATATTGTATTTTTTTTTTAATTAAGATGAATGTCTGGATCAGCTTGCGCGCACTTCGATTAATCCCACTACTTTTTTTTTTTTGTTTTTATCTCATTTTAATATGTTGATGTCAAAAATATTTTAAAAAACAACAACAATAACACTTCCAAACTGACGCTAATTCCGAACAATATTGTTATTAGATACTGCATCCGTCACTATTTAAGTGATAAAGGATTTGTACCCTATTTTTGTAAATAAATCTTCTCTGATTTAGTGGTACTTATCTGCCTATTCCTTTTTCAGTAGAGTTTATTAAAGAATAATGGGTTTTAAGCAAAATAAAAAGGCTGATTGTATACAAGAAATGAGAGAAAAAAGAGGTTGTTGGTTTTGGTAGAGGCTAGCTGCCATGGCCGAAGTATTTGATTGATGTTGTAGGCTAATTTCCTTTCCGTGAGAGGGGGGAAATGATATTTTGAAAATAGATAAAAATTAAGTTGATTATGACAATTTTATTTTTGAGTAAAAATTTATTTTTTATTGAAAATTAAAATTCTTAACTTTTAACTTAATTATAACTTAAGATGTTGGGAGATTCACTTCTTTTTATTTGTGAGCATAATATTGTATTGAAGTATGATTTACGTTGTTTTTTAAAATATTTTTTGTTTAAATATATATATATATATATATATATATAAAATTATTATTGATATCGGCACATTAAAATAATTTAAAAACAGTAAAAAAATAATTTAAAAAATATATATATTTTTTTAAAACAATACTAAACTTGCACTAAATATTCATCACGGTAAAGTCTAATGAACCATTTAATGTCTTCGCAAACCATTATCCGACAATTGACGAGTCACCTAGTTGACTAATTATATAATTTAAATGATTAATTAAAGAAAAATCAATGATTTTTTTTACTAAAGAGAGAATTATATTATTAATAGAAATAGTAAGGGTGGGTTATAAATGGGGGTACCACTAAGCAAGTGGCTTGTTCTTTGTCTTAACTATACTCATTGATGGTTAATTTAAATTATAAAAACTTTATAAGAATCTCCTCTTTCTTTATAGCCACCATTGGATTCCTTATTCCAATGAGCCACCATCGAACAAGTGGAGAGACAAAGCTGGTTTGGAAGTGTAATTAAAATTATTTTTAAAAGTATTTTTTATTTAAAAATATATATTTTTTAAATTATTTTTGACATCAGCACATCAAAATAGTATAAAAACACTAAAAAAGTAAAAAATAAAAATAATTTTTTTTAATTTTTTTTCAAAAACGCTTTTGAAACGTAGTGTCAAATACCCCAATAGTATTATAATGAAACCTCGATAACCTTAATGCATATAAATATATTCTTTGATGACTATGACATTGGCATAGAGGTGGATATCATTACCAATAACAGCCATTATCGAATATATTTGCACTTGAAGAGGATCCCATTAAATTACAAAAAACAATTATATGAACAGAAAATTCTAAAGTCAAATGCTATATGCGATGGCCGAATCATGTGGAGGTAGGCAATGTTATTAAAGAAGAGAAATAGCTAATTAATGATTCGGACGTTGGCAATCTTGATGATGCTAGGAAAAAAAAAAAAAAACAGCACTCCAAACTGAAGCAATTTCTGTCAGTAACTAGAAAGGAAAAAGAAAGAAAATTGTAGTGGTACGGCCACACTTAATTAAGTCTCGCGATAGAAGAAATTTGTTTTTATAAAGGTTATGATGTATGACTTCTAAAGTAAATACAATATTTAAAATAAGATAACTTTGATGTGAATTATAAATGATTTTTCTATGTATAAGATGATTTATGAATGAAATACACATGAAAAATTAGCAAGTTCATGATGATAGGAGTTCGGGAGGGCTATGAAAAGAAATGGTGACAAGCAAATAAAATGTTAGAAAATAATATATATTATATTATAGAGTCTCACCTAACAACTTATGTTTTTAGGTGAGATTGTTCTTTAACATGGTATCAGAACCTTGTTGACCTAACGATTCATGAGTTCAAATTTCATCACCCTCATTCTATTTGATAAAAATTAAGCACAATGTAATGTGGGTCTGTGCAAGTTTTAAGCCCAAAGAGTTTTAATTTGAAGGGGTGTGTTAGAGAATAATATAAACTATATTATGAGGTCTCACCTAACAACTTAAACTTTTAGATGAGATTGTTTCTTAGCATAAAATTATAAAGGACTACAAAATGGTCATTGGACAGACAAATTAAACAAATCAACTTTTTTTTTCTCTTTAAAGCTACCCAATAAGCTGGAGAAAAAGAGATAAAAGAAAGGGAAAATAAAAACTATAAAAAGAAGTAATAGAAAACAAAGTAAACAATTAGGCTAAATTCATGAGTTAGGAAGCGTGAGGCATTAACCAACCTTTAAAGCAAGGAATTAAAAAGGAAATTAGGTGGAAAAAAGGGAGAAACAAGGCAGCAACTCACAAAAGGAAGAAATTTTTTTATAGAGGAGTGGAGTTTTCTTTTTACTAGTTTGAAGTTTGGTTTAGTTCTGGTAAAAAAGCTCTAAGTGTATTTGAAGAAGTTTGAATGGAAAGATATGGAATTTTTGCATGATTTTCAGATTTTTGAATCAGGGCTCATAGGAGAAATTTAGAGAAAAGTAAAATTGTTATGGTTTGGGGAAATTAGGATAATATAGATTATGAATGGCACAAAATAATGATTAAAAAGTATTGTTTTGGAAGGGGTTAGTGTTGGCCAAAATTGAATAAAAATGGGGGATGAAGAAATCAAATGAATGTTTATGAACTGTGTGTAATTGATGTGTGTTGATGTATTTTATAGTGACTTGGAATTAATTTAGTAAATTTAAATAGTTTTAACTATATGTTAGTGTGATAGAAATTTGTTTATGAGGAGGATTATAGAGATGAATGTGATTATCATTAAGAATTGGATTTTTTAAGTGTGAAATGATCGTGGTGATAAGTGTGAGAATTAAAAATTTGAATTTTCAATAAAAATGAAATGAAGTTTAGAAGGCCACCACGTAAGGAGAATATTATAAATTAAGATTTCAAAGGTAAATTCGCTAAGTATTGAATATAGAATTTATAAGGATAAAGACTAGGTTATGGAAAAAGATAAATGATAAGTAGAAATTAAATTTGAAAGTATGCATGTTACTTAACATAAGTTAGAAGTAGATTATAACATATAATAAATTGTAAATGATTAATCAAAATATTGGTAATGTGATTAAATGGGTATATGTTAAAATATATATCTAATCAAATAAAAAGGTTAGTCAAGAAAATATTAAATTGATAAGATTGTTGAGATACTGATAATGGTCTCTTTTTTGAAATTAGAAGAGACACTATGAACAACATCTTTCACAACTAGAGGAGTATAGTCTCCAAAAAGCATAGATAGGTGTTATTCACCGCCCTAGAATTATAGAATGTATTACATGGTTTTATTTCAAATATATTTTTTATTGAGTGTGTATTAATTAGTAAAAATTAAAAACCAAAGAGAAATAATATTATAAAATGTTGATACTAAAAAGGATTGTTGGATTTATTGGCATTCATGAGGGGATTGATAGAACTTTGTCAATTATAAAGATTATTGGATTTAATGGCATCCGTGAGGGAATCATTGGATTATTAACAGTCAAATGGGTTGTCAGCTTATTGGTATAAGTAGGGCATATGGTTATGATCCTTGTCATTGATATGATAAACTAATGTAATAGTTTATATTGTATATTTTTATGAATGATTATGAAAGTAGAATAGTGTGTGAAACATGTAAATTAAATAAATTTATTATGGGTGTTGTGATTGTCGTGATGACAATTTTTTTATGCTTCGCGCCCGACACCTCCGGAGGGGGAGAACAACGCGTGGTAGGTGTGTTTTATAGCCGTAAAATCACGACTATAAATTTTTGGAAGTTGTCACCTAGTATTAAGGTTGCTAGGAAATCTATTGGTCTACGAGAGTCTGATAAGGGGACTTGTTATGTAAGGGAAAGACACATCACCCCCAGTGCACCCGATCTAAGGCAAACTGCATTGCTATTTGATTATTTTTCTAAATCAATTTTTATTCATTGGTCTTTTCTAAAGTTCAATGTAGATCTCTTTTTGTGAGACAATATCTACCGCATTGCGAGTTGAAAGACTAATCAAAAAGAATTTTCCACTAAATTTTGTAAACCCCCTTTTTAAGTATCTGTGAGTGTACTTTACAATGTAATTTTACACCGCGATAGCTAAAACAAAATAATTATTAAATTATTTTGATATTTTGGCCAAATCCCAACGGATAATCGTAAACTGGTCATGATATCCAATTTTCGTTTCATAACATGAGAAATTTACAACATATATTTTTTTTACGAAAAATATACCTGGAAAAACCTTGGAATTCGACCGTATGCACGAAAATAACACATTTTTTTGTTTATAAATTTTCTTAAGAAAAAGATTTTTTTTAATGCAGATTTTGTATTTTGTTTTTTTAATTTTTTTCTATGTGGGCTGGACTGTCTAGAAAATTTTAGGCTGGTTTCCCATCATGGTGGGCCGATTGGCCCACCTAATCTAAGTGGTCGGGTTAAGGACAGGGCCCAGCCCACTGTTCTGCACGTGAACAGTGGGAAGTCCCACTTTTCACATGCATAATGGGACTGGGGAGTGAATTAATTCACTCCCCCACTGTTCACTTTAATGGTGAACAGTAACATAATAGTATTTGGAGTGTGACGACCGGAGTACCTGTCTCTGCCACCATGTAAAAAAGACCAATGTGGTTCTTTTTGTTGTTGTGACATAAAAAATGGCGGTCTGTGGTAGCCGGAGGAGGCATTTGAAGTTGTTGTTGGTTCAAGCTGGTGCTGTTGTTGTTCGTCGTTAGAGTTGGGGAGGGAGAGCTGGAGCTGCTAGCGTGGAGGAGAGACTACCAGTGCTGAGGGGAATGATGCAAGTGGTTGGTCGGCTAGTTGGAGGAGAGAGATGACGCTGCGAAAGAGAGAGAGAGAGAGAGATAATGCTGTGAAAGAGGGAGAAAGAGGTGTTGACGGTGATTCTGTCAGCACTCAAAAAGGTGGTGGTGGTTGCTGCTAGTGGTTATGTCGATACCGAGGAGAAATATAAATTGTCACTGGTTGCTTCTTCTTCTCCATTGGTTTTTCTAGTGTCGTGTCCCTCGTCGTGTATTTTTTAGTGTTTTCCCATTGTTTTTGTCTTCCTTTCCTGTGTTCTCTCTTTTTTCAAACTCTACGTCTGTGTAATTTTCCTCCCCCTTTTGCATGTTGTGATTGGGGCTATTTATTAGGGGAGGAGGCAACTTGCGTGCAGCGGTGTCTTAACCTCTTGTGGCCGAAGGCGGCTGCGTGCCTGCAGTGGCGTGTGCTGTGGCGGGACTGCAGTTTTGGGAGAAGGTGGAAATACAATTTGGTCCCTCAATTTGTAATTGTTCTGATTGCACTCCCAACTGCTTTTTAAACTTTGAATTTTGTGTAGTTGTATCCTCGCAAAAACTGCAATACAAGCCTTAACTTTGCAAACCTTTTTTATTTTGGTCCTTAGTTTTTGATTTTTGCAATTTGACTCCCAATTGACCATTAAACTCTCAATGTCTTCAATTTGGCAGCCGACTTTGCATAATTAGATTGGAAAAATTCAATTCGGTCTCCTAAACTCCAATCTTCTCAATTGAACTCGAATTTAGCTCAAGAACTTGATTTTTCATCGATTTGTGTGATTTTTCATTTGACTAATTTAAAGTATAATTAAGTCCTTATACTTAATTAAATCCTTCAATTTGACCTTAAATTAATAATTATACTTTCAAATGGCCCATGATTGAATCAAATTGGCCTATAAAAAATATAATTATGATTTTCAGCTTAATTCTTATCCAGATTTATCCAATAATAAATTACTTTAACCTTGAATCCGCATTTTCTCTCATTTTTAGCACAAAGGGACGATTTGGCTCCCGAAAACATTCAAAATTTTCACCTTGATTTTTCTACCAATGTCATCCCTTTTTATTTTATTTTTGTTATTTTGTTTTATTTTGGGAAAATTTGGGGAATAACCCAGAATTGGGTTATGACAATGATAATTAAAGGATTGTTAATTAAAATTATATCTATAGGTATATCAATATGATTTAAAATAAGATGCCAAGTATATGCATGTATATGTACATGTACTTGTGGGTTTGCATGTGTTATTTGAATTATACATTAGTAGTTGTTTATATTTTAGATAATGTTAAATGTTTATGTCATATGGTTGATTAAATATATGTTTGTGTATGAAGTGATTTGAAAAGCATGATTGGTCATGTAAATGTAATTTAAGCATGATTTAAAAGAATGTGATGTACTCCAAGATGTTTAGATCATGAATGAGATGTGAGAGTTGATGATAATAATTGGGAATATGAATGTTGATAACTTAACATGTCCAAAATATAGAGGAGACTATACTAGATTTTTAGTATAGATTTATGGAATGTACTTATAATGCAATTCATTAAAACTATAAAAACAATTCTGATGATTTATAAATGAATTGTGAATAGTCAATTAAATCTAGTTATGAATTTAAGGATGTTATAACCCCGCTCGTGGGTGACAGAGAACATGGGAGTAGTTAATGCTTAATATGATCCTTTTGAAGGATAGGTTAAATACTTCAAATGTAATCCAAGGATGATCATTTGAAAGATACTAGCCAAGTTACATGTGTTTCGCAATAGGGTTGAACTATTTATTGTGTAAAAATTGATGTTAAGATAATGAAATAGAGTAAGACAAAGATATAAAAATGTGGTCATGACAAACCTATAACAACACTAATCACGATTGAGCCAACATGATATTTCCCTTTAGACATGTGATCTAGATATTATAAGACCTTTTTTTTCTAGGACTGAGTTATTATACCTAAGACACTCAATCTAAGAAAATCATGAAGTTTAATTTTCAATCAGTCATATATTAAAACATAAATTTGAAAACCAAATTCTAATTACAAGAATAAGAATCAAAAGTAAAACATATAATGAATTTTATATTTGATTCAAGGCTAAAATTTAAAAAAAATCAATTTAGTAAACTCATATATTTAGCATGAGGCTCAAAATTGACATAAAAAAACAATATTTTAATTAAATGGTGAAATTAAAAAGAATAATACATTTTAAAAAAAATTGTGAAGAAGAAAAAGGAGAAATCAAAATAATGATGATCAAATTGGAAAACTTAAAAACATCAAATATGAAATGAAAAATAATTTTTTTTGGACAAAATAGACAAGACAAAAAAAATTACAATTCAAAGAATAAGAAAAAAATTGAACATAATATTTGGTAAATTGGGATCCATGGATGCAATAGAGAAAACAATAAAACTTCTATAATAGGGACTGAAGTTGAAATACAAATAACAATGAGAGCAAAACTGTAATTTTCAGGAGGAAAAAAAGAGAGAGAGCAAAGTCTACTAGTAATAAATTAAAGCAGTATCAGAAACATACACTATATCAAAAAAAGAGAAGATGAGACACTTCCAATCAACATTGAAATTATACAATAAAAAATAAATGAAATTATAAAACTATGGTATGCCTTGACATGCAAAGTACCACTATTTTTGGGTTTAAAAGAGATTATTTATTTCCATATGTCAAATATAAGTTTAACAGTTACATAAGTCAAATATTGATTTTTTAATTTTTATTTTCTTATAGTTTATTTTATGAATAAATTAATTTTCACTATAGTATCTATATGTCAAATATTAAATTTTGACAAAATTGTGACAATAGATATATGATATTCTAAGATTTTTCTTATTGAGTTACATCCGTTCAATTATTATCTTTTCCATCAATATTATTTAATTTATATATTGTTTTTTAATTGAAAAATTATGTATATAATAACATGAGAGAAAAAATAAAAATCAAAGTACAACACTTTAATGGCCTAACAATATTTATTTCAACAATAATTGTTTTCCTATAATATCAAATAGATATGCGATATTATTAGAAAATAAGAGTTTTATTTTTTAAATATATAAAAAACTAGTTGAATCCACTGAACTTTTTTGTTTGACTAATTATGACCAAGATTAAGATTTAACATGTTGAAAATATCATTTTGGGAATCAATTATATTTATTCTAAAATATGACTCAAAATCTATTAACTAATAGATAATAACAATAATAATAATAATAAAAAAAAAACATTGATACCCATTTTCATCTCTACATGAGAGGGAAGATCAGAACATACACTATTCTCATTTCCAATTTCTTAGTGACCAAAAATAGCACTTCATGCATGCAATGACATCTGTAACTCCATCAATGAAACTACGTACTGTGTGCAACTCAGCACTGCAAATTTGCACCATGAAAAACCAGATAGCAGATATATACGACTACGGTCCACACAGATTTTGAAAAGCTGTAAGAAAATGGTATATGATTTATCCCATCATAGAAAGCGAATAAATGTTTTACTATTTCAAAAAAAATCGTAATTATAGAATCCTGACTTGTGGATTCTTGACCTAAATCCAGATAACCTCTTAAAATCCAATATGGCCTTCACCATTTTTCTGTTTTCCCTTTTCCAATTTTGGCCACTGCATTTAATGCTTCCTTAGCCTCTGCCAATCTTGTTACCGCTATATAGACCTCCCATAGGGTTTGGTTGAGAGCACGAGTGAAAAGCAAACATGGCGAGAAAGAAGGTTAAGCTTATGTGGATAGTGAATGATGCTGCTAGGAAAGCTAGCCTCAAGAAAAGGAGAGATGGGTTGCTGAAAAAAGTGAGCGAGCTAACCATACTATGTGGTATCGAGGCCTTTGTTATCATCTACTGCCCAGATGATCCCGAACCCGCAATCTGGCCATCACGTCCCGACGTCCGACGACTTGCTACGAGGTTCCACAACATTCCCGCCATGGAGCGTTCTAAGAAGATGATGAATCAAGAAAGTTACCTGAAAGAGAGGATGGGAAAACTAAATGATCAGTCCAGGAAGCACCTGAAGATGAATAGGGAGTTGGAGATGGATGACCTCATGCAACAAGTTTACCAGGAACAGGGATTCGATGGCTTAGACCAAACTCAACTGTGTTGTTTAGCTTGGTTGGTAGCGGAGAAAATGAAGGTCATAAGGAAAAGGATTGGATATTTTCAGCAAATTCCGCCACTCCAAGATGCTTCCCTTCCACAAGGTCCTTTTCCGGACGATGATGGCGACGGTGATGGAACCGGAGGGCAAGTACGAGGAGAACCTGGAGACGGGAGGAACAATCCTACAGATGGCGGTGTACCATGGGACCAATGGCTAGCTGATATAGTAAGTAACCCTGACCATAATGTTGCTAGAGGTAGCAACATTTTTGGACTGCGCCTATCTCGAAGCAGAATTACAGGAGACATCAGCGGTGGAAATAGTTTTGATCTGAGGCTGCTACCTCATGACAATGATATCTTAAGAGGCAGGATCAGTTCCGGTGGAAACAACTTTGATGCGGGGCTTCCTGTTGGAATTACCATGTTAGGATGCAAGAATTCTGGAAACAGTTTTGATCCTTGGCTGTCTCGAGGCCTAGGATTTAATCGAGGTGGCAAAACTAGTGCCGGAAACAATTTTGATCCGGCGGGGTTGGCTCAAGGAAGTGATACAAGAAGCGGTAGTGCTGGTGGAAACAACTTTGACGTCCTATGGCTGCCTCATCATGTCAAGAACATTGGAGGCAACAGTGCTGCTGTGAACAACGTTGATCCTTGGCTGGCCGCTAGTACTGGAGATAATAATGGTGGAGAGAGTTTAGGACTGGGGCTACTTCCGGGAAGTAATTTTTCAGGCAGCGGTGCTGGTGGAAATCCTTTCCACGGGATGCATCGTCGCGGAGATAGTGATGAATCTGGAGATATATAGCAGTGCTGGTGGAGGCGATTCAGGGCAGCTTGGGTTTTTTGGAACCAGTTCAAGAGATCTCAGGCTGCCATTCGATGCTACCAAGAACTGGCTTGATGACAACTTCAGTCCTTGAACATTTGCATTGAATTGTTAGTATGTTTTTCAAATTCAATTTCCTTCAAAAATAATCGTGTGTCATCTGTCTTGAACTTTATGCTTATTGAGATAATGTTATGTTTCAAGTTTGTCTTAATTTATTTTCTTTGTTGCATTTATTTATTTTAAGAATGAGAATTATGCGTACGGTATACAAATAGGAATAATATATAATTAATGAGCAAACAATTTTAAAGAGGTTGGTTTTGAAACAATTAACGCATAAAGAAAATACGGTTGGTTAATTCTCAAACACTCTTCAAACAATAACTTCTCTTGTTTTTTTTCGAAGAAACCACACATTTCGGAAAATGTATTTTGTAAATCTAGGTGAGTGAATAAAATCTCGGTTGTTCTAGACTCTCATAAGAACTGCACATCCTGACTCGAACTTGAGACCTGCTGTGCAGATCTCAAATCCTTTGTCATCACGCCACACCCCTTGGAGACAAAAGTATAGACAATAACATCAAAGCTCTATAGGAAGCTCAAAACTCGAAATTATTTTTCAATAGATGACTTCTACTCAAAAGTGTAAACAGTAGTTTAAATCATTTTTATTGTTTGGTTAATAAAGAAAAATAACACAAATTTAAAATCAATATGGAAATAAAAATAAATGAGTTAGATAGAAAGATATTATCCATGTAAATGGTATGGTATAGGGAAAGAACTGTAGCTTCCCACACATAGCACTGTGGATTGCTATAGTGCTTTTCGCTATAGTGCTGTTTTTTTTGTTTTTTTTCTTGATTATGTTTTCTTTTTCTTTTTTTTTCCCAGTTACATGTTTTAGTTTTTTTTTTATAACCAAGATGTCCGGACCAACTTAAGTGCACTACGACTATTTTTTTTTTGATAATCGGGGTGTCCAGAACAGCTTACATGCATTATGACTAATCCCGGACCCACTTTTTTTTTATATATAATCGGAGTGTTCGGTAAACTTTCATCAAATATATTTATAACTCCTAAATAAGAGCAAGTTGGGTCCATATTAATAGCTTGTTCAAGAATATGATAGTGATTTTAAAAAAAAATGTTTTTTTACTTCAAATGTATTAGAATAATATTTTTTTATTTTTAACATCATTATATCAAAACAATTAAAACAACTAAGATATATTAATTTTAAGACTGAATAAAATAAATTTTTAAAAGTATAGTTAACACCACAATAACAAATGATATTTAAATCTAAATGTAAATCACAAAATCATCTTAAAAAAAAATACCCGTTAAAATAATAGCGTGCATTTTTCATTTTGAATTGTGATCAAGTCAATGAATTTCATCATGTAGAAGTCCTGCCTAAAAATTGAGCATTTAAAAAGAAAAGAAAAAAAAACTTGAAAAAATTAATTAATCAATAGTGTGCTGAAAATTGTTTTCTGATCTAGTCAAGTTAATTTTTTGTATTATTTTAATGAGCTGAAAATTATATTTAAAAAATAAAATAATATTATTTTAACATGAAACAACCACTGACACAATTTCAAAACTCCCTTTGAAGCATAAGAACCACTTCTCTCATTATCGCAAATAATTGTTCACAAATGTAGACATACGATTTCAAAAACCACGGGTATATGCATTTAAAAATAATGAAAAGGGCAGATTTCAAACATTTTAATCTCTTTTCATGTAGATCACAAATAGCTGTTATAGTAGATAAATTTATACAGTATAGCTCTGAAGAGTACAACAAAGATGAGCATCAACTGGAAGAGAAAGGTCTGCACCCTTTGAAAAAGAGATGAGGAAAAAATTACAACATAAGAGGAAATCCAAAACTCTACAAATCATCCAAATCACAATTAGAAGATCTTGCTATACTGACTGGTGAGAGAATCCTTGAGATTTGAGTAAAGACCATAAAGGGAGTACTGTCGAAGGTTTTGCACTTCGTACCATGAGTTGAGAGCGGAAAAGTGCTTGTCGGTGCCTGAGAATGCCAATTGTATCCCAAGGCTACAATCAACGGTACCTTGGGGTTTGCAATTGGGTGTTCTTAATGCACAATCCTGATTGTTGAGGCAGACAAAGTTTGAGTTTCCTGAACATTTTGCACAACCATCCCTTTTCCAATACAAGTTCTGTAGTCTTCCCTTCTTGAACTCAAGCACCTGCATTACAAAATTTGAATGGGTTCGTAAAGATCTAATGAAGGTAAATTAAGATCATAATGGGTCCTGATCTTCTCTTACCAGAGTAAAGCTGGTCACAGAGTATGTACTGTTTGCAACAAAAGCAGGTTTAGACCTTGCAGCATATTTTCGACCAGCAAATGCAACCATATACCCACCATGATCGCTCTGGAAAGTACCAAAAGAAAAAAAATATATATAAAAAAGGAGGGGGAGTAAACTGAATCAAAGTTGCACAAGCATAGAGCATTAATCTCAAGCTAGGGAAGTGCGTGCAGGAATGTGATGCATTATAATGAACATGATTCAATTTCCAAGAGAATGAAAGCCAGTGGTGCCTTCACTTATATCCAACATTTTGGTTTAGGGTATCCATGCATAATGGCAATTGCCAAATTAATACTCACTGTGAGAGACTATATGGTGCAAGTGTAGGCAAAATACAACAAAACATGTTTTTATTCCACCTGCTAGTTTTCAAACTAGGTGAGGATGAGTAAGGTACATAGGAGTTATGGTAACAAAGGTTAAAAAGGTTGTTATGATTGGATCATAGTATTGGTGAAAAATGTAAGAGAAGACACTTGGTCATGGCAATTAATGAAAAAGTTATTACCAAGTGCACAAGACAGGTGCATCTTGCAGGCATCCTAGACTCAAGTTTAGGTTTGTGTTAAGATAACATCTCGCCAGCATCTAGAATACATTTAGTGCTGTTTGGTAGCACGGTGCAAGAGCTTATGGACAAGTACATTTCCACAGGAAAAGTATCAAATGCCTTTTCTACCCAAATGCATCATGAAAAGCACTTTGAAATGCATCCAAAAAGTATTACCAACAGAGCCTTAATATTGTTTATTATAGTTCCAAACAAATAAGCAACATATTAAAAACACTAGAGTATATATACATTTGTGGTTTCAACTTGTCTTGAGATTTCTCTTTGCGACCATTTATCTATAATTCAATTCATCTATAAGTTTCTGACAATTAGAAGAATGTGAGTTAATTTCTAACACTCCTTAATGAACATTTTAAACACTACAAGTTGATTATGTATTAGCTTGGTCTAGCATGTGGTACAGTTTTCATAATGTGCATGTATGCCTCATAATATTTGAACCCAGATAAATCCATTTGAGCTCACCTCTTTTGGTAGAGCTTGCTCTTTCCTTTATTACAAAAAAAAAAAAAAAAAAAAAAAAAAAAAAAAAAAAAAAAAACCTTTTCACAATAAAACCATTGATTGCTAACCGAAGCATACTAAGTACTATTGAAATTAATGAACTTTCTTAAATATGCTTGAAAAGTATAGGAAGAATTATTAAGTTCTGAAGGCAACAAATGTACAGATTCTAGAATTCATACATGGGTCAATTAGCATGAACTGTTCTAAAACTATAACAAGAAAATATCAAATATATCTCTAGACACTATTAGGTCGTGAGTGTTGGTTATAAATAAGCAATATGCACAAATACCTTGTCTATTTGATTACTTGAAATAAAATTGTCTTCTATTCCCCAACCCAAGTGTCACTTTCTACATTTTTCACCAAGTATATGCTTGCTCTAGCTATAACAGCTATTTCACAACAAATTAGCCTTTTTTACAATGAGACCTGTATAAGTCTTCAGTACCTTGCATTACCTTATCTACACTTGAAACTAGCGTAGTGGCACATGGGAGAACAAGCATTAATTTTAACACCAACAGTTTCTATGGCAATTTGCGTAAAGTCCTTATATTGCTTAGACTCGGGATCCATGTGTGTGTCCAACATGCATACCCATGTCCAACTCTTCTTGATTTTTTTTTTCTAATTTTCTTTTGTTTTTTTCATGTAATTGGAGGGTCCAAATGTTCATCCCCATGTCCTAGCCTCCAATGTTGAACATGCATAATCAAAGGCAAAACAAAGTAACAAAGCAACATTGACAGAAACTCGTTGCCAATTTCTGCAAATTGGGGAAGGCTTATTCACAGCACATGGAAAAATTTCCAAATGTTCTTGCTCAGATAAGAATGAACAGTTCCATTACAACATATTAGCTATATCTCTTCTTATTTTCACGAAGATGCAATAAAGATTAATCAATTAGACAAAAGGGGAAATGGTTTATATGTGTGGCACTATCAATGTCAAGTAACCATTAGAGAGTACATTCTCAACAGTTATTTCTCCTTGACCCAGGCGTCTCAGCGCATTTTACCCCAGCTTATATGTTTCAGTACTTTGAAAATCATTCTCCCAAAAACCAAACCCAGTCCCTCAATCAAATTCCTATTTTCTTCCATAAGTAAATCTAACACAGCCAGGGTTCTCCATAACTCCTAAAATTTGAATAAAGAAAAAAAGTAATTCTACCATTCAATCAAAAAAGAAAAAGAAAGAAAAGCACAAACAATTTATCACACTTAAGCCGAAACCCATCAATGATCTCAGTACTTGAACCAATTCAAGAGCACTAAATCACACATAAGCGGTTCGATAAATCGGAAGTAACAAAACATCGATTTCATTAAATACAAATCCAAGCAAAATATCCAAAAAACAAGAAGAAAGTAAAGAGAAAGTGAGGTTTTAACAAACCGGAGAGAAAGATGAGGTATTGATAGTAAGGAGAGAGATCTCGTCGACTTTAGGTCTAAAAACCGAGATCTGAGAATTTTGGTTTATTAGATCAAGTCTGCGGTCACAGGGAGACAGCTCAAGGCTACTGTTGAAGAAGAAAGATTTCGTTGTTGAAAAAGCGATAGCGAATGTGAAAGCATCAGATACTTGTACAGTGGTGTCTAAACAGGGTGAATAGACCTTGTTCGTGTTTGCCGATTTTACTAGGAATAGAGTTGATGCTATTGTTACAAGGAATACAAGGGGAGCTTTTAGTGCTGTTAAAGTTGCCATTGCTTCTCTGGTGGTGGTGGAGGAGGAGGTGGCTGTGGTGGGTGTTTTTTTGGTTTTTATTGGTTTTGTTGACTCCGCCGTTAAGAAACGAGAGAGAGAGAGAGAGAGAGAGAGAAGTAGACGGAGCTTAGATTCGAAGAAGGGCTGAAAGAAAGGAATCGCTGACGGGAGCAGAACCGGGCTTCATGGGCTTTCCAATAATGGGCTTACTCTTAGGCCGCAATTTACTGTATTGGGCTATGTATATGATGCAGTGCTCTAGCTCGCCTCCAAATTTAGAGAACTCTTTGTCCAGGTCCGTTTCATATTGTTGCCAGGGAGTAAAAAGCTGTCCATTTGAGATAAAAGCCCAAATCGTAAGGTCCTTAACGATTAGAGCAATTATTTAATTATATAACTTACTCTTATTAATTACATAATAATATATATACAAAATAATTACATTATATTTATAATAATATAAAAAATAATTCTCCAAAATAGCTTTTACCATTGAAGTTGCTCTTAACATTTACCCTCTCTCTCATTCTCACTTCTTTTTTTTTCTCTTACACATTCTCTCTCCATTTTTTTTCTCTCACATATCTTGCCTTTCTCCTTCTTTTTTTTCATCACACACCGCTCAAGTTGTCTATTATATACAAATTTGAATAAGATATTTTTTTTAGTTCTTGATGGGTGAATATGGCACCGTACATGACATATATACATAATACTAGTTATATTGCCCGCGCGCTGCCGCGGGCATTGCTGTGTATATAATATCATATAATTAAATCCATAATGATAAACTTACAATATAGCCTCAATAAAAAATTAAGAACCATAACATAAAAGAGTTTGTCCCGCAAACATAGATGCACCTGATTCATCATTTTTCAGTGATGTTTACGTTAAATGATAAACTTTCATACCATTTAATCACTCATGACTTCAGATGAGTGGGATGTTATGATGCAAGACAGTTAATAACCAGCAAAATCCAGATGTGAGTACTTACACGCCATTCTTGGGCTTAATGCATACATTAAGACTGTCATGATGTAATAAAAAAATGCCATATGCTGAGCAAGAAAGCGGTCGGGCCACCAAGAATTGCCACCCAAATCCTGCAACCAAATTACAATGCCATCTGATGAGGATTTTGGTATGGTATTTTTTTACTTGGAGCCTCTGTACCACATATAAATAGATTGGACCTGCAAAGGTTCATACTTGCACATACATGCATGCATGGTTATGACTCATGAATGTGTCATAGGTTGAGTTTGTGTATTCTGTATTTACAACCAATCTACATTGGAAAGGAGCAGTTCCTCCATTTTCTTCTTCAATTTACTATAGACTATTCTCGTGCTAACTTTACTTTATCCCATGGAAGAAATCACAAACTGAAACAGTGAAGGGTTTGAAAATAACAACAATTAGTGAACTTGAGACCATGACTGCAGACCATAACAACAGGAAAAAAATGTCCTACTAACAGAATCAATATAAGAAATATGTAACCAGTAAAACTACGAAAACTACTTACTTCTATGATAAGCAAGTGAATTTCATTCCAGCTCTCAGCAAAATGCACTTTGATATAATCGGATCTTCTCCACCATCCAAAACTCTCATACAGGTGAAGAACAGATATGAAGGCTGCCATAGTTAAGAAATTGGTAATTACCATCAAATTCAATATATCTATAGCATAAATAGAGCAACTCAATAAAACTCAAAACCAAGTCAGGAAATTCAATTTTGATGAACTGCAATGATTTTTTTGTCGCATTTTGCAAGTGAAGTATGATGTCTATATGAATCAATGGGGAGTCAAATTTTCTCTTGTTGAAAGACAACCACGTCAAAGAGATCATTTTATCATTAACTGGCCAAATTCTTCAACATCAATAACCTCAGTTCTAACATTTCAGAACATAAAGCTGTTTAGTCAAACTACTAAACCCTTGATGGGTTTAATCAAATTTGAAAGAAATCAATAAATATGAGGAATACTCACGATGCTTTTTTGAGACCAGATGGATTGACTGGAAAGGTGCTCTCTCATTATTTTCTATGTCCATTATTTTGGGGCTGCATTTTGTGTAGAGCTTTCTCTTGCATCTTTATTTTATGTAAGCTGGTTACTAATCAAGGCAACCCAATTGACCACAGGCAGAGAGCACACAAACTAATGTATTCTCCATTGGAACAAATGCAGCAGCCTCCAATGAACATTAATTTTATCAAGGGCATCTTTGCAACCCGGCACAAAACCATTAGACTGAGAGTTTCATGGCATTTGATAATTCCAAAACTTTTGAAGATCAAATAACTAAAGCCAATACCAAACCAAGCATTAAATTATTGAAAAACTTTCAAGTTCATCCAGAGGAATGGTGTAATCAAGATCATGAAAGTTGAAAGAAATTCAAACCAAGAGAGACTACCATCTTACCCCTTACGATAGTTATTTGTTAATACCTGCAAGTCTTTGATTGAAACCTCTGCAACACCTGCAGCATGAAAAAGTGAAACTAAAATCTGACTCTGGCTACCCAACTTACCAAATTCACATAGAAATTAAGAAATGGCGCATACCATCTGAGCGTGCAATGATGTTCCCCAAATCTCCAGCATGACGTTCGTTGTCACCTGGAGCTCCATGGTCCTTCTTTAATGGATTGAAATGAGGTCCTAACATTTAAGTATGATTATCAGAAGATTTCACAGCCATGGACTAAAAAGTACCAAGTTAAACCGAGAATAAAATCAGCTCCAAATCGAAGAGAAACCCTAACCCCAACCCAATTCATTTAATTCGGCTGCATGTAGAGAATTTGAACCAGTTCCAAACCGTCGATCAACCCAATCCGAACCCAATTAAACCAATAACCCACTCCCCAACACACACAAACGACCAAACCCAAGCAACCCGACCCCAAGAAAATCGAACAACCAGCACAAAACAATGACAAACCCAAAAAACCGAACATGAATCGCAGGGGAAAAAAATACAATCAATTAAAAATACAATCAATTAGCAACACCCAGACCAGAAATAACATGAATCGAAGGAGAAGATGGAAGAAAAATGAAAAAAAAAACAAACCGAAGAACCCAATGCAAAGAAACCGAGCAAAAACAGAAATTGACGCAAAGAAGGGGTGAACACCATACCTCATCAAACACCCAGAACGACCCGAAACCAACCCGCGAACCGCCATCCCCGACCGCTCGACCAGCCCTCACCAACCAGGTCGCCGCTCGCTCTCTGCCAGAAAGGAAAAAAACAAAAGAACCCAGCCTTTTGTTGGCTGTGCTTTCAAAGGAATGGAAGAGACGAAACAAACCCCCGCTAAGCCACAACAGGCGCCGAGTCATTAAGGGCAAAAGCGCCCTTACACTGCTCGAATCCACAGTCCACTGAGTCTGGTGCTACAGTGTTTTGTCCACACGTTTTATTTGTTTTGTAATTTTTTATGGTTAATTGATATATTCTTTGTAAATGCATTTTTTTATGCGGGGTTGATATCATTTTTTCTGACTAATGGTCATTATTGCAAACACAAATCACTATCCATGTAAATCATATATTTTTTCTCAATTGATTATCATTTTTATTCAATGTTTCATTGATATTCACCAACTTTTTTACCAATAACATGTCAAACATTAAATCCAATGGAGGGCTCCAATTTTTAATTAATTTCATGCAACTCATGAGATAATCTAATAGGATTATGTTTTATAGATACCTCAAGTCACTAGGTAAATAAAAAGGTTCTTGTATGAAATATTTTCAAATTCACCATATATTTTCTCTCAATTCTCCTATATATTATTTATGTTATATATTTATTGATTTAAGTATCAAAGAGTTCATCAATTTGTAAAGGATTTATTTTTTCAGAATAGTCAATCTCATAACCAAGATCATAGTCAAGCCCATGTGCCTTGCCCTAATATTATGTCCCGTGAAAAGCCTAGTTTCTATGTGAAGTTCTTGCATAACTTTATTAATAGTTATTTAAAATGGTTAATTAAATTTATTATGAATATGAATTTTTTTTTATTATTAATGTGGAGAGATGGAATTAATCACAATATATAAACCCTAGAAAAATGAATACTAGTGAAATAAACAAAAAGTTGAAAAAAAGTTTTTTTTTAATATTGATTGGCTCATGTCTCATGATACTAAAGTAACATCTCATGATGGATGTCATTTATGAAGATATTGACTGTTTAAGCATAAGATGAAATAAGTTCTTAGGGTATAGTTAGATGGGTGGTTTGTACTACACCAAAGGTTAGGTAAATATTCTCCTAACACTAAAAAAATATTAAGGTGATGATAATGTTTTTAAAGAAGCAAGAGAGGCCACATGTGTAAAAGCTTCAGATGTCATTGTAAAAGGCTTTGTAAGGACACCAAGAGAGGCCAAATGTGTTATTAGAACAACATGCTAGAAAGCAAACTAAACAAAATATCAGAAGATGTGCATCTTATTATTATATTTAATCAATTAATTTAATATAATTAAAAAACAATTAATTTCAATAGAAAATGATAAATAAAAAAAACTTGATATAACCTAAGTCAATATCAAAATTAGTGAAAAATCCTATAAAAATAAATAAAAAATAATAGAGTTCAATTTCAAATTAGAGAATGTTCAGGAAAGAAACTAAAAAATTGATATTAAAAAACTAATAATAAACAAAATCTGGAGAATTTTTTAAACTTGTGTTAATATCTTAAACTCACAACCTATAAAATTCTAGACTCAAACTTAATTAAAAAAAATGATTTCCAACAAATTCAATATCGAAGCATGAATTCAAAAATAAATAAATAAATAAATATCATTTTAAAAACTGCCCTTAAAAAATAAAAGTAGAATAATTTTAAAAAAAGAAAATAAAAAATATTATGAAGCTCTATTTTCAACATATCCAATGTTGATTGTTAAAATCGAGAAGAAAAATCTCATTAGACTAGGTGACTCCATATAAAGCAAATTGAAATAAAATTATGAAGTCAATTCTCAAACAATCTAATATTGAAAGTTGAAATTAACAAAAAATAATTGAATTATTGGAGGGTGAGTTCAAAAAAAAAAATTCAATTAGATAATACAAAAAATAATTCAAGTTAACTCGGATTAGCCTACAAAATCAACAACGTGGATCATGATATCAGGATAATTTTATAATAAAAAAAAACATTATTTTTAAGAAAAAACAATTAATTAAAAAAAAACAGAGAGCAAAACTCAACTTAGGGTCAACCAACCCTAATCTATGCTTCATGTTAATGGAGTTAGATAATCCCATAAAAAACAAATAAAGAAATTATAAAACCTAATTTTTAACTAACTCAATACTGAAGAATTAAATTAGAAAACAAAACACTATTCCAATGATTTTTTAAAAAGATTTGATTACTTTGATTTAACCAAACATATCCAATGTTAAAGTTTGAACAAAAATAAAATAAAATAAACCTCATGAGTCTTCTATATAAACAAACAGAAAAGAAAATTGTAAGACATCATAAATGATAATTCTCAAAGCAACATAATAATAAAGAATAAAATAAAAAAAAAATTAAGTTGTTAAACTGATAAATTAAAAAAATATATTATATCAATAACAAGTGTTTTATGCGTGGCCAACCACACCTTCTATTATTTTGTTAATAAAAAAAAAAAACCATAAAATATGGTGATCCGTGTAAAAAGGCAATCACCACCATTTCCTGGACATATCTTAGCGTCCTGAGGGACCAAAGTCCACGTTCAGCTTTGCAGCTGCAGGATCCAAGATCTCCTGGAGATTAGACAAGAAAGAAGAATGGTGAAGACATATTTACGGGTGTTTCACACTGTATTTTAAAAGTATTTTTGAATTATTTTTTAATATTTTTAGATCATTTTCATGTGCTGATGTTAAAACAATAAAAAAAACATCATTTTAACGTATTTCTAAATGAAAAACACTTTCAAAAACAACCTTAACCACACTTCCATTCGATCTGAATCGATCTGAAAAGTATATCTCACTTCAGTCCACCAGATTCTGAAAAGTATTTCACAGCAGAGAAGAGAAAACGAGGCAAAAGAATCTTTTGTATGCGGCAGGTGTCAACCACCAGCACCAACCTGTTAATCATGGCCACTCACTGGCTGTGATATAAACAAAGCAAGAAACAACTCTTTGGCTCTGTATATCTTCTCCTGGGCAAATAATTGGCTGGCCTTGCTTGAATAATTCAGGCTAGTGATCAACCATGGCGTGCATATATATTATCAACTAGGATCGTGCGTTGCACGCACGCAGAGAATTACACAGGATTAAAGAAAGAAAGACGCTGCTAAACATATCAAAATCAGATTTAAATAAATTGCAGGCTGTGAGAATCGTTGACCTTAAGAAAAGCTAAGCAGATGGCCATGAATTATGAAGGAAAACATATTGTATTCACATGCATTTGCTTGCCCCCCTGCCCTCTCTTTACTTCAAAGTCCAATTACATCTTCCCTTAATTCGAACTCCACCAATAATACTCTTTATCTATCCCATCCTACCGTTGACTTTGCAAATTCATGACACCCCAGATAAACCACTTCTCCAGCCATGGCCATGGCTGACCAGATCGATCATTTGCATCGCATATCCAATTCCAGCTTCTCCAGGCTTGAATAGTCCTCGAGGATATGAACAGCACAGCAGGCTATTCTGGGTTTCTTGGATCCGATCACATTGGTGGGTTTGGCTACGCCATTGGCGTATCTGTTGGAATCCTGCTGCTCATTACAACAATCACCTTGGCCTCCTATTTCTGCGCACGAAACCAGCAGACGTCGGAGCCAGGCCAGGCGAGAAACGGTGCAGATCAGCAGCTGGACCTGCGAAACTGTGTTGTTGATATAGGGCTAGATGAGGCCACTCTGAAGAGCTATCCTACACTTCTGTGCTCGGAGGCCAAGCTACACAAGTCAGACTCCACCTCTACTTGCTGCTCCATATGTTTGGCAGATTACAGGAGCACCGATAAGCTGAGGTTGCTGCCGGATTGCGGGCATCTCTTCCACCTCAAGTGCGTTGACCCGTGGCTCAGGCTGCGCCCAACCTGTCCAGTCTGCAGAACATCTCCATTGCCTACACCCCTCGCAACCCCTCTGGCCGAGGTTGTTCCACTGGCAAGCAGGCGGGATTGACCGATACAGGGAAGGAGATCGAATTATGTTTCGCAGTCTTCCGATACCATCTTGACGCTGCAAAAGCATGTCATCCCACGGGACCAGCTCCATTATTGATCCATAAAGCTCCTTCCCGCAATGTAATCTGCCCTATATTCCCTTTGTTTTTGTAGTTCTTGAAACACATTTTATGCCATACAACAACTGATTGAATTAAATGCAGATAAGATTCAGCAAGAACATCTTTTTTTCATCCTTCAGTTGGACTCCAAAGAATTTACACAACTCTGCTATGTATATTTACAAAAGTTCGCATTCTGTAAAATCCCAAAACCGGATTGTTGTTCTTGAGCAGACTAGTTTTCCATTACAGAAAAAGAAAAACAGCAAGATGTCCCAGAATTTTAAAATTAAGTGCATCTGTGTAATTAGGAAATACATTTGAAGTATGAGTTATGACACCAGCTACCAGATACACGAGTATTGAAAAGAATTGGTAGAAAGAAACCTCAACAATACCCATAGCGTCTCCAATATTGCTATGGTTCAGTACATTCAAGTTCTAAAGCTTCTCTCTACCCAGAAAATTAAGCAAACAAAGCTCAGATGAATTCCTATGGCTCCTCCTAGTCATAATTAGACAAATGACTCCATAAATTTACTCCTTTTTTTTTCTTTCTGGATTTCAGTATATTTATTTTTTAAAAATATTTTTTTTGTGAATCTAGATTAAATTAGTAAAATTTTAATTGCTTTAGAACTTTAAAAGTTAGCATATTCTAACTTTAACTCGATATATATAATATAGATCTCAAACTCTTTACTACTATATTCACGTAATTTAGAGACATAAATTCATTTTCGGACAATATATATCAAACATTTTTCGCCGAAAATTATTGATTGGCTAAATTTTGATGTCTAAAAAACTCGATCTTTGTGTTAATGTATTCCATTTGGCAAAAGGAGCATCGCTAAAATGGTTTTAGCCCTCATTCTTGCCCAAAAAATAGATCGAAACTCAAAAATATTTTTAGATTCGGCTTGATTTTTTCACTTATTAACTAGTTTTATGCTAATTTAATCCCACAAATGGATTTGTTGAAGTATTTATAGTGTTTTTTAAGTGTTTTCTAGTGTAAACAAATATTGAAAATGAGTGTTTTTTGCCCAAAAAATTGAATACCCAACTTTCCAGCCTGACAAAGATGAACCAGAAACATTGTGACATTTAATTTAAATTAAAGAAGCGAACAACGCATAACTGCCCAATTTGTAAGGCTTAGGGTAGCAGCCATGTGCCTAAACTTATTTTTAAAGGCCCAACACACTAGGCCATTTAAGCTCGCTTGCCTGATTATTTTTTTATCCTTTGATTTTTTTTATTGTTCTTTTTTTTTTTAAATTGTATCTTCTACTATTAAGATTTTATTAAAAAAATTAATTTCATCATTTAAGATTTGGTTGATTTTGAATAGTCTTTATAATTTGTTTTGGTTTCTTTTTATTGGATTTATCGCGATCTCAAACAAATATCTTGACATTTAATTGGGGCTTAATTTTGCAAAAATCTATTAAATATTATTTTTTGAAAAAAATAAGCTATTCAACTCAATGGAGCCCGTGACTCGGAAAGCAGGTTTGACAGGTTAACTTGAGCTGATTGATAATTAAGCTTTATAATTTATTTTAATTTGCATTCTATGAGATTATTTTGGTCTTTGAAAACATATCTTGGCGTAGGGTTGGTGTTAAATTTGCGAGCGTCTATTTTTTTATCATATAATTAAAAAATATATTATTAAACTCAGTGGAGTCCATGACATAGGTCACCAATTTAACATGTTAAGCTATGAAATCTAGGTCAACGTAATATGTTAATGTCTCAATATTATTATTTTCTTAAAATGTCATATTGAAAAAAAGAAGTCAAATCACATTTTTGTCAATCATTTGGGTTGCACTCAGACTTGTTAAGTCGATTGATTCACATCAAAACAACTTTCACACATTTAATTTTAAATTTGAACTAGGAAAGAAGTTGAATCATGAAATTTCAAGATTAATCTAGCAAGCCAAGTTTAATGATATTGTCAAAATGTATTTAATGACCTAGACATTTTCTACCCTCAATGTAGCACAACTCAATTATCTAGTAATTATGATAAAAAAAAATTCTATTAAGGCTTTATTATGGATTGAAAAACATTATAAATACTTACATGAGTCTATTAACCACCCCTACAAGGACATCCTTGTTGTCATAATATATTTTTGGGTTATTCCCTAAAATCTAATCGAAATCAGACATAAATAATAAAAGTAAAATAAAAAAGGCTGGCGTTGATAGAAAAATCAGGGTGAAAATTTTAAATATTTTTGAGAGCCCGATCGTACCTCTTTTGTGCCAAAAAATGAAGAAAAATATAGATTCAAGACAAAAGTAATTTAGTATTTGATAAATTTGCGTAAAGTTAAGTCGAAAAGCATAGTTATATTTTTATGGGCCAATTTGATTTAATTGTCAGCCAATTTAAAGTGTAATTATGTTTGAGAATTAATTTAGGGTCCAATTGAAGGATTTAATTAAGTGCAACGACTTAATTATACTGTAAATTGGTCATATTAATTTTTTAAAAAATTCAATTGATAAAAAAATCAAGTTATTAATCTTAATTTGAGTTTAATTGAGAAAATTTGAAATTTCGGAGACCAAATTGAATTTTTCCTAGCCAATTGGGTGAAATTGGGAATGAAATTGAAGAAATTTGAGAGTTTATTGGTCAAATTGAAGATGAAATTGCATGAATCCAAAACCAAGGACCAAAGTATAAAGGACATGTAAACTTAAGGTTGTTATTTAGCGGAAGAGTTGAATAGTAATTTTCAACTTTATAAATAGATCTGATCAATAAAAAAGAAACGGGAGGGGGACAAAATAAGATTAAATCAAATTGACCTATAAAAAATATTATTATTCCTCTCGACTTAATTTTTACACAGATTTATCCAATAATAAATTTTTTTAGTGTTTAATATGCATTTTCCTTTATTTTTGGGCACCAAAAAATACGACCGGGCTCTCGAAAAAGTCTGAATTTTTCACCTTGATTTTATACTGATGTCGGCCCCTTCTATTTTATTTTTGTTTTATTTTGGATAAATTTGATGGAATAATCTAGAAATGAGTTATGACACTTACATAATGTTCCAATCTCTTTGTTAGTATTTGTTTATTTGAAATATTAAATCGACGAAATATAAGTTTTATATTATCTGCACATCATCACTGAAGAATTGAGAAGTAAAATATTTTATCTCGTTAATGAGGTATATATATATATATATATCAAATCTACTTTAAATAAAATATTAAATTTTGGTTTGATAATATTTATTCGTTATTTATTATTCATTGGATAACTATAAAGACGGCTTGTATGAGAGAAGCCTCCAAATTCAAGTTAGATATAAAAATATTTTTATAAGTTTTTTAATATAACATTTTATGTAAAACTATTTTAATAATTATCCTTATATGCTATCCTTGATTATAATATGAGAATAAAGGTTTTGAGCTGAATTAATTATCATTTAATCACTAGTAGGGTCCTTCAAAATCCTTGTTAACAAAGTAATCAAAAAGTAAAAAAAAAATATACATATTTAGGACAAGTTGACAAAAAGTAAAAAAGTCTTTGCTTAACATGGAAGGAAAGAGAAACAAGTAAAAGCATATTATTTTAACATGAAGTGAAAGAAAGAAAAACAACAAATAAAGTGTGATAGTGTTTTTAATGATTTTAGAAGAGCCAAATTATTGGTTTTTTTAATAGTATAAACTAGAATGAACCCATACACTATACGGTCCAATTCAGTGGTTGTTTGGTATTGTGATTTTAACCACGTTTGAAAAAATACTAGTGATTTGTTATTTGATTATCTATTAAAACATCAACACATTTGTTTGGGGCCCACCAATAAAACCTCTTAAACCACTGGTTCATGAAAAACAGCTAGTAGTTGTTTTTCATTACTTTTCACCCAACCACGAAAATAGTTTGAAAATTATTCCAAGTCGATATAGAAAATCTCCTTCATGTCAATAAATATTTTTCACTTCCCAAGACGATAGGATTCTTATCAGTGAAAAGCAAGCTGGGAGAAAAACATTTTACTAATATAGTTTGAGCGAAAATTATATAAGTTGTTTTAATTTTTTTATA
This sequence comes from Salix purpurea, assembly GCA_027405865.1. Taxonomy (NCBI): domain Eukaryota; kingdom Viridiplantae; phylum Streptophyta; class Magnoliopsida; order Malpighiales; family Salicaceae; genus Salix; species Salix purpurea. Next base: position 3,990,534 of record JAOWLH010000002.1, on the reverse strand, counting down.
CTAACACTGTATTATTGTGCGTGTAGAACTGGATCTTGTTTGTAATGGCATTGCAGTAGTTTGCTGGGAGAATAAAAAGAAGTCTTCAATTTACTTGAATTATTAATTATAATATGTTATTATGATTATTAAATTTATAATATTTAAAAAATAATATACATATATATATGTGGGGTGGGGTGGGGGGTGTAATTTCACAATTTGATAGCAATATAAAAAGCATGGTAACCAAACACACAAAACTGCTTCTCATTAAACCTCAAACTCAATCATAGTTTTAACCAAACACTTCAATTTCAGTTATGAACCGCAACTAAGATTGTTTTTTTTTTAAACATCAACCACAACAGCAACCACAATATCAAACACACCCTCAATCTTTTTTTGAATATACAAAGAGATAGTGGGACAAATGATCCCTAACACCCGTGCTCATTAACTTGATTGTCTCTAATAAGATTAGTTAGCTTGATAATTTAATTTAAATTAAAGGTAATGATAGAAATTATAAAAAAAAAATTGACAATAATAAACTAAAACAATAAGCCATTAATATAATAGAGAATATATAAGAGATTGTTGGATACCTATGGCCATCTCACGACGTATATCACCTACAACCAAAAGAGTTTGTTGAGATGATCAAACCTTACTATAAAAGGATAAAAGATGACATTCAAAGAAGTCACTACAACAATGATTTGGAAAAGTAAACTAAACAAAACAAAATGAAATGAGTGTTCATCTATACTCAATCAATAAATTCTTTTTAATTCGAGAATTACAATTATTTTAAAATAAATATTTTTAACAAAGAAATAAATAAAAATACCCCAGATAATCCAACCAAATAAAAAACACAAAGGATAAAACAAAGGACACACACACACACACACACACACACACACACACACACACACACACATATATATATATATATATATATATATATATATATATATATATATATATATATATATATATATATATATATATATATATATATAAAGTTCAATCTTTAATAAAATAAATATTGAAGGATAACAATAAAAGAACATTAGTTTAAAAGAATGAAAAAAATATCAAAACAACCCATGACAAAGCTCCCTAAGCTCAGTTATTTTTCTAAACTTTAACCAAAAAGTTCAAATTAAATCAATTCAATATTAAAGAATGAAATCAACTATAAAACAATACCAAACTAAAAAAATTGAGTAAGGAAAAATAAATAAAAAGAATAAGGATAAAATCTTATAAGAAAAAAGCGATAAGGGGTGAAATCACAAAAATAAATAAATTATAAAGATTATCTTAGATTCTTTAAATAGACATAAAAGAATACTAACTAAATTTAAAAATAAAAAAAATCAAATGAGGATGATATTGAAACAAATTTTGTTTTTCATAAGTTATTTCAAATAAAGAAATACTAACAAAAAGAACAGGGACTAAATAAAAAATAAAGAGAAGTCAAAGGGTTGATTTGAGAAAAACGTTTTTGGTTACCAAAATCAATCTTATATGTCATTTGATGTAAGTTATTTTTAAAAAAAAAAATTTAATTTAATAATAATAATAAGAAACTATCATTCACTTTACCCAATAACAATGAAAAAACAATAAATAAATGACTAAAATGCCCTTAAACCTAGGGCATAAAAAATGGAACCCCAAGGCAAATGATGTATTTTTATTGTGCAATAAAAAAGGATAAGACTAAAACAATTCTCTTTGACAATCAAAACAAAATCAAATAATTTATTTAAATGCTCAACTTATAATAAAAAAATACAAATCTACCTTTCAATGATATCCAAAAATATATTACTCTTAGGTGTATTTATATTATTTTATTGTGCAATTGAAAAGATAAATACTCATTTGGTCTTAGTCAATTTTAATTTAATTTAAAAAAAATAATAATAAACTATCATTCACTTTACCCAATAACAATGAAAAACAATTGATTAATGGCTAAAATGCCCTTAGGGCATACAAAATTTAACCCCAAGGCAAAGGATATATTTTTATTGTGCAATTAAAAAGGATAAGACTAAAACAATTCTCTTTGACAATCAAAAGAGTTTTGTATACAAAAGCAAATAGTTTATTTAAATATACTTAGAAGTAAAAATACAAATCTACATTTCAATAACATCCAAATATATATTATTCTTTGGAGTATTTATATCATTTTATTGTATAATTAAAAGATGAATACTTAGTCGATTTAAACATGCCAAAATGATCTCATTGTATAGACAACCTTGCCCTCAACCATTAGTCTAAGGCTTTTTTGTTCTATAACTAGATGATAAATTTATTATTCTAGTTAATAATGAAATGTATCTAGGAGAGCATTGAATTAACTATCTATTTTAATTTTTATAATATGATTTTTTTCATGTGCACTTCAATAAAAAATATTTATTTTAACAACCTAATTATATTTAATATTAATATTTTTGCATTTTTATAATACTTATGATAAAAGTTTAATTAATGAAAGGATGATTTTTTAAATAATTTATTTTAATCTTTTAGCTCTTTTTGATAGATATATAGAAATGATTTTTCTCTGATAAAAAATTATCGACCTTTTCTTCTTTAAATGGGAGCTGCAAAATTAAGAAGAAAAAATGCTAAAAAAAATCATTTTTATTTATTTTTTATTTTTGGCTATTCCATTGGAAATTCCTTGAGACATTTAGAAATGTTTTTCAATAAAAATAATACAATATAAAAGTCTTCAATTCATTTTGACTTTTTTTCGAGATGATTTCTTTATTTTGAGAGTAAAAACAAAACGAAGGAAAAGACATCTTTTTTTTTGCATTACAAATTCACAGTAATAGAGTAATAAATTATTATGAAAAAAAATAGTTTTAAGGATTTGTCTTTTGTGTTCAAAATATGTGAGCATGATTGGTATTGTAATTTATTTATTTTTTAAATAAAAATAATATATTTTTATTTTTAAAATTTATTTTTGATATTTACATATCAAAATAATTTAAAAATTTAAAAATTCTTAATTTGAAACAGAGAAAAAATAATAATAATAATTTTTTCAAAAAACGTTTCTAAAATAAAAAAAAAAACAATTTCTTTAATAAAAAATGTCAAGGGAAAAGGTCTAAAACTAAAAAAAGTATTTGTCTATTGTTTTCTCACATATAAACAAAGTCGCTCTATCATTTGTCAAAGAAATTGAAAACTCCACCTAACGCTCTTTGCCAACGACCAGATTACAGCATCTTAATTGACTTTTCTATATTTTTTAAATTATTATTTTGTATAATAATAAAAAAAGATATTTTAATTTATTCTTAAAAAAAAATATTTTACACCATAATTCAGAAACAATCAGCAAATCTGGACCATCCATTTTCAGAACCAAAAATCAAAGATCAATATCAAACTCCAATCCCTGCTATGAAAAATAGGATAAAATCACCTGATCTCAAAAACCCAGATAGATATTTCCATTACGAACACAAATCAATCGTCTCTCTCAAAAAAGAATCCTTAAATCACCACGTTTTCTGAAACCAAACCTATGAAGATGGCTCTTTACAAGTTGATTGTACCTTTGCTTATCTCGCTCTGTCTGATTCTGCCCATGACTCTAGCCTCCAAATTCGAGTACTGCGGTTTGTCTTCCTCTAATCTTCAATTCATCAATATCAGAACTTGTCTTAGTCCCATGTTTTATTTTGATTTAATCAATTCTTTTTTGATGCAGGTAACAAGGATTATGCCGTTAAAGTTAGCGGAGTGAAGATAAGCCCGAATCCGGTGAAGAAAGGGAAACCAGCCACCTTCATCATCTCTGCAACAACAAGTAAGTTTTTTTTTTCAAGGAGATTAATGGGTTTTATTTTGCGTGTGTGGATGATTAGAATCGGCATGTTTGATTATTGAATTGCAATTAATTAATGCAGGTGAAACAATTACTGGAGGGAAATTGAGAGTTGATGTTAGGTACTTTGGATTCCCTGTGTATGGAGAGTATCATAATCTTTGTGAGGAGACATCGTGCCCCGTGACTGGTGGCGATTTTGTGGTGTCTCATTCCCAAGAGTTGCCGGGATTCACTCCATCTGTAAGTGATTTATATGTATTTTTATAAGTATTATATTGAAGATGGTGTTGATTAAAAGAGATTGTATTTGTATCATGCGAATGTGTGTTTTTAAAAATTCTGGTGATTATTTCTCGATTATGGTTTTAAAAGAGATAGGTTGAGCTAAGAAATTGGTTCTTCAAGTTCAGCTGTTTAAGTTTTTTTGTAGCTCTGGGCTGCTTATTTGGAATTCCAATCTCATGAAGAATGTTTCTATTAGAGTGAGAAGAAAAAAAATGAGTTAAACAAATTGGATGATGGATTGTTGTTTTTGTATATTTTTTTTTTTGAGAAATCTCAGTCTCCCATTTTTCTAAATGAGCAATCTTAGTTTTGGGATTAAATGGTTTAATAACTCATCTTGTCTCGTGTAGTAACATGTGCCTAATGTTTCTTGCAACCTCATATGTTTTAAAATCTTCATTAAATGTTACAAGATTCATCCTTATTTTCTGGAGCAAAATGGTGAGTTGCGCAGTGAGTTTTTTTTTCTTCTACCAATCAGTGTTACTTGTGGGTGCACTGGTCAGTGATCAGTTATTCCAAAGCATGGCTTGAGATAGGGTTTTATTGTGTGGAATAACACTATCATGGCTGCTATCATTGATGAATAGATGTTTCTGCTCCGCATAATTTTCCTTTTCAAGAAGTACAGCTAGTTTAATGATAATAATGTTATTTTTCTGTGAATCAAATCCAACTTAAAAGTTTGAGATAGGGTATTATGGTGCAGAAATCAGAACAAAACTATCACGGCTGCTATCATCGATGAATAGATGTATTTGCTCCAAATAATTTTTGTTTTGAAGAAATGCATCTAGTTTAATGACAATAATGTTATTTTCCTGTGAATCAAATCCAATTCGGATGTTTGTTTCTTATGAAGAGTTTATCATCATGATATCCATGCTCTTGCTTGAATCTATCTCTACTCCACCTTCGCCTTCACCTCTCCTCTTCTATTTTGTTCTTCTTCTTTTGAATGGTGCAACATATGGAGGAAAGGCTTCCCCAGCCTGTTTCTTTTCTCATTTGAATTGCTGAGTGTTTGATTCTGAATGTTTGTTGCAAGGAGGTGCCTGTTTTGAATCGCTGATTTAATTTTATAGTGGAAGCTAGATAGTGAGATCCATGGGAATAAAAAAATTACATTTCCCTGATACCTATGGCAATGTTTATCATTTGCAGGGCTCATACTCTCTTACTATGAAGATGGTTGATGGAGAAGGAGATGAACTTACTTGCATTTCCTTTGGTTTTCACATTGGTTCTGCATCATCTGTTACGGATATTTAATGAAGGGTTGCGTCTTGGTCTAAGCACCATCAGTGTACAAATAGCATGTAAAAGAAGAACCTTCATTTCATGCACCTTTCAGCTGCCCTAATATACCATCTGGTATTGTGTAATTTGCAATTAAGCTCCATTTTATTGATACAATGTTCAATGCTAGAGCTACTTTATTGAGAATATTTCAATGCCCATTATGTGCCTTTTGAAGCTCTCTCTACCCACCAGCTTAAACTTTGTGGTGATGCCATTGTGCACAAATGTAGGAAGGAGAAATATAAATGTTGTGGTCATTGAATGATCAACCACATATTTTATGTAAAGTGAATGGTTCACCAGGAAAATCCAGCCATTTGTGGATGAATAAGATGAAAACACAGGTGATTTGCTATGCATGTGCTGCCGGGGTTGGGGGGGTCACTGGTTTTCACTCAAAGTTTGTATTATTCCCATGATTTTGATTTTGATTTTGATCATGAAACAACAATTTTGATCATATAATTATTTAAACAAGTTTATTGAAATTTTATATCCATTTTTCAATATTGTTACCAATCCGTTTTACTCTCGTCTTTTTTTTCCTCTTTTGTGAAATCCAATTTATATCTAATTAGTATTTATCTGGCATTTCGTAGCTGAGTGACTATTTTTTTCCAGAAAAAAACTGAATATCCAAGTTTTATCAACATATTTTGACAAAAAAGAAAAAATATAAATTGAAAAGTTTATGCATGTATTTAATTAATTAAATAAAAAATTATTTGGGCCAACAAATGCAAAAAAAAAAAAAAATATTAATGCATTTATTTGACTTGTCTGGCTGCAAGTTTGATAAAAAAATTCTAACGCAAAAAAAATAATGTGCAAATGTTGTTAATGAGTTCTTAGACGTCAAGTAAAATGTAATTATAAATAAAAAAATTGATTCATATATATAATAAAATAAAATAAAATAAAATAAGAATCATTTGTGTTAATAAAGAGGTGTATGATCTCAAGTTAATTTTTAAATATTGTAAAAAATTACAACAATGTTGTGATTGTATTTCATTGTATCATGATTGTAAACCCCTGGTCTATAATCAGTAAATGGATATTAAATAAGGTAATTTCTTATTCAAAATGATAAATTAGGAGGAAAATTTTTATGATTTGGTATGAACCTCCCTAATAAATTAACTTAAATTTATGACGAAATAAAATAATAAAATCAATACATGAAATGTTAGCTAGTGATAAATCACATATACTTTTTATAAATTTAGGGTGAGAATATTTAAAAACAAATATAAGATAATTTTGAATAAATTAATGTATAATTTTACACGCAAATAATGCTAATTGTCGGTACATGCTCCATGTATAATTGAGTATTTTTAATAAAAAAAGGGAGGAAATATGAGGGAAACATTTGTGTAATGAATATAATTGAAAGTATTACATGAATTGGTTTGAGAATCTTGTCGATTTAAGTAACTAAAACAATATGTAAATTCTAATTTTAACGTGATATCAAGCATAACTCTCGATCAAACATAGAAATCAAAGTTTTATCTATATGCATTTTCGGTTAAAAATTCAAAGAAATCAAAGTTCACGAAGGTGAGTGTCAATGATTTGACAAAAACACAGAAAATAATATATGCACTCATTAATGGTATTGTTGTAATTTTAGCAAAAATCTTCTCTCTCAAGCATTGTTCATGTCGACAACCCTTAAAAGAAGAAAAGGGGCACAAATTCTTCATTTTCTCTTGCAAAACTTAATGTTCTCTTACAAATTTAGGGATAAAAAGTTGTTACAAGAGACTTTTACTAGGAAAAACCATACCAAATTTACTTGGGATATGAGGTTTTGAGAACTCAAGTTAAAAAGAAGGGGTTTAGAGAGAATAAACTAAAAAAAAATGAAGGAAAGAGAAAAAAAAGAAGGGATGGTATAAATTCATTAGGAAGGAATTCAAAGCATAAAAATCAATTAGTGAAGTGTTATTGATCTATTTATCAAAGTTTGAATGAAGCTGGATGAAATTTTATAAAACAAGAATATTCCTAAGATTTGGTTTAGGGTTCTATATAGAAATCAGAGAAAATGTGAAATTGATGCTAATGAATTTAACTAGGATGAAACAAGTTAGGAATAACTTAAAATCTTGAATAAATGAAGAAAAAAACTTGGTGTTTTGTGGGGTGTTAAGGTTGACCAAATAGGGAGAAAATGAGAGTTTGATCTAACTGATTTAAATGTTTTTTTATGGTATGTATTAAATGTGTATTGATATAAAGATAATAATTGGAGATTAATTTAATCATTATGTTAAGTTATAATTTACTTTGATTTAAGATTTTTGTATATTATCATAGGAATTGTTAAATTATTGTGCTTTTAGGTTAGTGAAGATGTAACAAATATTATTGGTGTAAATCATGGTGAGAATAAAGATAAAGTATAAGAGAAAAAAAGCCTTTTGGGACAACCACAAAAGAAGTTATAAGGAAGATAAGATAATTGATGGTAATTCTCATAAAATAAGATTCTATTTTGTATGTGTGTATTTGAGATGAAGAAATTGAGAATGAATTTCTTAACTATTATATTTTGGAAACTTAAAAGTAGAAAGCCTTATATATATAAAAATAAATAAATATGATGAATTAATGAATGGAACCTATAGTATGACATGTTAATAAGGTATTAGAAAGTTAAAATGTATAATTAGTGAAATTTTTATTAATTATACAATGTTATGATTTGCATGGCATGATGGGATGTATAAGGAAGTTCATGTTAAGATAAGAGGATTATATGTGGGGGTTATGTTCTTAAAATATTGGTGGCATTGGGTAAATACATGAATTAAGATAAGAGGAAGAAACTTAATATTGGATGATATTTTATTTGAATTATTAGTAAAAAAAAATATAAATGACATATATATATATATATATATATATATATATATATATATATATATATATATATATATATATATATATATATAAAAGATGATGTTCAAGGAATAGCTATTTGAGGACATGTAGTCAATAAAACGAGAAGAAAAGTATCTAATGGAAGATAAAATGAATAAAATAGTTAGTATGTAAGTTAGAATCATTTAATACTTAATTAAATGATACTTGTCTATGAAAACCAACTACTTTAACAAATTAGATTAGTATATGGTTAATGGGAAGTCATTAATGGAAATATGAGAATTTAATAATTGTTAAAGGATAAATAAATTAAGAATAATATATGGAAAATGATATGTGTTAAGATATAAAAAGAATTTTGTTGAATTAATTGTATTAAATGAGAGTAGATTTCATGAGTGATAATTCATAATAATATGGACAAGACATTTATAACGATACATGTTTTGAAATCAAGAAAGGCACTTGGAGCGGTTGGAGGTGAAGGTAGATGGTTGTCATCTTATTTCCTTACTTTAGTGTAAAAATCACATTTAATTTTTCATGTATTTATTATGCAATAAAGAAATAGATAACAAAAAGGAAATGATATATGACATAAAAATGAGAAGAAAGAATAATGTTTAAGATGAGAGCAATATGACAAGATTTAATGGTATCATGTCATTTTGGACACAGACTAATAAAAAATTGATGTTTTGGACATAGACTAGTGAAAATGGTAAAATTTTCTATTTTGGTCAGGGACTAATAAGACTGGTGAAGTCTGTCATTTTGGATGGAGACAAATTAAAGTGATAAGGCCAACTTTTGAGTTAATACCAATGAGATGATATAATATCATAATTGGAAGTTTGAATGTAACTATGAATACGAATGTATGATGCTTATAGAGGATAAAATGAGATTAGATACCTAAACTTGAATTGAAATATTTGATTGAAATGGATCATATTTAATCCCCATTAAATATATTTTTAATATGGAAATTATGCATTAAAATTAAATATGCTATCATTATATGTGATATAAGTCCTTCATATACGATAAGATAAAGTTGATCTGGTACTACTTTTAGTTTAGTTGTTTTGAGGTGTGTGTGTTTCCTTGTATTTTTGTATGTTGGGGTATTGGGGTTACTAATTATTTTGTAATTACTTTTAACTTATATCTTTTTTATTTTCTTTTCATGTCTTATACATATATCTTCTGTAATATTATATGTTTAATATAAATAGATGAATAAGGATATGTTGTGTATGGAAATGCTGAATTTGTGATAAGAAAATTAATTATGAAATAATGGATTAATAAATAAGGTATGCATAAGGCTACTATGTGAGATTTAAATTATCATGTGGTTATTTGAAAAAAGAAAACAACAAGATAAAATTTTGAATAGAATCCCGTATTGTGGAGACTCTGCCAAAATTTTGGAAACGTAGAAATATTACTAATTATGTTTAATGCATGAATAATTGTTTAAAAAGATATATGAAATGAATAAATTATATGGTTTTAAAAAGTGAAATTTGTACTAGAAAAGTCTAAAGTGTTTGTGTATAAACTTATAAAAATAAATTATATAAGAATATATTAATTCAGTATTTCATCTAGAATTGAGTATGAAATCCAAGTATTAGAAAAGAGATTAACAAAATAGAATGAAACACAAACACAAATAATAATAATAATAATAATAATAATAATAATAATAATAATAATAATAATAATAATAATAATAAAGTGACCCTATTTTTTATGTTCATTAATCACGGGGTATTAAAAATATAAATATATTTTTATGCAAAACAAAATAACTCTTAAAATGTGTGAATTGATAAACTGATTGCAAATGACATCTTAAACCTTAACATCAAAATTTTACAAATATAAATTATTTTATTGAATTCATCAATATGATATCTAATAGGCTTACCTGATTTCATTCAAAGAGTATATAACTAATAGTTCAACTACAATTTGTTCCTTAAGGATATGATCATGTAAAAACTTAACATTTTTTTCCTCAATATAGTAGTTATAGTCTCCTCATCAAATCCTCTCAAACCCTCATCAAATAAACAAAATCGAATAGCATTATATGCTTATTCTATAAAATCTTTTTTCTCCTTATTATTTATCCCTTTAGAAAAACTGTTTACATATTTTAGTGTCTTAAAAAAACCTTATTAAATTAATATATATGCATCTTATATGTTATGAATTGAAGTTGTTTACATCATTAAATTCTTTATATCAAACTTCACCATCGACTTTCCTTTTGTCATCATTGTGAAATCCAACTACTAGTCACGCTAAGCTCTAATACTAGTTTATAGTGGAAAAATCTCAAAATATCAAATCAATTGGCAAGTAGAGAAATATAAAAGAATAAATACAATCAATCACACAAGAGCACATGAAAGAATGTATGTGGTTTTGCAACTTAAACCTATACCACAAGTGAGATGATGAAAGAAATTCATAATGAGAAACTATGAGATTACAAGGTGTTATACAAAATTTCTCTATCATCTAAAATCCCAAAATAGCCTAAAACTTGTTTTTTCTTTTCTCTTTATACATGCCAAAATATTTAATAACGCAATACATGTTATTTATGGAGATTAATCTATAACAAAAAACAGGACACACAAAAAATATTGCAAAAAAATAAAAGATAAGACAATTCATGCAAGGCTACACATATTACAAAAATTGTAAAAAATATTTTTTTTTTCTATTTTAAAAAACAAGTTTAATCTACATATAACAAAATTATAGATAAACCACATTAACCTCATAAAAAAATCAATATTTCAAAAAGCCTAAATAAGCCAAACAAATATCAGAAAAAGGTATCAATGAAAACAAAAATGCAAAATTATTTTAAAAATACACATAAAAAATTAGTAATTAAATATACCTTTTTTTTAAAAAAAAAAAAAAAAAAAAACAAAGAATGTGAGCATGAGCTGTGGGCTTGGTAAGTCAGGCCTTGTGCTTGACCCATAAAGAAACAACCTACATGCGAGCTTGACGACACATTGTCAGCTCCATTCCTTGTAAGAAGAAAAGACAACACTTTGTCAAATATATATATATATATATATATATATATATATATATATATATATATATATATATAGAATTCTGCACACCATGTCTGCATTCTGCTCCTTTAGAACTTTCTGCACTGGTGCTCCGATAAGGTATTGATGGCGCAAGTTCCCGGCAGATAAATCACGCGAAGCTACCTTTTATCATCCATTCATGTATTTTCTGAGATGAAAAGCACATCCATTCATGTATTTTCTGAGGTCTTCCTCCTCATACCATGACGGGACACCAAATTGTTGATAAAAAGATGCTTCCCCTCTGATAAAAGGGTTGCCTTGGACACCACCTTGCCCCCACAATCTGTGCAGTAATCAATTCATAAAAAGCAATCCACTAACCGCACAAATCTTTTCAGCTTTTCACTTTTGTGTCATCCGCAACCATTAGAGAAGCCTCTACAGCTGCTCCCATGTCCTCCGGTCTCTTCTTAAGCCATTCTCAAGCAAAACTCAGCCTTGCCTCCCCACCTGATTATTGTCGCATGCCATTCATTTCGTGATAAAAGAAGCGAAAGAGATGAAATCAGTGAAGGGAAGATTCCTGAAGAAACTGAATTTCATTCCAGGTATAAGCACACTGAAACAAGGTCTAGTTTCCCATCTGAACTCCTCAGAAAACCCTTCCTATCATAACTTGCAGATACCACCAATTTACACACAAAAGGAGCACAAGAAAGACAGTCTGTCTGGTAGTTTTGGCGTGTCAAAGCAAAAAGCAGAATCCACAGATGAAGAACTGGACTTGGAAAATAATTTCTTAGACAAGGTGAACATCACACCCTCCATAGCATCCAATGACAGATTATCTGTCACGGACAGTCCTGAGGCCCCAGTCTCCAAGGATATCAACGTGGAGCAATACACGGGAAATGAGGATGAGGAAGAGATTGAAGGAGACCCATCTCTTTCAGATTTTGAAGAGAAATGTCTTCCGGGAGGATGTCAGGCTGTGATTCTCTACACAACAAGCATGAGAAGTATAAGAAAGACATTTGAGGATTGCCATGCTATTCGGTTTTTGCTGGAAAGTTTTAAAGTGATATTCCATGAGAGAGATGTTTCGTTGCACCTGGAATTCAGGGAGGAACTATGGAGGATACTGGGTGGCAGAGTGGTTCCTCCGAAGCTTTTCATAAAAGGACGGTACATCGGAGGAGCTGATGAAGTGATTAGTTTGCATGAGCAAGGGAAGCTTAAGAAGCTCTTGGCAGGAATACCACACAATCTGTCGAGTTGCCCTTGCACTGGTTGCGGCAACATGCGATTCATAGTTTGCTCCAATTGTAATGGCAGTCGCAAGGTCTTTGCCGATGATCAGAATGATGAGACACACATTAGATGCTCTGAATGTAATGAAAATGGATTGGTTAAATGCCTCATCTGCACCTGAAAATCTAGCTACTTTTTCCTGAACATATATGATTGATTCTGTATCGTGTTTTCCATCTTCCCTAACTTTTTCTCCAGCTATATAACATCCTGTCTTTTGACCTGAAAAATGCTTGGACATAATTCTTGGTGCTTCTCCTAGTTCTTCTATATGTAAGATTGGAGGCGCTAAATGTAGCACCAAATGTCCTGGGTGTGATATATAGAGTGGTTAAAGCCCTTTCTGCCGCACAGATTCTATTGTCATTTTCTTCCATTACCTATTTTTTGTCATTTTCTTCTCTAACGTTTTTCTTCATTCAAATTGAAGTGGCAGTTTCCAAGTCTTAAAATGGAAATATATTGATGACTTTAACATTGAATGTCTTAAAGAAAGTTATGGATTGACAGTTTGTTGCTGCAAATCTGGTTGACATTTATTGCAGAACTTCAGCTCGGTTTTCTCCTTTTATTTCCATGGTTGACAATTATTAGAAATAGATGTTGCATTATGCTATGCGATAGGAAGAGTGAGCTTCTTTTCCTTCTCTGCTGGAACTCTATCATGTTCTGATAACGCAAGGAGTGATAGTTAGTAGTATATCAGAGGTGGACCATAATAAAACCGAGTATTAGCAGGAGCTAATATATATATATATATATATATATATATATATATATATATAGTAGATTAGATTGAATTATTATTTTCTAGGATTGATGAGGAGGCATGCCTCTCAGGAAGCAAGAAAGGGAAGGTCGTACAAGCTTGGGACTCAGGGGTTTGTTTTCTCCGTGGTTTCAGATTCGAGTCATGTAGTTGCTAATATGATGTTCACTAAAGACTTATATGGTCGTTACTTTAGGGTCCATAAAATTAGTTGAGGTGCGTACAAGCTGACCCAAACACTCACATTAATTAAAAAAAAGAAAGGGAAGGACGATGACAATATGGATCTATTCAACGTGGTGGAGCCTTGTGAATACGAGCTTGAATCATTGTGAAGATAAGTTTGGAGCAATAATGGGTTGGAAGAACATGCACATGGCTCTTCATAAGATCATAGCAAAAAGTCACTGGTTGGTAAAAAAAGCTAGCGTGGTGCGATAAAGGAAAGTGTAAGGCCATGATGATGCTTTTCTCGCCAAAGACCTTTTATGATGAGTCTCGTATAACACAGCTTTCTTGCATTGTAAAATAAGCCTACCAGTTCTTGACTCGTGCTTTCAGTCCATCAAAGCAAGCAGTGGAGCAAACCAGTATCGATTTCTTGCTCCGAACCTGGGCATGGGTATCTGTCGTGGGTTGGTGGATGGATGGCCAGACGTTGGACTCTTCAGAAACTTGAAGCTTTTCGGCTGATTTGAAATGGTGTGCTCTTGTCCAAGCATTTTTATTCTATACAATAATTCAAAGTAAAATAGGCAGGAAAGAAATTTGTTTAAACCGGGAGATACGAAATCATTTTCTTATTTACTTCCATCAACGAAACTTTCTAAATTTAAATGCTTCAGTTAGAGCATATGGTCAGAAACATAGTTCGTAATTGGCTTTCGCGCAGTAGAAGGTTAGACCCATGCCATGGGGCCTGAGCTCGTAAGCGCCTATACAGCCAAATAATCAGCCTTGAAGAATTCCCAGTTTCGACGAGTCAAATAGAAGTGGGGCCTTGCCTCGTGCAATCAATTGCCTTTGATAGACTGAAACTTGGCTCAAATTTGAGCTGGTGAAGATGATGCCATCTTTCATATTCATTCTGTCTGTCTTCGTAAATACCAGTGGTTGAATGGTGGGCCTGAACCATTCAACTTTGAGAGGCTGCTGGCTTGCAGAGCTCTCGTCATGGCACAAGGCTGCTCCTTTCTTTTAAGTTGATCATGAAATTGCTACCGGAAAGGTTAACACAAGTTGCAGAGGCTGAGCCAATTTGCATGGTGAAAACTTGAAAATGAAAAGCTGAAAGCGGCATTTTCTGCATTATAACTATGGCTCAACGTGACATGTCTCCATAAGGAATAACCCAAATGATGCTTATGGGAAAGGGTATATCCTGAACGTGCACAGCTGGGATACGAATTCTATAGAAAACCCTTTCCCCTCCTCCACATGTTGGTTGTGGTGGCTGAAAAAGGAGACTTTAGGCTTGGGTTTTTAATTTATCTAGAAAAGGAACATGCTTTCCAAAGAATCTTTTCGTATCCCTGAATACCAATCTCGAACAGTTCCTCTTAGCAGCTTACACCACACAATGAAAGGAATAAATTGGTTCCGGTCAAATACGTTGTTGCATAACCAGAATCCTAAAGTGTTAGATGCCTCGATTTTCTTAATGAACAATCTCAAGGGTCAGATTATAGACATCAGTGGATCGTACGGGGAGTTGAGATCATGCCACGCTCCATCAGACTCAACCATTACGTGAAAACAAGGGAAAACATAGACGATAGCTCAATTTGGAAGACCACATTAGAAGAAACAGAGCATGATCCCTTGCCATTCAAACTCAAAAAGTTGGAAAGGTCCTCTTTGTTACTATCATTCACATCATAAGTTAACCGTTTGTAAAATGAAACTTTAGTTAGACCAATCACTTCCCTAAAATTTACAGTGAGTCTAAACCGCAGCCTCTGATATGGAGGCATTGGCTGACCGTGGTAGTTCTATCGACATTTCTGTCGCGTGAGTTTCAGTCGGAGGTTGCCAGTACTGGGTGTAGTGGAATTCGACCTGCAACTGATGATGAAGAGGTTTTGATGCCATTAAACCTTTCTTGATGTCTGCCTGCAGTTCCCTGATTGGGATTGCAGCCAAGAAACTCTTTATGTACTCTTTGCAAGAATCCTTTCCTTGGCACATAACCTCCCCTTCTTCCTCACTCTTTAATGGTTCCATGCTTGTAAATGGTTCTTCAGGCTTGGTTACCAGTGCCCCTGATGTAGAAGCCTCTTCCTCCTTCAGGTTCACTTGCTGCTGATCCTTGAGTTCTACGATGGCTGGCACGTTCCGCTGATCACCCATTGTTTTCTCATCAGATGATTCCGCAGCATTTGGCAGCTTACGAATAATTGTGTTGCTGCCAAATTTCAAAATGTAGGCCTGATTGCATCCCTCGTAGAGCCTCTCTCCTAATGTGTCAATAATGTAGTAAGCTTCTGGTTCAACCTTTAGGATGAAAAAATGGTCGTTCCAACTTACAATGTAAACCTGAGGTTCACCATCACTTGGACATTCCAATCCAGTACGGCTTATCTCATCCCAAATGTTATCGAAGGACATGGCTCCATGCAAAAAGTCAAATCTTCCCTCATCCATCCCATCTGGATGGAAAAAACCGATAAAAGACTTGCTAGGGACAGCAGAAAGAGAACGAATTTTGGCTTGGAGAACTGTTTCAAGGTCAAAGTGTTTGTCAGGGAACCGCTCCCTGTAGGTTTCATTCTCACAGAGGTTTCTCCATTCCAAGGACCCTTCTCTGATGAGACTATCAAATTGGGACTTAATGGGCATGAGACCATGGTTATTCTGAAACCAATCAGCAATACTAGCAACAAGGGCTGTACAAGCACTCTCACCTGCAGCCTGCTCACTTCGCTGATCAATGGAAGCAAAGAAAACCTCAGTTTGAAGCTTCATCTGTCCATCACGGCTTATCACTTCTTTTTTCTCCCAACTTCCTATGGAAAAATTGTCATTACCAAATTCAGATACTGATGATCGATTTGCATATGTATCCTCCTCTGCCTTCTGCCACTGCAAAACAGTTAGTGTCATTTCACTATAGAAATTCATCTGATTATGAAAGGAATTATTCATCACAAAACAACCAAGACCATCCTTAAAGATGACCAACAATGTTTTCATTTTGTGTACTTTTGATAGTGCTGCATTGGAAACAGCTACCATTAAAAAGTGTGAAAAAGTAGAGGAAAACAGATGGCTTACGCCAAGAGCAGGAGATTCATCAGAGCTAAGCTGCCGGCGATCAAAATCAATATCATCCCCGCCCTCTTCTCCATATGCCTTCTTCAACAATGGCTCTCCTTTAGCTTTTGGAGACCTAAAGCTCAACTTCCTTTTCCGCCATGATAATATGCCGCGTTTAGAATTCTGTAAGACAGATGGCTCAGAGACTGATGGGGTATAATCGTCACTGTGTGAGCAACCCACATCTGACTTGCGATTGCTGTAGTAAAACCAATCTTCATCTTCAGCATTTATCCTTGCACTGGAGTACAAAGATCCTCCAGCATAGTTTGCAAAAGCCAGTGTGCCATAACTGAATGACTTCCTCACTGTAGAATCCTCCTTGACCTCATCCGATTCTCCTTCCTCCAAATCATCAAGTGACTCAGAGTCAAATGGATAGTTATAGTTATCTTCGCCATCCTCACTCCTAACAGAGCACCTGCCTTCACTGCCTTCTTCCTCACGACAGGCCTTTTTCGCTCTCCTGGTAGATACATATCCAGTAAGAATCTTTACCTTTCTTAGACCAGCTTTAATTGCAGAGAGCTCATCCTTTTCAGTTGAGACAGCTTCTCCAGATTGAGGTGAAGATGGAATGGGTACTATAGCTCTCTGTACTGACCCAGAGGTCTCAGGAGCAGTTCTCAACTCCAACAAGCTAAGTGATACCTGCACGATTCATACAAACTGAGATGAGAAACTTTAAAAATTGGGAAACATTAGAAAAACAGAAAAGCCAACGATTTTGTATAGCAAAGACCGAAGAGGCAAATTAAATATGCAGCAGGATAAATTTCAAAAAACCAGGAAGAATGGACATTGGAAGATATTCAAAAGCACATACACAGAGCAAAGGGCAAGGCTCAGCCACACCAGCGGAGACCATGAGAGGAAGTCTTAACTCAAACTCCTTCTGTTCAGCTGCAGAAGCAAATTCGGCGAGGTTCACCGTTGCTGATCCAACTCCAGGAACCTTATTCTTAAGCCCTTGGTTCACACCCTGAATCAAAAAACAAAACAGTTAAGTTCCCTTAAAAGTTATCAAGAAAGACAAATCCAAACAATCGAAGCAACCAGTTTTATAAGGCTAAATAAAAAAACATTTCCAAGCAATCTCCTCAAAAAGCAGATTTTGAAATGACAACCACCAGGCAAGAAACCTGCAAGATACCCGATATACCAAAGATTTTTCCAAGACAATTTAAAGAAATAATTAGTTGACTAAATCCAACCTCTAAATCCCTTAAAGACCAATTAAGGATCATGTGTTCCCCCAAATTGACTACCAAAATAACCCATGAAAAAAAAATCACAAACATAAAAATAAAGAAAGAAAGAAAAACCTTCACGTGCTTATATTCTTGAATTAAAAAACCACTTCATCTCAATTACAAGCAACCCAAAAACTAACAGTACCATAAATGAAAATTTTAAACTCATGAATAAAAAAATGAAACCTAGAGTTTCATAAAAGCTAGAGATTTCATAGTCCTGCAATTTTTCCTAGATTCACAGCCAACAATTATTTTTTTTAAAAAAAAAAAAAACACAACTCACATTGAAGACAGTGAAAGAGATCTCCCAGGGATGAAACACATTTTCTCTATGAGCAGTCAAAGTACACAAACTCTCAAACTTCTCATCCCACTCCACCAAAACGCCACCGTCTTCCCCTTCACCACCACCACAAACCTCCACTTCTTTCGTAAAATCCCTCTTCACAACCGTCCTCCTCAATGAACTCAACGCCAATTTGGGCCCTTTCCATCTAATCTCCACCGTCAATTTCTCCGAAATGTCCTTCACATCATCACCTGACGATGTCCCAGGTGCAGCAGCAACAGCCTCCCGCACTCGATCCCAACCCTCCATCCTTCGCACAATAAGCCTCACCTCATACTTCTTCGAAACCAAAGGCGGCCATGGCCTCCACCTCATCATCCTCACTACCATTCCTCAAATAAAAAAACTCCAAAAAAATTATTGTAAGAACATTAAAAAATGTTTCTTCATTCCTCTATAATGCCCACATAATTCAGTCAATAAAAAAACAATCTTTATTTCTGTTTGAAGCAAAACCAGATATGCCGAAGTGAAAAGGAAGGGATACGCCGTTATTCAGGGAGCAGATTAAAGAGAGGGGGATCTTGCTCTTTGATTCTTTCTATGACCACCAACAGAAACAAGTCAAAAGCAGGGAACGACGTGAGAGGGTTAGAGAGAGACAGGAAGAGTTAGGTCAACTAGGGTTAAACTAATGTGGTTAGGTTATAAGGATGGCAAAGGGAGAGGGTATGTATCCCCGAATGTAACGTCGTTCTGTTGCTGATAGGGATGGCAGTTTAATTCCAGCTTTATCTTATTTTTTAAATCCAATAAATAATAAAACAAATATAAATATTATCAAACCTCATCCAAAACCTAATTCAAAATAAATATTTATATTACATAAATATATTTTTTGAATATTTAAATTACATTAAACAATATAATTAAAAAAACAAAAAAATATTAATTTAAAGTGAGGAGATTAAAATTTAACAAAAGAAAAAGGCAGGTTTAACATTAAATCCAAATACTCACTAATATTCATTTGAGTAATTCATCTAGTTCAATTTTACAGAGAAAAAAAAACATAAAATAAATCAAGAATAAAAATATAAATAAATGGTGTGTTTAAAAATATAAATATTAGCAAAATGCATTGTTAGTATAGCAGTTTTCAGCTTTTCTCATTGAGTACATAAATTTTATTTTATTTTCGTTTGAGCACATTATTTTTTCAGAATTTTCAATCAATTACTTCCATCCACCTTCCGTTAATTTTGATCCGACTTTCAAGGTAGTTTTAAGTTATTTATCGAAAAATAATTAACTAAACAGTTAAAATTAGGCTCAAAGAATTATAAACTCTAGTTGATGCATAAAAAAAATATTAAAAAAAATATTTTATAGTCAAAATATAAATAATTATCTATTTTTTCTCTATTTAAAAGGAATATTTCTCCTATATTATTTCTTCTCAATAAGTATTATTAAGGTTTTAAAGTTATTTTTTCTATCTAATAGGTTGTGGTAGCTTTTATCAAGTAGACTACAATAATTAGGTTTTCTTGCCTTGAAAACAATATTTGAATTATAAAAATAAAATAAAAATCGGCATGGTGATATATTCACATTATAAAATATAAATATAAATATAAAAACAAATGTCTCTTTTAAAAAAATAAAAATAAGGACGTTGGAAGTAACACCACCGGAGAAAGGAGAGTTTGACACGTGGAATGGGACAAAGTGGAGGGGCAGCCACAAAACAAAAGAAAGTGATGCCGGCCACAGCTGGAACGGGGACCCGACAGCGACAAATAAATTGTGGATAGAGGGGAAAATAATGATACACGTGTGACCCTGCTGAATATTCCACGATTGGTACAGCACACGTGTGACCTTGCTGGCTAGCTTTCAACTCGACCAGAGCTCTCGGATTATGGTTGTCGTATCTAGCCTGTAATTGACTTCGACACGAGCCAAATCATTGGATTAATTCGGGGTTTTTTATATATTTTTTTTTCATTAAAATAATGATGTTTTGTTTTTTGGAAAAAGAATTCTCGATGTCAACTTGCATGGATATGACTATATATCATTAAAATTTAAAATGGTTTCAACAAGAAAATATATATCTTGAATTTTAAATTTTTCATATTACTTTGTCAAACCAAATAAGGTTTTAAGAAAAATATTTTGAAAGTTTTCTGACTCAAATTTCCTTTCATCAAGTAATTTTAGATTGCTGAGAAATTTGTGTTTTGTATCAAATTATTAATAATCTAGGATATTACATGGTAGTTCCTAGTTCCTACTGTATTTCAAAAATATTTTTGAAAAAAATAATATTTTTTATTTTTTATTTTAAATTAATTTTTTAGTATTTTGATATCATTTTAATATGTTAATATCAGTATTATTTTTTAAAAAAAATAATTATTTTGATATATTTTTGAACAAAAAACACTTTGACCTCAACCTCCCATATACCATATTTTTTATTAAACTAGTTTTATCTTTTTATTAATTGAGCAAATATGTCTATATTCTCACAAATAATAACACAAATGTTTTAGGGATGGATTGTAACCTTGATTTTCTAGGACCTTTTGGAGATTTTTTTTTATAACCGAGGTGTTTGGGCCAGCTTACATGCACTACAACTAATCCCCGGACTCACTTAACAACCTGCAAGCCCAGTGAGATGATAAGACACCGCGGGAGTGACAAACATGAACAAATAAGATCAAACTCAGACACAAAAGAAGGAGCTAGGCCACAACCTCAAATGCGACTTTAGGAGATATATTAACATACTTGGTAGTTGATTATAGTTTGCAACTACATTAAATTTGCAATTACATTAATCTCAATATATTAGTTTTTAACACGTGAAATATTTGTGATTATAGACGTGTACAATTGTCTAAGCAAAAAATAAATATTAATATGGTAAAATGTTAGTTAGTACTTTGAGGTTAGATTATCAATTGAGGTTGCCATCATGGTTTTTAATTATATCCAATGAACACTTAATTACATGAATGAAGAACTAGATTAAGACTCGATTTGAATTTAGTGGCTTGAATATGACACATAATAATAATAATAATAATAATAATATATTCTTAAAAAATATGAAACTTTGTTCTTAATCTTGTTCATAATACACACAATATGAAAGCATTTTAATCTAAATGTTTAATCTTGTTTGATTATCAAATTATGTTCAGGCAATTGTTTATCCGGTAAGGGGCTGCAAAATTGAGGCCATGATTGCAGGCCATTAGTGGGTGGGAGAATGGGACTGAGGGCCACATATTCCACTTTATTTTCTTTTATTAATATTGGTTTTCGTGTCTGTTTATAGTATTCGAGTCAGTTTTTCTGTATCTCAATTAATTTTACAGATCATAAATTTAAAGACCATGTAAATCTCTAGTTATTATCATATTAATAATTATAAGGCTTGAACTGGAGACTATAGGGTGGATAAATATCTTAATCTCAAACTCTTATCACTAGACCACTTACTAAATAATTATCTCACTTTATTTTCAATCCTCGGGCGGGGGAATGGAGAAGAATCCCATGGGCACCATTTGTTTCATCGAAGTCACAACACAGTTTTATGACTCCATTGGACTTATAATGTTTGAGAATATGGTTAAAATTATTTTTAAAAATGTTTTTTTATTCAAAAATACATCAAGATGTTGTTTTTTAATTTTTCAAAAAATATTTTTAATATCAGCACATGAAAATGATCGAAAAACATCAAAAATATTTAATTTAAAATAAAAATTTAATTTCAAAAACATTAATAAAACATAATGTCAAACAGTAACGGTAGCTTATGCTTGTCCATGGGGTAAAAAAGACACGACTCGTTTTCCCTCCTCGAAACCCTAACGAGGGACTCGTCTCCATATATTCGTTAGGAACGAGAAATGGAAATTGCCATCATAATTTGTGGGAGCATGGACGTTTTTTCTGAGAAGCCAATCAAGTTGTTGACTGAAGCTATGACCAACTGTTCGAGAGTGGAAACGCACTGGTCACTTAAAGATGGAGCATAGAATGAAAAGTGAAATCAAAAGGGATGAAGAGGATCATCCACTGCTGTTTTTTTTTTGTTTCCTCCGAAGGGAATCAATGGAGTCTAGGGAGGAGCATCATAATTATGAGACTCAGATTGTGCTCTACACAAGATACAATTTAGGGCAACCTGGCTGGGCTATGAAATCTTGATATACAGACATGATTTAGAAGAAAAAAATAGCAGATTGATGAGAGCAATTCACCTTAAAAAACATCTCAATTGTTTATTTAAAAAATTATGAATGTATTAATTAAATCAATTGATAATTAGTTGTGAAATTGAAGTAAATTATGAAACTCGATACCTAATCAACTGGAGCTAATAAGTTGAATTTGTGATAAAAAATTCATGAACTCAATTGGGTTTAATTATTTTTTATATAGTTTTATCTAACTATATGATAATAAAAATAGACACTCATAAAATTGAAAACCAACAAAATATTGGAGCTTCAGTTTGAAATTGCGATAAACCTGTAAATATCAAACCAAAACAAATATCAGTTAAAAACCAACGAAATATTGAAGGATGGAACTTGAAAAGAAAAATGACGCAAGAAAAATCAATAAATATCCAATTGTGATGGATTAAAATGAAATAAAAAACAAAGAAAAGCAAAGAAGAAGGTACAAAAAGCCCAAACATGCAAGTATAGTTAGCCCAACACACCTAACCCTGAAAATGACCCAAGCGTGTAAGCCTAGGGTAGCCCATGCATCTAGGTTTGAATTTTTTTTTATAGGGCAAACAATCAAAATTTTGACCACTATGGTAAAATACAATTTACCATCTTTATGACAACATAATTTTTGATAAAAAAAAACAATTATAGAATATAAATTCTACAAACAAGTCTTCATCGTAAAATGATATATTTGTGGTGCTTACACCATGAGGCATGTTTGGATAGTCATTATAGCTTTTCTCTATGACTTCTTCGATAAGAGTTTTATATTTAGAGTGGTTACACAAGTTACCATTTTTATAGAAAAAGATGTCAAAATTCTCATATAGCCTCATGATCTTGTCCTTTAACTTAAGAAATTATCTTTAGAGTGGTTGGTCAAAAAATGGTATTGGTAATCATTTAGGTTGTCTACTTGATTTATATTTTTAGGACATTTCAACTATTGTAGCTCATGGTAGTCACTTTTACTTTTTTGTTATTTTGTAATCTTCAGGTTCAAGCAAATCATCTAGCATCCTATATATGTTCAAATCAAGGAACAAATACTCCTTTTCGTATCACTCTTTCAAGGATGACTTTTTTTCTTTCACCCTTTTAAAAAGCAGTCAATATTGCATTTTAGCTCATGTTGGTACTTTTATTGCAACAAAGTTAATTATTAAATATTGTTTTTCCTTGAACTTTGGAGTGTTTTTTTTTTATATAAATCTATGACATTTAAGCTTGTTTTTTAGGCTTTTGCATAGGTATTGATAAGTTTCTAGTTGCAATGATGCTAAGTTTGATATCGAATGCTCAACTAGCAAATTATTCAAAAGAATTGAGTTTAATGCCTTAAAAAATATAGAATAACCCCTAATGCATCCCTTGAATGCACATATCTATAATGGAATTGTCAGTAAGTCAAACCTTATAATTAAGGCTAAAGTTTCTACACTAATGGAATGTAGTTGATGACATGATCCTCTGTCTATTGACATGCATTGGTAAGTTCAATCATGTTAACCACACAATAAGTGCTATAAAACATAAGTATTGGTAAATTAGTCCTTATAATTAAGCCTAATATTCCTCCACTAAAGAATGTAGTCAATGGCAGGCTCCTCTGCCCATTGATGTGTATTTGTGAGTTTAATCATGTAAAACACACATGAGTGCTATAGAAATGATTAAGAAATCTAAGTTTCAATTACTTCCATCTATCAATTAAGTTGTACTCCAAGTCAGTGTACTAGTTAAATGCATTGCCCTTCAAGAAATGGCAAACTAATTTACCATGAAATCATCATCAATTTGATATTGTTACAAGTGTCCATAGAGTGAGTCATATGTTGCTTGAATTCCTTTTGCCATCGAATTACTAAAACTTCGATGGTTGGTAGCATAGAGGCATCATTAGTAGGTCAATTCTTTGTGTGTATGATTTTGAATAAGAATACAAAGGTTGAATTAAACTATCTACTCAGTCCATAATGGCCTCATTGATAAGCTCTTTCAACTTATTTGTTGTGAATATATTTTCAATAATACAATGGATATTCCTTGTATCTCCAATTATAAAATCCTTAATAACATCCAACTAGTTTTTTTGAACAGCCTTGATAGATAAAGTTTGACCTCCTTTGTTCATGCTCTTGATTTTCTTATCAACTTTTCTATCTCTTAGTCTTTTACCTTAAGTAAAGTTTAAAGCCTCTCGTTAAATTCTTTTAAATTAGGCATTTGATCTCCAAAGATGTAGTTCCTAGTCATCATCACTAGCATAGCGCCAAAACCAAAAGCCTTACTTGGTGATTGATAAATATAAGTGTTCATAGGTAAATTGCCATAGTAAAGTCCCGGCTATCCTAGGCTCCTATAAAGAGCGCACGTCCTGACTCAAACTCGAGACCTGTGGTGCAGATCACAAGTCTTTTACCATCACGCCATGCTCCATAGGGACTAAGGTCTGTTTATTGTTTTGAGCTATAGACCGAAAGAGTTTCTTTCTTTTTTTGCTGGATGGACTCCATGAAGATTTGAATTGTTTAAAAAGGAAGGCATATATAGCTATTAATGATGCAGAGGGTTCCTTGGACAAAGAAGTAGCAGAAGAATATTGGAGGAATCACCTGGCTCGCAATGACTCAATCACAGATGATTTGTGCCAAGTGAGTTTGTGTTTTTCACGAGTATCATATGTCGTATAGATTGCACCAATTTGAGTTCTGGAATATATGCTTTCTAAAAGGGTTTTAGACAAGTAGTTCCACCACCATAAGCATCTTCGAATAACTGATCTGAGATATCATCTATCATTTATGGTTTCTAATTTGAGTGGAAGTTAATCTATTTTCGATTTGAATGTTAATATGCATTTATGTTTATGGAAGTTTCTTGAACTCTGAATTTCTGATGAAGTAGATTGCCTGAAATTTTGGTTGTTCATCTGAAGAGGTCTCACACAGTCAATTTATTGCCATTGGTCAAGAGAATGCAGACAGAGCCATTCCACAGAGGGACACCTGCATGCGCACTCATTTAGACAGAGTAATCATGCAATATAGAGCTATGAAATATTCATTTTTATGGACGCATGTTTTTCATCTGGGCTTGCTTCATCATTCGAGGATTTTCTTATAATAATGTTTCTCATCTACTCAGAATGAATCTTGAAGTTCTCCCAGGTGTCATAGAATTTGGTGGATGGGTTTGCAGAGAAATCATCTTCAAGGGGGGATGCACTTAGAAATCAGCATATGCATAAAAATTGACCAATGCATGTCCACTTCAGGTGTCGAGCTGTGTCTGCCATGCATTCTATAAATTATTATAGCAAGTGAGTCGAAAGCTGTGAAATCGAATGGGGAACATGAATTCTTACTGGGTTTCCGAGACACCAACTGATAACTCTCTCTAACCCACGCAAGAGAGAGATGTTATAGTAATGAAAAGGGAAGATTTTCCAGCCCACTGCTACGAATTTTTCAGCAGGGCCATGCGAGTCAAGCAATTTCTCTTTGTTCGTTTAGAGATGGATGGAATGTTAATTTCTTTGATCTCAATTGAATCCTTCCTTTGAATGTTTCAATGGATAATTGATTTCCTCTTACTGCAGGTAATTTGAGAATTTGGAAGGTAGAGAGAATGATAGGCAGAAGGTGAGTTCAATTCCAGTTTCTCCTTTTACTGAATTGTATTGATGTGTTGCTTACAATGTGCTTGATAGAATGCCCATCTATACTGCATCATAGGCATTCTATTTTACATGCTTTCCTTGTGTGTTTAACCATATTAACAGTGTAGTTAACCACTCTATAACTACATAGAAAAGTTCAATTTGATCTTTTCTTCTTAGTCTAGAATCAGCTGCAAAGATACAACTAATTCTGCTGCACATCATCTTCTCTTTTCCTTTGCCTGTCATGACAGCAGTTCATCACCCTTCTGCTTCTTCACTTGATGCTGCTTCAAGCAGCAATGTCTCTTGCCTGTGATGAGTAAGGCAGTGAGTGGCTTAGCTGTCAACATGGAAGGGTAGGAGGTGGGGGGATCTATCCACCCAATGCTTTGCTCACGCGGGGAGTTAAAACAAATGACAGGAACAGGATTCTGTGGGATGTTCCCTAATCTGAAACACAAATCTCTGTATTCTTGTGGTCACCATCATATACTCCAGGGAAGTTTTTTATAAATATTTCTCTTGTCTTATGCAGCTTGGGAATCGCAAATGCTACAAGTTTGATGACAACCGTGCTAGTCCTGTTAGGGAGAGGATGATATCAAAACATCATCTGCTGCTTACGTACTTTTCTGCAGGAGAGTTACTTGAACATCTTCATATAAATATTTCATACAATTTCTTGACAAGGTCAAAGCCTGCATTGCCATTCGGAGACAGCTTCCTCTTCAGCAGCAGGAAACAACTGTGAAGTACAGGGAAGGATTTGCTGTGCAGTTCTTAGGGGGCTTGATGAGTGAAAGAAAAATTCTTTCACCATCTGTTTTGAGTTATGATTCTTTCAGTTCATCTCTGACCGATCGCACTCTTTGCAGATCGACTTATAATTTTGGAAGGCGAACTGCAACCAGATGGGTTTTTCTTTCTTAAACATTCTCCTCCAATGGTGAAATTTGATGGCTTCACATTAGGGCAGATAAAACAATTTACAGTTAATTTCTCTATTTAGTTGAGCTTTAGTTTATTTGTTGTAAACTATTTTTAAAATTGTCATTTTCCTCTTCAGCATTCCCTTGCTATATATCTCACCACCACCATTCCCTGCTATTGTTTTCACCACCATCATGACCTTATCTTCAACATCTCACTATCACCGCTATCATCTCAACGCCATCTCCTTCTCTACGACCACAACTACCATCTCACCACCTCTGCTTTTTCTTTTTTTCCTCTCATTATAAACCACAATCATCTCACCATCACCTTCTTCACCACTATCGTTATCACTATTGTTATTATCATTATCATTATCATTAAAAAAATATATATCTTATATATAAAGTATTTTATGGTTTCACGTCAATTACTGAAATATATTTTACGTGTAAAATATTTTATAATAAGTGTTTTAAAAATTTCTGCTCAAGGACAACAATGAAAGCATTTTGTTTTGTTCCAATTCAATTTACAGGAAACTTAGTTACATAAATTTATTTTTCTCTTTTGTATTTAAATTTCATAGCATGCCCAAATGTGATGATATTGCAAAATCCTTCCAAGTATTTTTCTTTCTTAACATTCTTGCCCACTATTTTTTTTGGTTTTGTTAAAGATAAGTCAT
Source organism: Salix purpurea (assembly GCA_027405865.1). NCBI lineage: Eukaryota > Viridiplantae > Streptophyta > Magnoliopsida > Malpighiales > Salicaceae > Salix > Salix purpurea. Next base: position 3,962,608 of record JAOWLH010000002.1, on the reverse strand, counting down.
CTATATTTAAATTAAAATGTTTATTATAAAAATCATTTTTGTCATTTGCATTTGGAGTTGGAGTTCTCTACCTTATTAACGTGATGAAGGATATACTCTTTTGTCAACTAGACCTATCCATGAATATGTTAACTTTGATATCTAATTAATAGTTTACTTTATTTTTTGTAACATATCTTCAATTCCAAAGCTCCTATTTTCTTTACATCAAATCATAAAACTACAAATACAGGAGCTTTTCTAAAAATAGGACATACCAATTTTTTTTACAAACTATAACACATTAAAAAGAATTTGTACAATTAGTACAATTAAAAAGTTGCATCGTTGAAAGCATCATGGTTATGCAGATTTAAAACAAAAACATTTTTTTTAAAAAAATATAAAGGTTGTGCTCTTCAAAACAACACAACTTATTGATTGTGATGTTCTGAATAAGTAAAACTTTGTATTTAAAATGTCCAAGAGTCTTGGTTTGGGTTTGGGGTTTTGATTGTGCTTTTGGTTTGGATTTTAGGGTTTATTTAGACTATGGATTTAAGGTTTATGACACAAACATGGATAAAAACTAGAGTACTTAAACCATAGGGTTACAACCCTAAATTGTAGATAAATAGGTAGAGAAATTATTCAAATAAAAGCATAATAAAGATATCAACAATCATAGAAGGACAAAAAAAATGGCCAAAAAAGGGTTATCACACAAAGAACCCTAAGTCATGGTTATATTTTTGAAATAAAATCTAATAAGTTTTGTCTCTCTAGGAGGCTTACCACCCTTTAAGTGGATTAGAAAATCAACCTTAACATAATAATAAAAACAGAATCCTAAAGTCAAAAGGAAAGAACACAAAAAAATATAAAATTCAAAAAATATAAGAAAAGTAATAAAACAAACCCAAAAGTCCCTCTCCTCTCCCCATTTCTTATTCTTAATTCAATTAAAATCACAAAAACCTCTCTCTATCCTATATTTCATCAATTCTCCTAAAAAAACAAATTGGCCACCCAACCCATCAACATCGACCAACTCTATACAGAAGCATGAACTTCTCACATTTGATTTTATTTTTAGTCAAGCCTTACTTCACCTAGGCAAATTCATCTACTTTTATTGCAATCCACTTATGTTTAAGGTAAATTATTGAAGTTGGTTTGTAGTATTTGTGGTTAGCTTGTATATTTATGTGTTTTACTTGTTTAATAATGATACATTTATTGTATTAATATGATTTGTATTCTAGGATTTGAGTGTGATTCTGTGACTTAGTTATGTTAGAATTGAAGCAATGATGAGTAATTAAATGGATATCAATTATATTTTTGTCAATTTTATAGTTAAGGTAGAAATTTGGAGAAAAATCTTTTTTGTGAAACATTCAATCATGAAAAGGTATTAATTTAGGTTGAATTGAATAAATTATGAGTAATTTAATGAGAATCAATTATTATTATTGTCAATTTTATAATTAAGTTGCAAATTTAGGGGGAAATGATTTCTTATGAATTGATAATAATTAAAAAAGACATTAATTTAGATTGAATAATTTTGAATTGAATAAGTGATGGGAATTTGATGGACATCAATTACTTTTTTGTTAACTTTATAGTTAAGTTGAAAATTTGAAGAAAATTGTTTTTTTAATTGGTAATAATTAGAAGGTATTAATTTAGATTGATAAAGTTTTAATAGATAAATTCTTGGGTCCCAGTGAATTTTAATCTATTATAAGTTTTGTTGAAAATTTAAGAAAAAATAAATTAATATATAATTGATAACAATTGTGGTTTTGTTGAAAATATAGGGAACATTCTAGTAGCATTTTTTTTTAATTTTTGTTGTGATGTTTGAAATTAACCAAGAAAATAATTAAAACATATAAAATTGTATACTCTAGGCCCAAATGGAAAGTCTTATTGGTTACAAAAATGATCTTCTTATAAAAATAGACTTAAGGAGCCTATTGACCAAATTTGAATCAAATCCAATAGCTAAATATAAAATTACAACTATATTTATTAGATTATATTAATACGTATAAGTTTTTTCCCATGCTTAAAAGCTCGAGAGTCGTGCCTATTAATTTTACTTAGGCCCCGTTTGTTTGCTGGAAAGTGGTTTTCTTTTGGAAAGTGAATTCCGAGGAAAATGAATTCTTGGAAAGTGAATTCCGATGTTTGGTAGTGTTATGAAAAATAAACTGGAAAACACTTTCCAGTGTTTGTTTGTGTTATGGAAAATGAGCTGGAAAATAATTTATTAATAAATTAATTTTTTTTCAAGTTTATTAAAATAATGAGGAACAAATCTTACAAATTAAAAAGTTAAATGAGAATGAAATTGAAAAAAAATATATAATTTCATAAATTATCTCAAATAAAATAAATAATAATCAAAATAATAGAGATGAAATCTAAAAAAATAAAAAAAAAAATGAAAGGTGAATAAATTAAAATAATAATAATTAACATTTCATAAATTATTTCAAATAAAATAAGTAACAATAAAAAAAATGAGGACCACCAAATTTGATAGATAAAAAATTTCAATAAAAAATGATAAGAAAAAAGCAAATAGCAATTATAAAAATAAGGACCAAAATTAATATAAAAATTAAATTTTAAGAGATGGAATTGAAAAATAAATATTCAAAACAAATTATATATAGCAATCAAAAGTTTGAGGATCAAATTTGATATAATCAGCAAATAATGACATTTCTAAATTTTTCACAACTTCCGGAAAGTGTTTTCCGCCCAAATTTTCCGGAAAACACTTTCCTGAAAACCAAGCCAAATTTTTCTTTGACTGGAAAGTATTTTCCGTTGACCAATTTTTCAGAAGACAAACAAAAACATGAAAGTTTGAAAAATAGTTTCCCGAAAACCACTTTCGTTGAAACAAATAAGGCCTTAGTATCATTTTACCTTTGGTAATTTGCTATATATATATATATATATATAAAACAAACAAACAAATCTTGGCAGTACCTCTGCCATGTGTATCACCCAAAGCAAATAATTGGAGTGACTTTGTTGGAGAATTTTAATGCTCATAATGACGTGTAATAGAAGGCACCACCTCACTACCAATCACACAGCAAAAACAAAAGATAGTAAATATCTCCATCTCTCTAAAACAGTGGCTTGTTTTCTTTATAAAGTCCTGCTCAATTTCCCATTCTCTCTCTAGATCGACTCCTCAAGCTGTCATTTTACTTTTCTTATAACAAGATTCTCTCCTCTCAGCTGGTGTTCATCGATCATTTGCAATCCTGCCCTATAATGTCTCTAGAAATTGCTTCTGAACGTGTTTGCTATGTTCACTGCAACTTCTGCAACACCATCTTAGTGGTATCTGCGCCTCTCTAACCTATGCGTGCTTCACTCCTGATCAAGAATCTAGCTAGCTAGCTAGCTTGGTTCATGGATCTTTTCATCAATTCTCAACTTCTTGTTCATCTTTAAAAGTTCAACTTCATTTGTTTCGGTCATCTTCCAAGTTGATTTCTTAAAGAGAATCGCTCGATCAAGATGCTGTTTCAAGAAGTAGTTTAATTTTGCTGATACATTTTGTGTGCTAGGGTTTTGGCTCAAACATGCTCGTCTCTTTCTTTGATTCTGCGCAGAAAAAGAAACATGTCACACCCATAAACACATAAACAGCAAACCCATCTTCTTACTTGTTTTGTTTTAAGGATCTTGTTCATATTATATAGCTAGACTGTCCATGCTTCTTTCCTGTGTAGAGTTATTGAAGAGTTCTCGATCCATCTCAGAAACAGAAGGAAGCTTTTTTCATTTATCATAAGCTGATTTGCTCGATCCATATATGGACTTTCCTTTTTGTTCTTTAATTTTGATGGAAACATCCATGGTCAATGAGCATATTTCTTTTCTGTTTTATAAAAACATGGTCAGCATATTTATTTCTTATGATCTAATTAGTACTTGTTTATAACACCTAGATTCTCTTACAGAAATATACACCTTCACTATAACTGGAAGGTAAAAGCCATGTCCATGGCCAGATGTGTCAGGAAAATAGGGTTTCTAGCAAGAACCCTTTCTTGTCCAAGGAATATTGCTGCTCTCCAGCAATTCTTCATGGCATCATCATTTTTTGTTTTTCTGGTAACAAGGGTTTTGATTTGAAAGAGTGTGTGCGTGTGTGTATAAGAAGATCAGCTGAAATCTATTTCCCTTGTGTAATTCATCTTTTTTTTTCCCATTAAAAGATCAGCTGATTTAATTTGTCACTGAGACTAGCAAAACAGCTTTAGAACAGTTATTTTCTAAACATAAAATAATCCATTGTTGAAAACCTTATTTCAGCTGATTTAATCTGTGATCCATTGTTGATGAAAACCTTATTTTCTTAACATGAAATGATCCTTAAACGCACAAGCTAGTTTCTTCATGAATAAATAAACAAATAAGTTAAATATAAACAGAAAAGTCTTATGATCAAGAAAAAACTTGCATTCACTGCACATATTATGTTTCACTTTTAGGAAATTAAATAAGCGGTGTAGATTTCACGACTGTCTGCAACAAAAGCAGAATGATCTGCTCAAAGATCCATTTCTCTCTTTATTCATAACCATGTTGCAGAGCCCTGATTGCTTCTTGGTGGTTTCTGTTCATGTCATGTCTTTTTCCTCTCTCTCTCTCTGTCTCCCTCTCTCTCTCTCTCCAATTATAAAGCTCCACTGGATGCGTACAGTGTCAGACGCACTGAAATAGTGGAATTGTTTTACTAATTGTGAAGCATCAGTAGAATTAATTTTAGCTTATATTAAGCAGACCTCCATATATGTCCCTGAAGTCCAGGACAAAAAGGAAATTAAATTAGAAGATTTCATCATCTACACATCTTCTTCTTGTGAGATCAATCCCATGCACTCCTGGTTTTACTGATTTGTTTTTTGGGATTATCTTTTTGCAGGTGAATATTCCATGCAGTAACAATTCTATAGAGCTGAACACTGTGACTGTTAGGTGTGGACATTGTGCTAATTTGCTGTCTTTGAATACTGGATCTTTGCTGCAGACTGCTCATCTTCAAGATTCTCATGTGAGGTTATATAATTGAGAAGATTATTGCGTAATTTAGGCCACCTATATACTATATTTATAATTGTGCAGTGAAAAAAAGGAAAGGAGGTAAAGGGATATGTTATAATTGTATTTAACATAACATATATATATATATATTGACATTGATTGATTTACGGATTTTGCAGAAACAAAACCTGCTTTATCAAGATTTAAGCGAGGGTTCCCAGTCTTCTTCCACTGGCAACAAGGTTTCTGCATTGGAACCTTCGCGGAATGAACAGCCCGGCAGAACAGTAGCAGTGCATGGTACTATATCTCTCCCTCTGTGTGTGGAACCCCAAGCCCTAGCTGTCCCTGTTAACGATATACATGGAGTCTTTTGTATATATATTATTAGTGTCCTAAGACAAAAGAGAAAGATAGTTAAAAGAGATAAAAACAAAGACAATTTAATTTTGAAATGAATTTTTATATTTTGAAAATAGAAAATACACACACACATACATATACATATACATATAAAATGTCTTTATTTTCTCCATTTTTTCTGTCATTAAATAGTATCAAAACGCTACCACACAATTTATATTATTTTTTGATTCAAGTAAATCCCAACGTTTTTAGTCATTTTTTGCGGGCTCGGGTTAAGTGAGTAATTCCAGCTATTCTAGACTCTTATAAGGTGAGCACACAAGATCTGCAAAGCAGATTTCAAAATCTTTTCCACCACATCACACTCCTTAGAATGCTACCACACAATGTAAATACAAAATAATGAAAATCACAAATCACGAGTGTTCATACACGCATATAATTCATTTAGTTTACATATTAAGAGAATATTATAGAATCTTAAAATTTTAGTTTGTATAAATGCTTAATATTGTAGTGTTTAATTGAAATGAATTGAAGCTGCAATGGGGAAGAAACAACAGCGGACTCCTTCAGCATACAACCGATTTATTAAGTGAGTATTCATAGTTTAGCTTCCCATTTTGACTGCTACCACTATGCGTACGTTTTTACTAATCCTTGAATCTTTTCCCGTTTAGAGAAGAGATTAGAAGGATAAAAGCAAACAATCCTGAGATTAGCCATCGAGAAGCTTTCAGTAATGCAGCCAAGAACGTAAGTTGCAGCAATGCATTTTCCTTCAATTTCTAGGGTTGATCTTTCAATCTCCACCCATAACCTAATAATTCATGTTTGTTTTGCTTGATATATATGTAGAAAGAATAAAGGGATCTGTTTCAACAGCTGTTTTAGATACTGTTAGCTATATATATATATATGCTGCTGGAGTTCAAGTTTAGGGTTCATCGATCATCCAAAGATTTTCGAAAACAATAATCATTCTGTTTGTTTTCTTGTAGTGGGCTCATCTCCCTCACACCCAGTTTGGTTTAACACTCAACGACACAGCATGAATGCAGGATCGAGGTGCGTGTCCATGGCAGCAAGGAACCTAATAAATATTGCCAAGAAGTTTAAACTAATCATGGTGTGATTATTTTGATAATAGTTTGTTGATTTCAATGAATTCTCTCCGTGGGATGACCCCAAAACTTCAATTTCATCACTTCTTGCTGCAAAATTGTATCCCATAATTCTCTATACGCAGAAGAATGCTCGCAGTAACAATACTCGTGCTTGTGCGTGTCTTGTCTTGTCGATACGAGGATGTTTGAGAATAAAGTGTTTTGAAAATATTTAAAATAATTTATTGTTATTTTTTATTTTAAATTTTAAAAAAAAATAGTTTTAGATCTTCTAATGTGCCATCAAAATAATTTTTAAAAAATAAAAAAAAAATATATTGTTTTAATATATTTTTGAAAATTGCGTTGCTGCTCAGCCAATGAATGGATGGATTACGTTTGCTGATGGGTCAGCTTCAAATTTCAGGCCCTGGCGCCTACCTGAGCGAAGGTTTCGTGGTTTGATGGGAACCGAACGGGCTCTTGACAGGCCAGCATCGCCATTATTACTGACAAGCGACCACCCTCGGGTCCAGGTCAGGAACCGAAACAAAAATGGGAAGAAAATTCCAGCACCCCCCGGTTATCCGGCAGTTCTTTTTGTGAAATATTTACCTGCCATAGAAGAAGAACAAGAGTAATTGCGAATGGTGCGTATAGTACCACCATCTCCGAGTTTCTCTATTTTAAAATAATGACTCCAAGAAAATGATACTACACTAAAATAAATAATTAATTAAATGATATTGTCAAAATAATTAAGTTCACTTTGAGTCGTGTGGATCATTGTTATCAAAATTGCGAGTTGACGATTTTACGAGTCAACTCATAAACCTTATTAACTCGAGTAAAAAAAATCGATTTTGGTCAAACTTGTTCAAACTCGGTTAAAATCACACAAAATCATAAAATTGGATAAAATCGTTCTGATTGCATGATCTTGCAAAATTCTCAAAACTTTAAAAACCACCGCCCCCTCTTTCTGTGAAGTTTCAAAATTTTAAAACTATAGGGCCCGTCTCTCTGTGTGTGTGTGTCTATATATATATATGAGAGAGAGAGTCAGTGTGTGTGTGTGTGTGTGTGTGTGTGTGTATATATCATGAAATCATTCTTAAAAATCAATAATGTTAACTTTAAAATTTATACTTAAAATTTTTGAAAAAAAAATAACTTTTTTATTTTTGAATTTAAATTATTTTTTAAAATATTTTTAAATCATTTTCATGCTTTTAAATCATTTTCATGTCATGATATCATAATAATTTGTTGGAGTTGGAGTTAGTACTAGCAATATCGGTGTTGGTACCAGTATTAGTACTGATAAGCCTTTCAATAATAATGCTTGTGATGAATATATTAAAAATAATGAGAAAAACGACGGTCATGAGACTAATTTTAATTTATATAGCATATCAGCAAAATATTTATTTTAAATTTGTTAGTTTTTACCTAATAAAATTCTATGGGCATAATTATTTTGTAATGTATTTTTAAGTTATTTTGAATCATGTATGAACCTTAATTAATGAAGTTTTATGACCATAATTATATTGTACTGTATTTGGAAATATTTTACTTACGATTTTACCATTTTTCTACCTACACGATTTTAGCTGTGATTTTACAATTTTTATACGAAAAAATTCAGGTATGATTTTATGATTTTACAATCCGATTACGATCTGATTTTCCAAAACCCTTTCCGTGTCGTGTCAAAATCGCGATTTTGACAACCATGGTGTGGTTTACATGCAAGATTTTTCATGTGCATCTCCACACCGCTAAGAAATATAATTATTTTTTAATGATATTATCTAAAAGATTTGCTTTATAATGTACGAGGTGATTTGCTCGCTGTTTTTTTTAAGAAAACTAATTGGTTTTTTTATGTGTTGTAATTAGTAATTTTAATATTTAACTAATAAAATTATAATAGATCAAATTTGTTAAAAATTAACAATATAATCAAAACTCAGAGGAAGTGATTCGTATATTTTTTTAATTGTAGATAACTTTGATAAATTTGTCTAACCATTTTGTTTGTAAGTTGCATTTTTTTCCTGGTAATATTATATCTGAAATATTATACATTTGTTTTTTACAAAAACAATCTAAAATCCAATAATCAAATTTTTCTAAGAAATAAGCTTAAACAAAAGAGAACAAAATCAGAATTAAAAGGCAAAATCATTTTTTTTATTTTATAAGATTTATTCCTCATATTATTATATTAAAAGTATTTAAGAACACTGATATTATTTTTTTGTTCCTTAAAAAATTCTAGGTCATTTTTTCCTGTCTATATATATATATATATATATATATGCAGGCGCTAATTTTATAAATATTAAAATATATAATTAGTCTCACATATTTATAAGAAAAAAAACCTAAATAAATGACAAAACAAAAATAAATATAGGTAGATTTAAAAAAAAAATCACTTGAAAGATAAATAAAAATAATTTAAAAAACAACAAAGAGAAAAAATAAAAAAATATTAATTTTAAAATGATCATCAACATAAATTAAAATGTAAATATTTAAGAAAAACCTTAATAACAGTGGAAATAAAAAAATGGTGAGACCATAATTATTGTTACAAAAAAATATTCCATAATATTTTATTCTATAAGATTTAGTACTCATATTATTATATTAAAATTATTTCAAAGCAATGATAGTAATTTTTCCCCCAAAAAACCTAGGTTATGTATGTATGTATGTATGTATGTATGTATGTATGTATGTATGTATGTATGTATGTATGTATGTATGTATTTTAACGCTCTAATGTTAAATAAACATAAAAAAATATAATTAGTCTAACATATTTAAAAGATAACAAAACTAACAAATAATCATTATCATTATTTTGAATGTCTTATCTATAATAATTAGAAAATTCAAGACCTAACAATATTAAAAAAAAACAATTAAAAAATAAAATAAATGACAAAATAAAAATAAATATTATTAGATTTTAAGAAATCATTTGACCTGAGGGAAAAAAAAGAAAAATTATAATAATTATTAATTTTCAAATAATCACCAGCACATATTCAAATTTGAACATTAAATAAAAAAACTTAATAACATTCGAAATAAAGAAAAACTGGAAAATATTAAGGATTCCAAAACAATCCAAAAATTCAAAGAATGAGGACCTAAATGAAACTACAATATATAATTAATTTCAATTGAAGGACTAAATTGAAACAAATCAAAACCTATATAATAGCAATAAGGACCATAAAAACAGTCAAAAGTTCAGGGATTGAAATGAAATATCACAAAAAACACCTGCGTTGACGTCATCTTGCACAGGCAGGAGAGAGAAAAAATGAGGAATTCAAACGACCACTGACACGTCTCCGGACACCGTATACTCAAATGCGCCGCACTAGTGAGAAGAGAACATGTCTGAAAATAATTCTAGATATCTGTTGGGTATTTTTAGAAGTCGGAATAAGTCGCACGTGTCGTTCAAAACACGAGTGAGCGTGGAAACGGACAGGGCATCCGGCGACGCGCCAACAGTAAATTGGTAGAAAAAAGAATAAAAAAATGGTAAATTACTGGTCCCCCCCCCCCCTCCCTCGGCCAGACCTGAATTTTTTCCTTTTCGAGGGACAAAAAAGTTATTTCACTGTACAAAAGAAATATTAAAAAAAAAAACTGGTTTGACGAACTAGACCGGACCGAAAATTTGGAATTCCTCAACCTAGACGCCTTTTTTTTAATCTTTTTCTAGGGACAAATTCGTTATTACACTGTGCAAAAACAAAACAAAAAACAAAGCAGACCGACCAAACCGAACCGACCCAAAAATTGAGCACTACTATTGTTGTCCACAGTGTTTTCTCTCTTAATGAACAGTAACTAAACCTTGAGCAAGTTTAGCTTTTAAGATAATATATAGTAAAACTTCATAATTGCTATTATTATATACTTTAGTGACCATTTTCTTAAGTAGTGATAATTGTGTTATATTATTAACAGTATTAAATATAAAGGCATTTGTTTCAAATGTCATTAAGTTTTAATGACATTATTGTTACTTAAGTTAATTATATGTAAAAATTATATTCTTATTTTTAAAGTGAAATAAATTAACATTTAAAAAAAAAAATGTTATCTTTGGATTTTGATACCTACAAATAAAACAAAACAAGAGAGCATATTACTAACGCATGTAATGTCTAGCTTTTGGCTGTATTTCTTACAATAAACAATTTGGTTTTGTTAAAAAATTTAATATTTCTATTAAAAGAGTAAAACTTTAAATATAGCCCCAAAAATATTAGGGTTGCATAAATATATCGTTGTATGAATATTATCCTCAATCAATTTAGATTTAAATTGGATTAAATCCTTTTGTCAGATTTTCTGTCAACTCATGTTCATGTCATTTCTTATATAAAAAGAATACAATTTAATATGAGTTTTAAATCCTGCTGTGCATTGATATATTTTTAAAAAATATTTTGTTTTTTAATATTAATATATTAAATTCATCAAAAATAAAATAAAATAAATCAATAATACCAAGAATAATTTTCAAAACAATTATAACTTTCCATGAAAAACTTTTTTATTTTTTTATTATATTGATATAAAAAATAAAATTTAAAAATATATTAATATAATAAAAATAATTTAAAACAATAATTGAACAAAAGTGCTTTTACCCGGATGATCGTTTCGTAGGCCACCACCATTCAATCGCTTCAAAAACTTCCATTCCATTTGGCCACTCACGACTCACGAGTCACAGCACAAGCTTTCCCATTTACTCAGTGAAGGTAAAGTATACAATTCAGAATCTTTTTCTTCGATTACATAATTTGTTAATGCTATGCTGAATGATTTGTTTCTCCACCGTTATCGGCCATGTTTAGCCCCAAAATCTCCAATCTCATCACGCTTTAAGTACATCAACTTCGCTATTAGATCCTTGTAGAAGCACCCATTCTCATTTCACAACCCTGAATTGAATCGGTGGATTGACTCCGTAAGTAAAATTGATGAGTTGGGGAAGTGTTTGTTGCACTCAGAATCCAACAAAGTGAATATGTTCCCTTTTGTGCTTGAGGATCTGATCTTTTAATCCTTGAATCCTTACTTATGTATAACAATGTTTTATTCATCAGAAGCGGCGATGGGAGATGAGGAAATAAGAGGGGGAGACAAACTTATATTAAGAGGGCTGAAGTTTCATGGTTTCCATGGGGTGAAACCAGAAGAAAGGGCACTGGGTCAGAAGTTCTTGATAGATGTGGATGCCTGGATGGATCTTCGGGCAGCTGGCAAATCTGACTGCTTGTCGGACACTATTAGCTATACTGAAATTTACCGGTGAGACCTTCTCGTGCTTATGACCGGAGCTCCTTAAATCAAACATTCATAATTTATGCCGCCTAATTAAGTGCTTTGTTTGTCTCGATTATTGACTTTTTTGGGGTCATCTAACAGCATTGTCAAGGAAATTGCTGAGGGACCGCCACAGAATCTCCTAGAGTCAGTGGCTCAACAGGTTGCTTCTACTACGTTGTCCAGGTATCCCCAAATATCTGCTGTTCGTGTGAAAGTTGGGAAGCCTCATGTTGCTGTTCATGGTATTCTGGATTATCTGGGTGTTGAGATTCTTAGGCACAGAAGTAGTGATTTGCCAAGCTAAATCTCAATTTGTAATCCATTTGGCACCCCAAGCTGTGTTTGTTTGGAGTTGCAGGTTCCCAAGTTTTGTTTTCTTTGAACTTTAACACTTCTTAATGGACCATTTCATTTTTACCCTAGTTCTATCATCCTCAAAATTGGAATGGAATGGAAATCATGGAATGACGGATTTCATGATTATAAACAAAAATCAACATATAATTATTAGTGAAAGTGCAGAGCTACTTTGGGGGTCAGGTTCGGGATGTCGGGTTAGATTCTGGCCATCAGGAGAATCAGGTTCCAGTTGGGTTCGGATACAACGAAGCCTTGATCCCAAGCTAGCTAGAGTCAGATGCTTAAGAAAAAAGGGGGAGCGATTTTATTATTACCAAGGAAGTACAATTAAAGTCCAAATATATCATCGATAAAATTATATCAAGCTTTTGCAATCACTGCAACCTCGCATCCATGTTCAGCCATCATTTTAGATGAAAACAAGATTGCTCACCTTCCAATGCTTCTGGCATACACGATTCCACAAAACTTGTCTCAACAAAGATGCCAAGACATGGAAGGGGATTTTTCAAAACTTCTACAGAACTTTCTTCTAGGATTTGATTGAATTAAGGAAGAGAAAAGCTGGTTCATGCAGCCACGCCGCTTGGTTGTCGATCAGCAGCTTTGCCCTTGCGGTTCCATATTGGCGTCGTCTCGATGAGCTTATGCGGTACCAGCTGCCTTTCCTTCTTAGAGAGCTTGCGGAAATTGTGGACTCTTAGCTTGGCGATCTTAGCCTCCTCATCTGGTGTTGTCTCCCTTACTACTACAGTCAGTCGACTCTCAGGCCTCTCTCTAACTCCACATTTTCCTTTAGCATGGTAGGAAATTCTTTTCTTAAAAAATCCCTTCCCAACAAATGCTTCAGCTGCATGAAATGAAGAAATGCAGGATAAGTTCAGTTCAGATAGAAGTAAGAGTGCAAGTTTGCTGGCATTACTCACCAACAAGGAGACGATCTGCATCTAACCCATGATTATGAGTTGCATTTGCTCGAGCTGAATGAATAACCTGCAAAACAGAGACTTTAGATTCTTATATTTTATTTTTTATTTTTAATGTCAAAAACTTTAGTTTGTCGAGGTCCAAATACTGGTTGCTACTAGAAAGTACAAAAAATACCCGAGGGGAGAACGCATTTTATTTCGGAAAGTGGGTCTTTTTCTGTCATTCCTGCTTCCTCAAGTGACGTAATATTTTGCTTGTTTAATTATGGCGTAGCAATTAAGGAAAAAAAATAAATGAAACAGTGGTGTCTAGATTTTTTATGGGTAGTCTATGACCCAACTTATAAGCTGCTTTCTGTAAGATCATCCCCAACAATCTCCACCGCATTGCAGGGAACAAGGAAAGACGCTCCAATTTATGACTGAATCTATTAGACTCACTCAATCACAGCTTGGAAACTCTAATAGGCTATATAATAGTTACCTGGAAGACAGTTTTTGCAGCTCGCTTTACTGTCACTTGCAATTGCAATAGTGCATCTTCAACGCGCATGCCACGAACTAGAGCAGCAACCAAGTTGAGCTTCTTAGGACTCTGAAGCCAGCAAGCCAAAATTATTCAAACAGTTAAGGCACATCCTTATTCAATTGATCTGCAGAAGACTAGAGACTGGCTTGCCTAGTCTTAGCCTCTTAGACCAGCCCTACTCCATCCATCTTGGCCCTATTGATGAAGGTACATCATAACAGGGCTTCCAAGTACCATATAAATGAATCTATTACATCTGAAAACGTATAGAGTTCAAAGAATTTTCAAACCATAGGATTACAAAGAGCCAAATCTACACAACATTTGAATCTAAGGGAGTCTCGTCACCTAAATGGATCCAAATCTCAGCCAATTTGCAACAAATGCAATATATGTCAGAGTTTTGCAACTCATTCTAATTCTGAAACTTAAATTACTGGATTGAAATAATTCCAACCAAAAACAGATGATGACAAGACTCTACATTTCACTGTCCAAAACCATCTTTTTATCAACTTTATCAACCATAGAAGCTTTAGAAGCACAAAGTAATGAAGTTCTCTCTCATTTCAAGGACAATCTGATTTGCAAATAACACACCAAAGTCACTTTGTCAGCTAGCTCAAGTTGATATTAGGTATTATATGAGTATTTTGTTGATTATCAGTAAAATAATCACCAAGAATCTTCCATGAAAAGGGGAAATTTTGAGGAGTTAGAAATTCATTGTCCAAAACCATCCTTTTATCAACTTTATCAAAGAAAGAAGTTTTATATAATCACCAAGAGTCTTTTGTGTAAAGGGGAAATTTTGAGGGGGAATAAATTCATTGTCCAAAACCATCCTTGATAACTTTGGCAAAGAAAGAAGCTTGAAATAAGTAGAAGCACAAGGTAATGAAGTTTTCTCTTATTTCAAGGACAATCTGCTTTCACAATTAACACAGCAAAGCCACTTTCAGCTTGATCAACTTCAACTTGGGTATTATATTTGTATTTTCTTGGTTATCAGTAACATGATCACCAAGGATCTTTTGTGGAACGGGGAAATTAAGTTGCAATTTTAAAAATTGTATGATCCCCATGATAAATGTTGCATCTCATACCATTTTTATGCCCTTCAACACTGCTTGAACCGTTTCAGGTTTAGATACTGCCTTTTGTTCAGTATTTCCACTCTCTAATGCTAGCATAGGAGTGAATGGAGAAGAAACAGGTTGCTCCTCTGACGAATTTGCTAGTAGTTTCCTTGAACTGGAAATGCCCTGGAAAGATGACAGAAACAGCAAATTATGATCGCAAAACAAAGGGGGAAAAAAGAGCTGATGCAGGATAAAATAATCCAGCCTTTATTAGCAACAACCTATATATATATATATATATATATATTGTATCAGTAAAATAAGTACATTAAATAATAATCTGTGTTGTTTGCACAAGTCGAATGAAGGTGAAAAAAGTCTAAACCAACAAATCATGCTGTCAATGGCTGTTTAAGTCCAGAAAACACACAAAAAAAAAAAGCACAAGTATTTAGCCTCCATTCTAAATCAGAAAATTCATATTAATATATAGTTTCTGTAACTGAA
This sequence comes from Salix purpurea, assembly GCA_027405865.1. NCBI lineage: Eukaryota > Viridiplantae > Streptophyta > Magnoliopsida > Malpighiales > Salicaceae > Salix > Salix purpurea. Next base: position 3,947,283 of record JAOWLH010000002.1, on the reverse strand, counting down.
TGGGTGATCAAAAGAATACGCACAAAGTGATCCTTAATTGGAAAATATCAGCATAGTCATAGACACAATCATCACATCCTCCCATCCTCGAATGGTTGACGCTTTACAAATGCAATTTTTTTCACTTTCAACTTTGTACTTCATGAGATTCGATTTAAACAAATCTGACACAACTGGCAGTAAGAAATGGCGTGCCATAACTACAAATATAACCCATTTTACCATGGAAAAAAGAAATGAAATCCAGAAATTCATAACAATATAGCAAAAACAGAAAGCCAACATGAGGGTGGTGAATTAGCATTACCGACTGTTGCAAGAACTGATAAAAAGGCCTTCTCGAAACATTAGCAGAAGGCAATTTCCACAGTCTCGGTAGATAAGGTAACTCGCCTGCCAAAAAACAAAAACAAAAAAGAGAGTACAACTCCACGTTATATCATTCAACCCCTCAAATAAAAAAAATATAGATCAAAACAGAAAAACCCGTATAGCTGATAAATTAAAAAAAAAAAAAGAGTGACCATGTAAAAGAGAAGAATCCAAGCGAGATGTAGTAGTGGTAGTAGTAGAAAAATGAGCAATGTGATTGTGCTCTGCACTTCTTCTCCCAACTTGACGAATTAAAGACTGTAGATGTCTTTGCCAACCCACCATGACTTCAAAACCCTATACATTAAATAATGGAATTTAAAGAGAATAACGTAAAACCCTAAACCCTTGTCGAATAAGCCCAGATTCCATCTCTGGTTTTTACAAATAAGGAAATCCATGAGAGATTATCATTATTACCTGAATCAAAGAGACAGTCACTACAAGGTGGTAGATGATTTTGCTAGAAAGAGCAGACAAATGACACCGAACGGCTTCTTCTAAGAGAAGAGGACAGGCATCAGCAGCTCCTCCTCCGCCTTCAGAAGCAGTGTAAGTACAGCTTCAAGGGTTCGGATTGGGCCAGGGAAAAACAAGTTAGAAAGGCCCAGCCCAATTAAGCCCCCACCAATGATTTTCTTTTTCTAAGATGATGTTATCCGATTAGTGTTAATAAACCCGGCATGTTCACCGGGTCACCCGACTCGGAGTTTAGCATGGATGAATTTCATGTCTACTCTAGTGAGAGCTAACTAGGATGAAAAAAATTAGTATTATTTCTTATTGACTTACTCAAATTATAACCTGAATCTTAAATTCATAATAATATTAATATTTTATTTCTTCGATGTAAAAAAAAAACATGTTTCAACATTACCTGATATCTAAAATAGAATGGCCCCGTTCACTGTAGCGCTTCACTGTTCACACACACACACAACACTGTGGACTGGTCGTTTGCTCCGGTGCTTCTCGCGTGTATGTGCTTTTTTTTTTTATTACACAGGGCTTCTTTTTTTATTTCTTATGGTAAAATTAACAAAAGAATATCTTTGGCCGAGCGGTCGTCCGCGCGCTGCCAACATAGGCGCGCGCGAGTTCGACCGCTCAGAGCCTCAGACAGCAAATGTCATTTGTTAATTTGTTTTTTTTTTTTTTTCTCTTTTGCTTTTTTTTTTCCTTCCGGATTACGTTTTTCTTTTTCTTTTTTTCATTTTATTCGTTTCTTGCTTTTTTATTACTTTTTTTTTGTTTTTTTTCTAATTATTTTTTTTCTTGCCTTTTTTGTTTCTGTTATTATGTTTTTTTCCTATTTTTTTCTTCATATTTTCCCATTATTCGTTTCTTGCTTTTCTTTCTTGCTTTTTTATTACTTTTTTTTTTGTTTTTTTCCTAATTATTTTTTTTTCTTGCCTTTTTTGTTTCTGTTATTATGTTTTTTTCCTATTTTTTTTCTTCATATTTTCCCATAAAATATTGTTTTTTTCTGCTTATACTTTTTTTTTTCAACTTATATATATTTATTTTGTATAATCAGAATGTTTGACAAGCTTAAACGTACCATTATTAATCATCGGATTCAATGTTTTTTATAACTTTTTTTTTCCTTATTATATTTTTTTTCCATGAAATTTTTTTTCTGGTTATATTTTTTTCCTTTTTCCACTTATATATATATATGATCGAGGTGTCCAGGCTAGCTTAAATACACCACGATTAATTCTCGGATCCAATTTTTTTTTTGGTTATATTTTTTAAATTTATTTCTTTTTCTAAAGTTTAGCATTCACCCGTTGGCCCATGGAAATAAAGATCCATTTTTTAAAAGAAAACGGGTTGTTTTTGAAAAAACAAAAGGTTTTTTTTTTTAAAATAACTGATTGTTGTTGTTTTTTTTTCAAATCTGATTTTTTTTAAAAAAAAACAGGGTTTTGTTTTTTTAAAAAAAAAGGGGGTTTTTTTTGTTAAAAAATGGTTGTTTTTTTTAATAACTGGTTGTTTTTTTTTTTTTTTTACAAAAAACAAGATTTTTTTTAATGACTAAAGTGTTCAGGTCAACATACGTGCACCACGACTAATCTCCGGATCCACTTTTTTTTCCCTTTTTTGTTTTGCCACTTATATATTTTTTTTCTTAACCAAGGTGTCCGGCGGGTCAACTTACGCGCACCATGATTGTTTCTTCCCAAATATATTTTTTTTCCCTGGCCAACTGAGTGCGCCGCGAATAATCCCTTGGCTCATTTTTTTGTAATATTTTTTCCTATTTCTTTTTCCTACTTATGCATTTTTTATATATAATCAGGGTGTCCGGATTAGCTTACACGCACTATAACTACTATTATTTTATAGAATACCTAAATGAGATCGCAATTCCAAAAAGTTATGAATATATATATTTCAAGGAGCTTATATGAAATAAATAGCAAAATATATAATTAGTCTAACATATTTATCAGAGAAAAAATTACAACTAATTATTATCATTATTTTTAAGGCGCTAACATGAAATAAATAGCAAAATATATAATTAGTCTAACATATTTATAAGAAAAAAATTATAATTAATTATTATTATTATTATGAATGTCTTATCTACAATAATTAGAAATTCCAACACCTAATAATATTTTCTTACAAAAAAGTAATTAAAAAATAAAATAAATGACAAAACAAAAAAAAACTATTATTAGATCTTAAAAAATTATTTAACTTGAAGAATAAATAAATAAAAAGAGGATAATTACAACAAAAGCTCAAACAAAATGGATCGTTTACTGTAGCTAGCCATTGTTCACGCACATATATTTTTTTCCCACGTATAATTTTTTTTATCTTTGGATCCATTTTTTTTTACATTTTTTCCCTGTTTTTTTTCTCATTTATACATTTTTCTTCATAACTGTGGTGTTCGAGCCACCTTACGTGCACCATGTTTTTTTTCCATGTATATATCTTTTTTATAACCATGATCTCTAGGACAGCTTACGCACACCATGAATAATCCCCGGAACTATTTTTTTAACATTTTTTTCTGTTTTTTCTCCCTTATATTTTTTTTATAACTGGAGTGTACGAATCAGCTTACAAGCATCACGACACGAGTCAGCTTACGGGCACCACGACTATTATTTTATAGAATGGCTAGAGGAGATCACAATTTCAAACAGTAATAATATACATAAAATATTTTTTATCAATTATAATTTTACTAATTAAATAGTAAAATAACAAAATACAACACGCATAAAATCAATCAGTTTCCAACATAAATAAAAAAAACCCAGCGCATCGCGCGGGCAAATTCGCTCGTGGCCTCTAAATGAAAACACCATGCATTCTTATAGTCCTTTAGTTATTGAATTTTTTATTTAATTTCTTTTTTTGAACAACTTCCGTTTATTAACAAAAGAAAGCACAAAATACAGAAAAAGATCCCCCAAAGTAGGGAGCAGCTTGTTTCCAAGCTTAAACTAAAACAAGAGCCCATGGCTCGCCCATTGCCTTACGGCCCCCAAAGAGACCCTTATAGAGGGCTTGATACCAAGCCTCTTCTAGATTAAAGGCCCATGGCCCAGATGCCCTTCATGGCCCTAACGAAAACCCTTATCTTTTCCAATGACAACTCCATTATAATAGTTCAGAGGGTGATGGGCTGTCTGTTTGGATATTCCATGTGGCCCGCACCATATCTGTGATCCTACTCTTAATGTCGCCATGCATGAGGTGACTTCGAATGAGCTGAATAATCTCTTCACTTAGCTCTTGAGCTGTGCGATGGATGCCCTTGAAAGTTCTGCTATTCCTCTCGTACCATATGTAGTAAACCGTTGTAGAGAGAGCAGTCCGTGCTATGTGATGTTGGATGTTCGTCTTCTTTCATGATTTCATATTGTGTTGATTGATGACAGAGCTTGATGATTTATTTTAAAAAAATAATTTCATGTTTTTACAATCTCAAATAAATTCTCAACATTGATTGGTTCTTTATTTCGCAAAAACAAAAAAACAGGTTTGATTTATTTGCAACGAATTAAAAGTGAGGGGACCAAAATTGAAAGCAAGGTGAAATGAAAGCTCTTTATCTAAAAGGAAAATATTTTTTTCTTTTTTGGTACTTTATTTCTTTTTTTTAGTTCAGCCATCAGGTTTTTTTTCCTTTTACATCGCGTTGATTGATGATTCAACTTGATTGTGTTACTTTTTTCATGTCATCATGGTCTCAAAAAAATATTTTATCATTGGTTTGATCTAAGTTTGATTGTTTCCAAAAGTTAAAAATGATGGGACAAATATTGAAAGTGATGTGAAATGATAACTTTTTATTTAAATTTTTATTATTATTTTTTGGTCTTTTATTGTTTCAATTCAACCATTGAGTTTTTTTTATAAGAGAAAAACATTTCCTTCTGCATTGCATTGATTAGTGATTTGACATGATTATCTTAATATTGTATTGGTTTTTCTTTTCATAAAAACTAACTCAGTTTTGTTGTTCGTAGAATAAGGAGACCAAAATTAAACTCTTGGTCAGATTTGTATAGCACTATTAACAATGTTTTGTTAATGCAAATGTGTATTAATAAAATAAGAGAAATTAATTATTTGAGCTATAACATTGACTGAAGTTAATAATGTGATCTTATTTTAATTAGATGATAAAATAAAAGCAATGATATAAATCGAACAATTGTTTTCTTTTTTAAAAGATCATAATAACTTATAAAAGATATAATCAGCTCATGGAATTGGATAAAAAGGGGGTACAAATATTAGATTGAGTGAACAAACACTTGAGAACATAGCAGGGGGGACTAAAAAAAATGTAATTAAAACAATAAGGGTGACGATCAAAATAAAGAATGAATTAGAGGAAACTAGATTTTTTTAAGGTTTAAATTGAATATAAAAATAACTCAAACAAAAATAAAAAAATGAAGAATGGGAAAAAAAATGAAAAATATAACATGTTATAAACTTCAATTGAAGGATGAGATTCGAAACTTCTATAAAAGGGTTAAGAAATAAAATAATAAATCCGAAGACTAGGGACCAGATAGAAATAATTAATATATGAAAATTGAAATTGATGGACTAAATAAAATTGAAATAACACTTTTACAAAAAGGGAAAGGAAAAAAAATATAATAAAAAAAGGATAAGATTTTTGTGTTGGATGGTTAAATTAAAGAGAGAAATAACACCAACAATAAAGGAAAAAAATGAAAATAGAGGATCAAATAAAAAAAAAACACAAAATAAATTTGGATGGAGGGTGAAACTAAAAATAAAACTTTTATAAAAGGTCAAGTAAAAAAATCATAAAACAAATAAAGACCAAATTGAAAAGTATAATATATTAAAAATTGGGTTCAAGGACTAAATTAAAACAAAATAAAAATATTATTAGGGAGTCAATGATAAAAATAAGAAATTAAAAGCAGAAGGATCAAAACACATATACCAAAAATAAAGAAGACTGATCTGTATTTTTTAGGGGAGGAAAGAGAAAAAAAGAAAAGAAAGAAAGGTCCACCAACGATAAACCACTCAATCATCAATGACATATATTGCATCGGCTAAAAGATAACGCAACAATGCCTCTAAATATATGGTGAATGAATAGGTTAAACAATCGGGAGACACCATACTCGTTTCTTGAAATATGCGAACACCGCCCTTGTGCCAACAACTTTTTAATATTTAATTTTTTTTGTAAAACAATAATGCCTCAGATAAAATAGAAAAAATAAAATGAAAAACAACTTAAAAAGACATAAATATACGTAGATATTTATTTGTTGATGGAGTGATGATTATTTGTTGTGTGTTATGAATCATGCAAAGCAAGGCATGTATTAAAAAAAATTAAAAGTCATCTAGTTTCATTGTAGCATCTGACTTATTATGTGGTGGATTGAAACACTATAATGTATTTTTTGTATTTCTAAAAAAACTCGATAAGCTTATTATTAGGATAAAAAGGTTTTTTTTTTGTCGAGATCCATTAGGTAATACCAACTTTATTAAGGAAAAATTGGTTCGTTCACTATCTTTTAGCAATGTGAAAAAACTTAATTACACTTAAAAAAAAAAAAAAAAGATATAACTTTCATCCAAGGGTTTGTTAGCCTTTCCATACATTTTTTTTATCATAATAAAATGAAATAGCTATCTCTAAAAGCAAAAGAAACTAAAGCTTATTGTTCAAGAGCTTTTTAACATTTTCATATTTTTTGTAGCTTAGTAAAATATCATCATTACCCTTAGAAGTAAAAAAATAAGTAAACTAGTGGGAATTGTTTTTATTTTTATTCTATAATAGCATAACTTAGGGGAAATTGGGTATTTTAATAAATTTGAAATATTATTTTAAAAAGCTCCATGTATGGGAAGATTTTGTGATCTTCTAGCAGTGTGTGTGGTGGTGGTAGTGGTTGGTTAAATGGTGGCTTCTATGATGGTGTTCAAATTGTCTCAACGCCCCCATCCAACTATAGGCAATGCTTATGACTTAATCATCCCAGGTTTTTTCCCTTCTTTTCTCTCTTGTTTTTGAATTCTATGCTAACCTTTCAAAATCTCAAAAAAAGCTTTTGATTTTTTTCCTTTATAGTTGGTGTATGTTTTTTTTATTAATATTTATTTTATTTGAAATAATTTATGAATTTGAAATTATTTTTTAATTTTATCATTCTTCAATTTTTTATCTTTCAAATTTGGCTTATTTTTTATTGTTATTTGTTTTGTTCGAGATAAATTTTAAGATAAATGTTTTTTATGATATCATCCATCTTTAGTTTTTTTCTTATCGGTTGAACTTGATCAAGGGTAATTTTTCTTTAATAAATGAATAATAAAATTATTTTCTTTAAAAAATAACTAATTGCAACTTGAACACCAACGAGTGAGAATGCTCACGTCTTTCAGGCGACCTATGAGGCATTATTCAACAACCAAACATAATGGTGTCTTTTTTCAAATGAAGTAACGTCGCTTTCCACTTGAGGTGACACCTCCTATCAGCTCAAAGGAAAATATTTTGAAATGTTAGATGGACTGATTATTAGGTTAAAAATAATGAATTTTACTTTGGTAATTGATTTATGATATTTTTAGTTTAGTTCCTGAATTTCAAAAAAAAAAAAAAAATTGGTCCGTGATGATAAAAAACAAATTCTTAATTATGTCCCAACAAGTAATTAAGATGTATTGATGGTTTATTATCAGGTCTTATTTTATTTATTTTTCTTTTTAAATTTAAATTTAATTTAATTTAATATCATGTTTAAATATTTTGTAACCACCATAAACAACACTTTTGTAATGAAAGTGGTTGAGCACTACAAAGAGAAAACTCATCATGTGACCATAAATAATCAATAAAAAAAATATATTTATAAAAATATACATGTTCCATCCACATGACTATAATAAAACTCATTATGTGACTTTGAATAGTTGATATAAATAAATATATCTTTTGAAAATATTTATAAAATGTGAATTTGCGAGTAATTATTATGAAATATTAACAAGTGGTAACCTATTTATTTATTTATTATTTCAGTACATTTTTAAATTAAAAAACATTTAATAATCAAAACCGGCCTTACACACATACCGATACGGCTGATGAGCTTCTTTCTCACTTTAAATCTTCAAAAGGCCGTCTTTATTACCTGTCATATTCACACTTACTTCCTGAGGCAATTGCCTGCTGGCAACTGTTTTTGCAGGGGAAAATCATAAAGATTTTCTGCAGTCTCTTTCAAGATGATGAACTTATTCCATTAAATTCAGCATTTAAGGATAGTGCAGTCAACTTGCTTCTCTCTTAGAGTAACTCCGACAAGTAAGTGATAAATGGAGAGAAAAACTATAATTTTTTTCTCGTTTTTTATACTAAAAAAATAAAAAACTAAATATATCTAGCATAAATACCTAAACACTAATTTTTAATAATATTTTTTTACCCAAGGGGTCCTGGTGTGAGTGGTGAAGGCGCTCTCATCCCTTAAGAGAGGTCAGGGGTTCAAACCCTCCTCTTGTATGGAGCCGGCTATTTAGGGAGCACTTTCACCCCTTCGGGGCCCACCCGGTGCGAACGTGGATTAGTCTGGGCCAGCACTTGGGACACCACGTGGTTTATACCAAAAAAACAATATTTTTTTCACTTTTTTTTATAAAAAAAATATATGTTTTTTTGTTTGCTCTCTATACAATTATTTTAGTCTCATGATCCATGTGATGAATTTGACAAGTTCACCCGAGTTAAATGATATTTTTATCTTTTTAATTAATTTTCTTTTCAATTTCATCATTTACTAATAGTGTTTTTGAGAATTTTTCTAATTGTTTTTATATTCACCAAATCAACTAGATCATATAAGATTGCTAAAACAGTTATGTATCAAATATATTAAAATACAATTGACTCTTTTAAATTACCTTTTCTCTCATTGGAGTGTATATAAATAAATAAAATTATATTTACACTATATTAAAAATCATATTTTCAATTTGGCTCTTCTAAATATCATCCCCCCGTAGAGATGCTATTAATATCTTGTATGAGTTGATATTCTAGTCAACCAAATGGAAGTGATTTTTGTCAAATAAAAATTAAATAATATTTATAATATTGTTGTCTATTAATTAATACTAGTTTATTTATCCATGGTGATAAATAAAAAAAAAACTTAAAAAATTTCTCAAGGAAAAGAGAGAGAAAAGGGACAAGTGAAAAAAACCTCACCACAGCCCACCCAGGACGCCTTCACTAACACACAATCAACCACTAGAAAAAGCGTGGCGGGAAGCATTGAATGCTGTCACGATTTACGAAAGCCACCTTTTGGTTACTAGGAGGTGCCGTACGAAAACCATAAGCTTGTATGTAGCATGCATCAACCAACTTTACTTGCCTGTTTACCTTAATCCCCATACCTGTCCTGGTTTTCATTTTAGTCCTCTAACACTTAATTGTTTTAAATTAGTCTAATTGTGTGTTATTTTGCCAAACCAAGCACAAATCGAGCACCAAAACTGTTTCTCGGTGTCAAAAGATTCCCGTGTCAAGAAAAACAAAATACAAAGCCAAATAAAGCCAATACATATTTGATTAGTTTTTTCATGTATTTTAAAATCAATTTACGAGTTAATTAATTTTTTTTATAAAATTTTAAGCACATATCTTAATTAAAATTATTTTTTAATAAAATTTCAAGTACATATCTTGAACAAAGATTAATTTAAATTCTTAAGTGTTGATATAAGTATCTAAAATTAAAAAATAAGAAAAAAGATTCTCATCGAAGAGCAACAAACTAACCTCTTAAATAAATTGACATATCTAATCCTATTAAAAGGGGGGAAGTGGTAGACGGTCGGAATTGACTTTTAACTCTTTTTTTATTTGATTTTTTAGTAGGTGAGAATTTATTTAATTTTTATTTGAATTTTTTTTAATATTTTCTATTTTAATATAATAAAATTAAAAATAAAATTAAAAAAATAAAAATATATATTTTAATATACTTTTAAAATCACTATTACAATATCTTTTTATTTTATTTTATTTATAATCACAAGAAAAATATTTAGCTACGTGAATTGGATTAAGTTTTAGTTTGGGCAGCTGGCTACAAATCATTTGTGGCTCCCACCACACACTAACTCCTCAGCTTAAGCATAAAGGACAACAACTCAAGTCGAATTTTTTCTGTTCTATTTACAATAAGAAAACCTTTTCTTTCTCTGGTTTGCGTGATTCTGCTGTCTTGCAGGTCCTAGTTCCGTATTCTTTCCTTGATCTGGCTTGGTTCTGCCGCATCAGGAGCTACTGTCTCACTTTTTTGTTTATTGAGGTTCGCACTTTGCAATCTATAAGTTCCGTGCTTTTGTTTATCCAACAAAAAGAAGAAGAATTTTCAGTTCTTTTCTTTCAGGTTCGTGTTCAGAATTCTTGAAGGAAAACTAGGCTGTTCTCATAGAGCTTTCACGTGATCACTCGAAGTATGGCGAGTTTTCACGATTTCCTCTTCTGGGTTCTTGTTATTTTATTCTTTCTTTCTGTTTTGGACAAGTTTTCATGAGTTTGTTAGTATTTCTTTGATCGATTTCTCTCATGGTTGTGGGCTGTGCTTGTTAAGATGTGTTCTATGTTTTGGTTCACATAGCTGTTTAGTTGTTTCGATAATTTTAGAATTGGTTGGGAGGTTTGGAGTCTTTTCAGTAAGGTCGTGCTATCGATGCAACTGTTTTGAGACTCGTGTAATAAATGTATCATCTACATATTATATTCATAAGAGTCCAAAGCGCTTTTTTCGAACTTAGATTAATTAGTTGTGATAAACCATTTCCAGTTATAACCTAGTGCTAATCATTATCTGAGTGAATGGTTCTCATTATTTACTGTGTTTTAAGATGCAGATATTGTGATTTCTTTTGGTGAAGTACCTATGGAACCAAAATATGTAAATTCTCATTTGAGTATGCTTATCCATGCAAATGATTTTGAGAACCTTGTTTTTTCTGCATATTTTATTGCTACAAGTCTATAACAAAGTTTGAACATATTTTTTGTAATGTTGAATCCAGGAGATGAAAACAAAATCACTTAAAAGTATATGAGTAATTGTAAAGTTTAGAGAGGGCTCCTTTTTCTTTCTTGGAGATGCAAAATGGGAAAGAGTGCAAAGATCTCTCAATATAGAGAGAGGCTGGACAAGACCCTGGCATCCCCTGAATTGACAAATCTTGATGCACTTAAAACCCTTATCAGGAATCAACTTGCACGCTCTTCACCTGGTGAAATTGAAGGCTAGTATTTCTCAGAATCAACGGCTGGGATGATATTTTATTAGATCCTTATCTTTTGTGAGCCACCAGTTGTGATGGTAAGCTGAATTTGTCAAAGATTCTAATTTTGGATTCTGAATTTGCAGGATGCAGCGACAATTTAATAGAAAACAGGACCAATCATGTGTCCTCTTTTCTTGACATGCTGAGGAGTGCTTCTGTAAGTGAAAGTGGGGTGTCAAGAAACAGTGAGACATCACATGGTGAATGGAAAGTATGACCTTTTTAGCAAACTATTCGTTCTGGTTTATTTCTGTTTACTATCTAGGAGCAAGTTCTTTTTGAAAAAGAAAAGGCAAGAAAGAAGCGGATTTCATATATTTATGAAAAGTGATACTGATACACTGGAACTTACTTCTCTTGACAGATAAAGGAGGATCATGAAGAGTTCCGTGTTATGTATCGCCCAGGACCCCAGGGTACTCCCTTTCATTCATTACTTGCTGAAGGCTATGTTGATGGCACCGTCGATACTTGTAAGTTTATGTGAATTATTCATAGTTGTGAGCTTTATCCTCAAGGATGAGCAAATTGAAGGTCATTATTTGAGACATTGTGAAGCTGCAAAAAATGAAAACTCCTTTGACAAATACAATAACATCTTGCAGGTTTATGCATCTCTTGGGAGGCAACACTCTACAGAAAATGGTAATAATTGCTTCTATCTTGGTATCTTTCTTCATTCTGCAACATATAATATAGACAGAGATACTCTTAATGGATCTGTGAAACAACATACACACACCTTTCTTCTGATCATTCCTCTGTTAGCTTTGTTGGCAATATTGTTGCAGCATATTAACTTGATAAAAAAGAACTGCATTTTGCTTTTGTTTTAAGAAAAAGCCTCAATTGCAGAAAAAACTTATATTTTAACGCCCTGCTAATTATAGTTTTCCTTATGTGGCCTGATTACCAGTAAATGCCAAGGAAATCAGATCACTTGAGAGTCGAGACTTCTAATTTTGATCGTGAGATTCGTAATAGCTTCATCTAAATTTCCACAAGTTGCATTTTATACTATTGAGATAGTTCTGGAAATGTCATCAGGAATGTGTAGGTTGGTGGATCTGTGTAAATGTCACTGTTCTAAATTTTCCTGACATTTTGGCCCTGGTTCCAACTTCATTAAAGACAATGTGTACATATGCGTACAAAATAGGAAATTGTTTTTTCGAAGTTTGACACCTTTGCTTCATGAGTATAATAAAATAAGAGGTTGTTGCTTGTCATATTTGTCTTGTCCTTGTCAACCATATTTATTCTTATTTCGGTTCTCAGGTGGCCTCAGTATAGTTTCCCACCATTTAGAATCACCATATGTGAATGCTTACAAAGGATTCGGATCGGAGAACAGATATCTTTAGTGAGGTTTGTCCTTCACAAACTGCACCAGTTCTTTGAACTTAAAGTAACTTGTTTGATTCCTTTTGCTTGAATTCAGCAACATAAAATTCTGATTTTTCCTCAAATTTTGGAAGAAAGGGTGAAGGTTACATGGCCACTGACAGCTAGGGAGGCTGTTTTGCACTATGTGTTGTTTGAATACCTCCAAGATGGTCTGGTTGTTGTTGTTGCTAGCACGGTAGTCACTTAAAGTGGTTGAATTCATCATATTATCAATTACAGTTTCTTATTTACCTATGTTTTTGGACACTTAATTCTAAATCAGAAGAGAATTGTTTTGGATTATATTGCTTTCAGATCTCAGATTTGGAGGGCATTGATAGAACTACCCATGGGTTTTCAAAAGATGGAATCCCTGAAGCAAAGGAGGTGGTAAGGATTGATGTGATGGGTGGCTTTGCCATACAAAAAGTTACTTCGGAAAGAAGTTATTTTCGGTGAGTTATAGTTAGTTGGATGTTTAATGTAAGTCCTCTTGGATACACAAAACATATGCTTATGTCTTATGGTTTGAAAGAAAAAAACTTCTAATTGAATTTCATATAAATGTAGACGCTCCTTAACATGACTACTAAAATTAAGTCTTATTCTCAAAGTTTGTATCATCTGCTACATAAGTTGTTGTGGAGTTTTTGAAAACTTTCACATTTTGCAGGACTATTGCAAATATGGATTTGAAGGTCGATTTTGTCCCACCATCCCTCATAAACTTTATCTCAAGGCAGCTCGTTGGCAATGGTTTCAGACTTTATAAGAAGGTTATATATTTTTCTCTGTTCCCTTCTGTATACTCTGCAGCATGCAACAATGAGGCCAATTCATTTGGCTCTTTAAAAGCTCTCTGCAGTAACAAAACGGACACTCTGTGTTCATAATCATAATCGCTTTTAAAGGGAGAGGTTCTGGGTTCAATAGGTGATAGGACTAGTTGGGCTCAGGATTTCTATCTTTTAGCCGGGGTGGAGATGGGAGGGAATATGAAAATTAAGTGTCATGGTAGGGTCTACAAAAGTTTCAGACTCTGTAGTTTCTATATAGGGAGGGTCCTGCATGAAGAATGAAGAACTCCTTGCATTCTAACTTTAGTGGTTTCTGTGCAACCTATTTCTCTGACATCCAATCTGCAAACTACTACAGGCAGTGGCTTCTGTGTCAAACTATGATGAAGATTACAGCAAGGCCTTGAAAGATCCAATGTATGCTCGAATACGCGAGGCTCTTTATTCTACTGAAAATGCTAATGTGGCTGTCGAAGAGAAAGTGTTTAACAGTGATGCTTCCATCCTACAGAAAGAGCATTCTACTGAAGATGTGGATGGAGAATTGGGAGATGTTGAACTGGATATTCATGGGGATAATGATGCAATCACAATTTTTTCAGAGAATGCAGAAGTTGCAGTAAACAAATCCTTTAGTGAGACCGAGGAAGAAAATAATGAAGAAAGAAGGGGCTTTAAGGATGAAAACATGGGAGGTTTGGAATTGAATACTGCAAGAGAAGATTTTCTTTATAGTGCACCATTTATGGTCAACAAAACCATCGGTGAGATCAAGGAAGAAAATGATCCAGAAAGCAGGCACTCGGTTGTGGAAGGGAAAGTGTATAACAATGATGCTTCTCTTCTACAGAAAGAACATTCTACTGAAGATGTGGAAGGAAACCTAGGAGATTTTGAACTGAATATTCATGGTGATAATGATGCAATTGAAGCTTATTCAGAGAACGCAGAATTTGTTGTAAGCAAATCCTTTGGTGAGATTGAGGAAGAAAATAATGAAGAAAGTAGGGAAGAAAGTAGGGGCTTCAAAGATGAAAACATGGGAGGTTTGGAACTGAATACTGCAAGCAAAGCTTTCCCTTGTAGTGCACCACTTATGGACAACAAATCCTTCGGTGAGATCAAGGAAGAAGATGATCCAGAAAGTAGGCTCTTGAAGGATGGAATGAGGGGGGAGGAACAGAGAGTTCATTGCAAGGACCATGGAAGTGAAAGTTTGCAAAACATTGCACTGGCTACAGAATGGAAAACTTTTATTGGGATTGAAGAAGAAAAAAGTGAATATAGCAGATATTTAACAAGGGATTGCAGAGTTTTAGGTCAACCTTCAAGCAATAAAACTGCTCTAAAGAGCCCTGAAAACGGTACAAGGAATATACGTATCAGTTCTGATGTAGGGAGAGCTTTAGAAACTCTAGAGAAGGTCATTTCTGTGGTCCGGGAAACTAGGTCTTCCTCTAGCAAAACAAATGAAGAAACTCCCTATCTTGAAAAGGATGTCGAAATCGATCCAACTCATTTAAAAAACAGTGGAGTCTTTCCAAAAGCCGGGGTCTCTGCTGAAGTATCTGATAAAGAAATACCTGTGGAGAGGAATTCACATGAATCCAGAAACAGCTCCAGCAATAGTGACATCAGGTACTTATGCCTGCATACCGCTGTCCTCATCATTGTAATGAATCTAAGGGAAACAAAAAAATTATCACTTCTACTCTTCTAGGATAATGCCACTGGTGGTTTAATGTCATTACCGGTTTGATCTTGTTTTGCAGGCGAGCAGGCTCAAGGGAAACAAACCACAACAAGAGAACACCGGCATCACCTGACCAATGTATTTCAACTCCTAATGAGACTAACCATGTTGCTTTGTATTCTTCTCAAAGTAAGAAAGATGGAACAGAAGAGGTACAAACTATGGACATAATCGCACAGGGCAACCAGCAAATGAGCCTTGAGGTAAATGGCATCCATGAAAATGTTTTTCATGAAGGGAAGAAGACTACTCGGCAAAAACATTATAGGTATTGTTGTCTTGGTTCCAGATATGAGTAGATGATACAGTAAAATAAAAAATTCAGATGGCCAAAGAGGGCGAAGATTTAGTGATCAAAAGCTGATTCTATCCATCTTATACCAATACATTTACCTCTATTATCTTTTTATTTTTGGCAAAGATGTACGGATAGAGATTTTTATTTCCATCTTTCTTTTCACCAAATATTAATGAATGAGGTTGTACCGATAATTTGTAGAACTTGATGGGAATTTCGAGTTTGATGTATAAAATCAGCAGTAGAGTGAGTAATTTCAACTTTCTCGAGAATCCAGGCTGTCTTTTCCCTGAGTGTTAAAGCAAAATCTCGGCCGATATCATGTTGCCAAGGTTGAAGATTTGAATGATCTACTGTCAGTTTGGATATAAATAACTTACTTGAAATTAGATTATACAGAAAATAATATAAGAATATTCCTAAATAAGGTGAAAGTGGTGTTTGGCAAATGATTTTACGTAATTATTTCAACTTGCACGACATGTTCGACAAGACCAAATATCTTCAGCATGGGAATCGCTCGAGACCAATGATTTTACGTATTATTAGAATCTCATAATTATAATAATTTTATATTTTTTTTTTGCAAAGTATTTCTCTCTCAATAATTTTACATTTATTCTATATTTATTAATCAAATACTTGATAAATATTAAAAATAAATAAATTCCTAGTTATACTAACAACAAAGTATATATTATACACTAACAAAAGGATTTGGAGATTTTTGAAAGCATGAAACATTAGGGCTAATATTAACAGCAAAGAATTGCTCGGTAAAGCGACTTGTCGATTCATTATGAGGATTTGAATGACGTGTCCCTCGAATAAGTTAAAAACACCCGACACGACTGACAGGTGGCAGCAAATGAATGTATATGGCAGTGACAAAGCAGCACCGTGGTAGCCAAGTGAGTCTAGAATCTCCTCCTCAAAACACGAAACGAACGCATTAATACGAATACTAATTATCTCCTTACAAATCTAATCTTCATCTTCTTAAATTGTACTGTACACGAAGAAGATCATCAGCAGCAGCAGCAGGTGATAGACAATGGGGTGGGTGTGGAGAGACGACGACGAGTCGGACGATTCCTTTCAAAAAAACCCTAATTCTTCCTCTTCCTCTTCTGGTGAGGTATGCTCCACGAGGACGGTGGTGAGGTCGCAGTGCAAGACGGAGGAGGTTGAGCCTGGAAAGTTCGTTAGAAAGTGCGAGAGAACCGAGGAGGTCCTTCGTGATTGCCTTGGAAAGTAAGTTGTATTTTTAATTATTTTTTGGTTTCTGCTTGTTTCCTGAGAAAAAAATAATAAAAAAACGAGGGAAATTTGTGGTGCTTGATTAAATTTTATGATTGATTCCGTCTGTTATAATTGATCGAGTGGCTTTAATTTTCTTCATTCTTATTATCTTAAAGTGTTGTAATTTTTAATTTCCTAAATTTACAGCAAATGAAGAATTTTGATTCTACTTAAGTTTTCAATTTGTACATTAATGTGGATGGTAAGCAGTAGATGAAGGGAGTTCATGGAAAGTGTCTTTTTTTTTTCAGTCGAGTTATTAGAAAGTTAAGCTTTGGATCAGGAGAGCAGTTGAATTTAGAGTTCAAAGAAACTCATGAGCTCCAAAGATGCATGAATTTGACCGGAAGTTGAAAATAGATACCCAAAGTATTGGACGTTATTAGCTTTAAATATATGGTTTCAATTTGAACCACTAGCGTCTTTTCTTGGAGAAGATGCAATGTTGTATTTGAGGAATGATCATTGTCATGTATATGAAATACTGATGCCTCTTGATCCATGTTCTTGTTAAATCAACTTCTTTGAATTGTGTAAGTTTTGGGAAATCGGTTGTGAAGACCCACTACTGTGGCTAGCAGAATTAGCTTAATGGTAGAGCATTAGATGCTGATTTTGGAAATTCAGTTGGAGGAAGTTGAAAATAGATACCCAAAGTCTTGGATGTTATTAGCTTTAAATATATGGTTTCAATTTCAACCACTAGCATCTTTTCTTGGAGAAGACACAATGTGGTATTTGAGGAATGAGCATCCATGACCTCATGTATATGAAATACTGATGCCTCTTGCCCCATATTCCAAATAATCAATCATTTGAATTGTGTAAGTTTTGGGAAATTGATGGTGAAGACCCACGACTGTGGCTAGCAGAGTTAGCTCAATGGTAGAGCGATAGATGCTGATTTGGAAATTCAATGGGAGGAAGCACCTTGCCTTGAATGCATTGTGTGTGTATTTGAACAACTTTACGATGTGTTAAAAAAAGGTTTACTTTTGTGTAGGGCAATATAATAGTTCATATATGCATATACTGAATTCAGGATTTATATAGATGATCCCAGGGCTAATGCACATGTTTATTTGTTGTGCTCTAGTTATTCTGTCTTAAGGGGGGAAAAAATCAAAGAAACTGTATGCGAGACACCTGAATTTTATGAAATGCTCATATAGACAGCTATCCATCCAAGGATTCGTGTTAAGAAGTGACTTTAGTGCAGGTTTACTTTATGGTATGAAACATGACTGTGAAAGAAATGGGGGCAGTCACTGAGGCTTTTGATAACTGATACCCAAGAGTAGCAAGAGAGGAGATAAATTTTGTAAAAAATGCATTTGTGCTATTGTAGAGGTAGCTTTCACTGAAAATCTTTCTAGAAAAATCTAGAGGGTGAAGGTCACAGACAAGAAACACAATGAACAAGCCTTGAAAAAAACATGTGATTTCCTCATGTCTAACTCAATATAGAAGTGATAGTTTGATAGAGATAAAAATGACTCGGACCCTGATATTTGATGGTTTGGTTGAGTTGATTTAACCAGTATTGGGTCTGAAAATTTGGTGCAAGCTTGGCCCTTAAAACAGATTGGGTAATAGAACAAAAATGACTTGGTTTTCTTTTAACAAAACTTGTAGTCTTTGAGAACAGAAAACATCGTGGGTTAGGAATTAGAATTATTATCCTTTGTTTTTAATGAATGAGATCAAAGTTTGAGAGATTTGCAGTAACATGAGTCTAGCTGCATCTGATTTATTTATTTGGTATCGATTCTCTTAATTTGCTGCCCATGTTGTGCATCAAGTTGGCAAGATACATTGGAAATTCTCTTGGTGATGGTATTAAGGTTATAGAAACATGTCTAGATTCTGTCACTACCTAGCTCTTAAGAATGTTCGATAACCTTAGAATAGGTACTATTTAAGTCATGACCATATTTTCATTGTCTTCTGGGTATATTTGCTGATTGAAAGGTTCTTTTAACATAATATGTCTGAATTGATGGTTCAATATCTTTCTGTGCTAAATATGTAGTGGTTTGACACCTGTTTGTTTGTTTGTTTGTTTTAATTAGGCCTGTTGAAGTGCTGAAGTCTAACAAAGAGTATACTGAAGATGATGTCACGGAGCAAGTGGTTAGAGGGATGCTCCATCCAGGAAAGTTTGAGGATGCACCATTTGACTTCCATGGGCTTCAAAGTGATATTCAAGACATAGAACGTCACTTCCTTGGAGGAATCAACCGTTTCTTTGAAGCAGCTGAAGAGATGAAGAACAACTTCTTTGATGTTTTTGGTGACTTCCATAATGGGAATCCATCATCCTCGCCATCAAAAAGGCGAGGGGTGCCCATCGAAGGCCATCCGCTGACAGAAGCCTCTCCTGAACCAAAGGAACCCAGCTCTGGAAATGTCGACCTTTCGGGTCTGGCAAGAGATGTTTAAAGTAGAATGTTCAGCCAAGTTCTATTTGCTTCTAAACTGGAATAGCAATTCAGGAATGCGGATAAAAGGTTGATATCCATCCATGTGTCTTCTGCATGTAATCTTTGATGCTCTACAGGTGATGAATGCATGGTGCTGAACCCTTCTTGGTTCTTGCATCGTCTTCCCACTCTTTCACACCCCTGTAAGATTCTTAACATTTTTAACAATAAAGCATAATCCTGATTTCCAGAGCCAATCATGATCAATCAATCTGCAGGTGTGCTTTTGTTTTTGCATATGTTTCTTCATATAAAATTTGGACATCATCTGGTTACTGCTTGTTTAGGAGAAGCAAACGACTAAGCATCAAGCTAGGAGGAAGTTCTGATCATAGGTTTTGACCGGTGACTTTGGCACGTTTTGTTTTAGATAAATCTAATGGTGGTTGAGTTGCTGAAAAAACGTGCGCAGTCTTCTCCTATACAAGTTTTTAATAAGATGCTTATTGCTACGCCAGTATCCATGCATTGGCCAGTGAGAACCCGTGGGTTATGTTTTTGGTGGAAAGCAAACCAGGTAAATTATAGTGGGGTTATCCAGATCTGGTTTTTAGAGGAAATCATTGGTCCAACTTGAGGTCTCCTCCATTCAATGGCGGCTGAGAGGCGGCTCTTTCTCAAGTCGCCGCCGCTCTGCATGGTAGAGCTTGATGCCCATGGCTCAAAAGAAGAGGAGCAAAAATCTATAGGTGCATTCGTTATGAGATGATAATAAGACATTTCTGCATGATTTCTTTTAGGTTATTTTATGTTTGTTTGATTAAAACCATGCTTGATAAGCATCAAGAAATGGGGTTTTGAAAGCCTACCCGTGTGAAAACTAAATATGGATAACGATAACTCGTCGAATTAATGAGCACTGACTTCTTCTTTTTCTGGGCTTTAATGGTGGAAAGACCTAATGACAAGTAAAATGAATTGCTCGTCCTTTCATCTTATTTTCTAAATCAAGTAATCATCCATCGTAACATGTCCAGACCATGTCAAAGATAACGTTTGTAAATATTTTATTTAAGGTCGTCAATTTTTATACATGGACTTGTAAGGAAGCAGAACAGTACCGGAGCATGACGGCTGCCGGCCTTCGACGATCCGGGCCTCGCTGAATGGGGACCGTCAATTATGAGAAATATATCAATCTCAACCATCAATTTCACAAAGGACCCACCATCTCAAACTATACACTACGCCACCTGCACCATAGTCTAACCCATGAAACGCGTTATTTTGCGTTCAGATTTTGTAACAGATAAACCGGTCTTTCCTTCTTTCCTCTAACTTTCCTCTCCATTCAAGAATCAATGAAGGGAAAGAACCCGGAACAATGTACTACTATTTATATATATATATATATACACACACACTCAAACATCTTTCTCGAAGCTAGTGAAGACCTGGTAAAACCTGTCTTTCAACACACCACACGTACATAGACTCTGTCTTCTTGTTGACTTTCTGCTTCTCTGGTGTCTTTTGTTTTTAATGGTGGGCTTTCACGACCCTATTTATTTAATCGTTTTTCATGTAATACTATTCATTCATTAGACGTGAAATTGTAGAAACTGTCCACTATATCTTTGAGGGACGAGGTTATACTATATATAGATTGCAGTGTTCAGGGTTTTTGCAAGGGAGGCTCTGATACTTTTTCTTCTTCTTCTTCTTCTGGGGTTGACTCTTGTTTTGCATACATTCGAGTTAGAGGGATTTGGTGGAATCAAAGTTTCGTGTCAAGTGTTTTCTCGTTAGATTATGTTTGAAGAAGAAACACTCTGCTGGCTTGATATCATTAATTAGTATTTTGAGGCGTCATTTTGATCTTGTTCACTTCGAAATCACACACACTTCACAGATTAAAGAAGTGGGGTTTTGTTATATGATAGAGAAGTACTGAATATGGGGAATAATATTTGTATTGGATCAAGGGTTACGAAGGACGGTCTTTTTCAAACAATATCTTCTTCAATTTGGTGGTCTCGATCGACGGACTCGTTGATCATTCACAGCAAGAGAGAAAATGCGGAAGAACTTCCTTTCCATGCTCAATGCAAACCTCCTAAACATTTGAAGATAGTCGAGGAAGAGACTAAGCAAGCAACATTACCACCAAAGCCCAAGGAAGGGGCCACTAAACCATCAGAGATTGTGATGAAGGTCAAGGAGGAGATTAAGCCAGCCCAGCCAGCAAGTGACGAGGAAGAGAAAAAACCAGCAGTGCCCACGAGACCAAACAAGACTCTCTTTAAGAGGACACCGCGTGCAGGGCTTCAGGAAAATTCAGTTTTGAAGACAAGAACCGGTCAACTGAAGGAGTACTACAACTTGGGGAGGAAACTTGGACATGGCCAATTTGGGACAACTTTTCTATGTGTGGAGAAAGCAACTGGAAAAGAGTATGCCTGCAAATCGATCTCAAAAGAGAAGTTATTGACATCAGATGAAGTGGGTGATGTAAGGAGGGAAATTCAGATAATGCATCACCTGGCAGGGCACCCTAATGTTGTCTCTATCAAAGGAGCTTACGAGGATGCGATGGCAGTTCATGTGGTGATGGAATTGTGCGCTGGTGGTGAGCTCTTTGATCGGATTATCGAGCGAGGACATTATACAGAAAGAAAAGCAGCACAACTCACTAGGACTATAGTTGGTGTTATAGAATCCTGCCATTCCTTAGGGGTCATGCATCGGGATCTCAAGCCTGAGAACTTTCTCTTTGTCAACGAGAGTGAGGATTCACCTCTTAAGGCAATAGATTTTGGATTATCAGTATTCTTCAAACCTGGTATGTTTCTGACTTTCAGTAGCTTTCCTTCTTTTGACTATTCGCACCATCCCCTTCCAATTATGCAAGTGCATTATTTTCCATGAGTTTCCCACGAGGAAAAGTTGAGCATTAATGTTTTCCCCATGTTCTACGAACAAGAAATGAAGTCCATAATAAGCACAGTAGAATACCATCAATTGCCACTTAGATTCATATGATAATAAACACTATAAAGGACTCCAGATCCTTGCATATTGTGAAGTAGTCTTTTCCTGATCCTTTTAACAGAGAATCCCCATGTTTTTCTCTGCGCAGAGTTTTTTTTTTTTGGTGATGATATATAGCACTAATCATGAGGATCTCATCTGAAATGATCCGCTATATTGCAGGGGATATTTTAAACGATGTGGTTGGAAGCCCATACTATGTTGCACCTGAACTATTGCGCAGGCGCTATGGTCCAGAAGCAGATGTTTGGAGTGCTGGAGTGATGGTTTACATTCTCTTATGTGGGGTGCCTCCATTTTGGGCTGGTAAGAGATTTCTAATGCCTGTTTCTTCCAGATATATGCATAGTGTTTTCAGAAATTTGACTTTCAGTTGATAATGACACAGAAAACGAGCGTGATATATTTGAGGAGGTTTTGCATGGTGATCTGGATTTCACATCAGATCCCTGGCCTAACATCTCTTCCAGCGCTAAGGATTTAGTCAGGAGAATGCTTGTCAGGGACCCTAAGAAGAGACTCACTGCCCATGAAGTTCTTTGTAAGTTGTGATACATTTGTTCGATTCCCTCCATCGAGATTTTATCACTGAAATATGAGACTTGTGAAATCATAGGATTCATAGTTGGTCAAGACCCTTTGCATGAGATAGCATGAGGTTTCCTATATATTCACTTCATATATCATAGAAATGATGAGTCTGGAATGTTGAAAGTTATGAGCTAGAATGCCAAATTGCTTGCAATTATGTTCCAGATCGAAATATATCGTCGAGCTTGAAAATTTGTGGTTTGTTTAGATTGAATAACCTGGTTCGTTACCACTTTGCAGGTCATCCTTGGGTTCATGATGACGGCGTGGCTCCAGACAAGCCTCTAGATCCTGCAGTCTTGAGCTGCTTGAAGCAGTTCTCTGCGATGAACAAGATTAAGAAAATGGCTCTTAGAGTAAGTCTGGCAATTATATCCTCACTTATTGAATTCCACACTTAACTGTCCTCAAAGAATTGAAGTTTTCTTCACTCACAAATTGTGTAATACTACTGTAAATGAAGAGTTCATGTTCCTCCTCTTGACTTAACGTCTATTTTCTGCAGGTCATTGCTGAGAATGTATCTGAAGATGAAATTGCTGGATTGAAAGAGATATTTAAGATGATAGACACAGACAACAGTGGTCAAATTACTTTCGAAGAACTCAAAGTGGGACTGAGAAGATTCGGTGCGAATCTCACCGAGGCTGAAATTCGTTCTCTACTGCGAGAAGTAAGATCATCCATAACCATCTAAGAATTCTGAAGTACACACATGAGAAATCTCGGTCAATACTTGACATGAAATTGAATTATGGCCCTCCCTTCAACATTTTTTGATTCACCATTAAATTCAATCCACCACATTTTGGAAATTCAATACGGTCTTGCAAGAACTAGAAGGAATTGTTAAAGTTCTGGTGTTCTGCAGCTGCTTCTGTGAATCTTGACATCCATGACTGTTTCAAAATTGCAGGCAGATGCTGATAACAGTGGCACAATAGATTGCAAGGAGTTCATAGCGGCTACATTACATTTAAACAAAGCTGAAAAGGACGATCATCTCTCTGCAGCCTTCTCATATTTTGACAAAGATGGCAGCGGCTATATCACTATAGATGAACTCCAACAGGCCTGCAACGAATTTGGCATGGATGACGTTCACCTAGAAGAAATGATTCGAGAAGTTGATCAAGATAATGTGAGTACTTCTTTACTATGAAGCTGTTTCCATTGATGGCAGAAACATTTGCTGGTTTAATTGCCTGGAAACATAGCATGGTCAGCTAATTTTGCTCTTGCTTTATGTTTACAGGATGGTAGCATAGATTACAGTGAGTTCGTGGCCATGATGCGGAAAGGCGACACTGAATTGGGTAAGAATGGTGTAGAGGGTAAAATTCTTGGGATTGGATTTAGGGAGGCGCTATCAGTTTATTAACATGGTGGTGAGGTTTTTCTTCTGTAAATCAATATCTTATTCAACTTGATAGATTTGTAAAGAACAGTATATTCTTCTGCAACTCAATTCAGAGGCTGTCCAATTCTTTCTCAGATTATATTCCTTACGTTCTGCCAAACTGAATTATTCTCAGATGATATGTCAATCACATATCCAAAAACACCGAGGATGTTCTGTGCATTCGTCAACAATTCATTTTGGTCGTTGTTTAGATCATTTCAAAATATCAAAATGAATATTTTAGATGTTCTTGAGTTTCATGAGACGAAAGAAACTTCATGGTGATTATTTGAAATTTTGATGCTGCTTTAGAAAACAAATCTAAGCCGAGAAAGATAGATCCAACCGGGTTTAATTTTGTATTTTTAAATCATTTTCATATCAAAAATAATTTTTAAAAGATAAAAATATATTATTTTAATGTATTTCTAAACCAAAAAAAATATTTTTAAAAATAATTTCGGTAACACTTTCAAATAGTCGGATAAAAATTTCGTTCAATGTAAATTATTATTTCTCAAACTACAGCAATAAAGCCAAAATGCAATTAAATCTTAAAAGAAAAATTGTAATTATCCTTACTAACAATAATTGAGTTGAATGTTTCAAAAAATACTGAAAAAAGTGTAATATAATTTGACTGGAAATAGATTTAGCTTTACGAAATGAAAATTGAGACGAAAATACTTTGAGATGACATGATCGCACTCTATTTCATATGTCAATAACGTCTATTTAATAAGGAAAACCAGGTTTTGGATGGATTATGAGCTCATTTATTTAACTATTTTTTAAAAAAAAGTGAAGCACATGTCTCATAAATAAATAAAATAAAATGAAAGAAGCTCTGGAGAATAAAATTGTGGAAATATGCATGGAATGATTAGTCTTTTCTAAAAGGTGAAGAATCTGGTTGCGGATCCAATGTTATCCCAAATATTTTAAGAGAGTTTGACGAGCAGGGATGCTTCCCGGAAGGAGAAATCAACGGCCTTTCTCCTTCCTTTTTTTCCGGTGAGGAATCAAGGGCACCACCGGTTGGTACAAAGAAGAAGAACGATGGTCATTGCTTTTGGAGCAGAAAGCTCCATGAGTTGATCGGAGAAGCTCCCGGGTCCAATTCTCTAGCCTCGATTAAAGGGAAATTTTAATTTCATTTTACATTTGTGTGTGTATATATATATCACAATTAATAAATATGATATTCATGCTGCTTTTTAAAAATATTCTTTTAAAAAAATATTTTTATTTTAAATTAAATTATTTAATATCTTGAGATCATTTTTATATGTTGATATCAAAAATAATTTAAATATATATATATATATATTAATATATTTCTCAATAAAAAAATATTTTCAAAAACAACTTCAAACTATAGATTGATTATTCTAAAATTAAGATTGATCATCTTAATTTCACATAATCATAGTCCTCAACATTAATCTAATACATAATCCATTACATAGGCATGGATTGGTTATTCTAAAATAGACAAAAACAAAAAATAAAATTAGCGATGCACAAAAAACAATAATAATATCTTAAAATGAAACTTCTCTGTTCTATTTATATTTATTTATTTATTAAAAACAAGTCACAAAAAGATATTAATAAAATATCACTCATTGTTTCATAGCTTTCAGAGAACTACCAGGTAAATTGTGGTAGAAGCCAAAATAAATAAATAAATAAATAAATCTCGCTCTTTCTTAAACAATTTAATATTTTTAAAATATAAATTAATAAAATTTAAATTTGAGCTTTCCTACAAACAATTTGACGACTTCGGCCAGGCTTGCTCCAAGAATGCAACGTACCACCCACAAAATCCTGTAATAAACTCCACTACAAATCTCCAAGAAAATCAGCGGGACCCAGAATGCGGAAAATGATTGAATCGTTGATCCAACGGCCCAGGTCATCTCATCATCCGCAGGAAACCACAAATCTTCAACGCACGTTGTGACAGCTCACTAGCGGCTGGTGTACGTGGTGAAGTGGGGTCCGTTTCTATGTTTGTTGGGCTCCAACGTGACACCAATCATGATGCTTGGTAGCGACACGTCATCGAGGGGACACACCCACCTGTGGGCTGTGCCTCTGTATGAGAGTGGGACCTACATTCAATGAGAGTTCTCTCACACCCCCACGTTGTTAAACAGTTTCCTCTGTTTTCTTCAATCATTGTCTTCGGCTTCTGCTCACTCCAAGCCCCTTGCTCGCTGATGATTCTATATTACCATAATGCCCTTTTGCTCCTGCTAGATAATAAAAAAAACACAAAATAATAACTGAATTTTTTTATTACGAGTAAATCTCATTTTCTAAAACAATTTTTGTAATGAGTAAATTTCATTTCTTATAAAAATATATTTTATGAATCCAGGTGAGCGAGTAAAATTCTAACTATTTCAAGTATTTATAAATGATATACACCCTAACTTGAACTCGAAACCTATTATGCATATTGCAGGCCATTTATCACAACGTCATACTATTTGGGAATAATAATAACTGAAATTCATATATATATATATATATATAACACATTAAAGTTTTATTTATTATCATATTTTCTCATGATATTTAATACCACTCATTACAATCTTAATTAAAAGAGTAAATTCTTTTTAAATGAGAGGCTAGAAGATTTTATACTTATATGTAAAAAAGAGACAATCATAAAAAAAGTGATAAACAAATCTCTTAATCCAAAATGATTTTTTGTTTCCTTAAATCCTTGTATCTATCTCTTTTCTATATTGTACGTGTCAAGTAGTTTTTCTTTGTATTTATCTCTTTTTTGTATTGTAATATATATATATAGTAGTTATAGCATGATCGTCGTAAAAATTATCAAAATTAAAAAGAGAAATTGAAGATTACCCTGACCAACTTATTATTATTATTATTATTATTATTATCATAATAATCCTCTTATGACTATCACTACTAGTATCAATATGCAACAATTATCATTTCTATCATAAACATTTTAATGTTTTTTTGCCTATCATGAATGAAAAATATTATATATATTACCTTGAAATATTTTATTTAATACATTTAATTAATAAGAAAATAATTCATTTTTCATTAAAAAAACATATTTTACAAATGTTTCTAGAAATACAACTCATCGAGATAAAGAAAATACCCTAAACTACTGAAAATTTAGTTATGACCATTCCTTGCAAATTTTATTTAAAAAATTGAAATAGCAAAAAAGAAAGTAATTAACATCACAACAAAATTCGTTCATGAGGAGGGGCTTGAAGTAGTAGAAATATTCAGAGACGTGTATATATACTTGATAGAAATAAATGATTATATATTCCTTGTTAAGAAATCATCTCATCTAAAAGTTTAAGTTTGTAAATGAGACCCCAGAATATGATTTATATTATTCTCTAACACACCCCCTCAAGTGAAAATTCTTTAGACTTGAAACTTGCACAGACCCATATCACCTTGTGCTTGGTTTTTTATCAAATAGAATAGGGGTGGTGAGATTCGAACTCGTGACCGCTAGGTCAACAAGGTTCTGATACCATGTTAAGGAACCATCTCACCTAAAAGCTTAAGCTTGTAAGTGAGACCCTAGAATATGATTTATATTATTCTCTAACATTCCTATTATCACATTAAAAAATTGAGACATTAAATATTTGTTTGTTTATGAATTATGCTATAATAATGCATCGTGTTATAAATTTTTAAAATTTATGGTCCGCTCAGTATGGTTTATGGTTTTTTAAGTAAAAAACCGATAAATCAAACCCGAACAGGTTTAAATTAAAAAAAATATTCTATATTTTTTTTTATTCTTCCGATTCAATTCAAATGTTTTGATTTTCTTTCATTTTGGCTAAATGGGAGAAGGAAAAACTTGATTAAAATAAAAAAAGCTAAGAAAACTGAAATTAATTTTTAGTAAAAAAACCGAACCAAACCGAATCGAAATTGGCCAGTTTGAAAAGGGTATGGTCAGTTCAATTTCTTCTTCTTTTTTTAATTTTTTAATTTGGTTGTTTTTATTAATAAAAACTGAACCAAACCGAAAATATTCACCCCTAGAATATCTTATAGTAGTAGCATTGTGTTGATGTGTGTTTAGTCATAAGGGGAGTTTGTATTTCGTTTTTTTTTTAAATAAATTAAAAATAATATTATGTTAATTTTTATTTTTATTTTTTTATGCACGTTAAAATTATTAAGGAATTAATTGGATGTCTATTGATAAATAAATAATATAAGAAAATAATTTTAAAAATAGATTGAAATACAAAAATAAACTTAACTTCTAATTAGTGTTTGAGACGGCAATTTTTTTAATGCGTTTTAAAGTAAATTTTTCTTGAAAAAACATCAAATTAATATTTTTTGATGATTTTAATATGCTCATGTAAAAATAAAAAATATATATATTTTGATGTATTTTCAACTAAAAATATTTTAAAAAATATAATGTGCAATAATATTAATAATACACTAGCGTGCACTTTAATTAGAATTGCCATTGTAGTTATGGTTTTAGCCACCAAATCACCTATTTGTTTTCATTTTGAAAAAATATCCTAAAAACAACATTAGTAGAAGCAATTTCAAACACCCCATGATATAAATGTGCCAATGAGAGTTTATCTACTAAAATTTCAATTATTTATAATAATTATATATATCTATCATCCACGACACAAAAGCACAATAATATATATATATATATATATATATATATATATATAATTGCACGTTGATTATAAAAAATAATTCACTTTGATTATACCAAAAAATTAGATTTATCATCATATATTAAAACAAAGAAAAAGTAGAGTGCTTCGGTACAAGTTTAGTGACTTTTTGAGAGTGTGGTTGATGATGATTTTAAAAGTGTTTTTTATTCAGAAATACATCAAAATAATATATATTTTTTATTTTTAAAAAATATTTTTAACATCATCATATCAAAATAATCCAAAACCACCAAAAAAAATTGTTTTTAAATAAAAATAAAAAATAAAACTTTTTAAATATTATTAAAACACAGTGTAAAACACCATTTAATCCTTTTATATAATCAATAATTAGTAAAGAACTTCCACTTGTAATTTTTTAATAAGAAAAAAAGAGAGTAAAGAATTCCCTCCCTCCATTAAGATTCAGAATTCAAAAACCACGGTAGTAGTTACAAACTTACAAGGGAGTAGACAGTAAAAATCTTATTTTTTTATTTTTAAAAAACAAAACCTACAGAAATAATGATAATAATAATAATAATAATATCAAAGGCATATTTGTCATTCCCAAACACGTCTCGTCTATCTATTTCGAGCCATTTCATTGAAATGCACGTCCTACTTCAACTCTTCACACCCATCTCCCTCACCCTCTGCGTATTTCTTGAACAGAAACCAGCGACAGAGTATGTAGATGTCACTGTAACTGGCCTTTACACATCTATCGTTGTAGATTTAGACTCAGAGTTTGTCACTTCGTTATCATTCTTACATACATTTCTGTGTTATATCTCATTTGCTCTCTCGTCTCCTTCGACAGTTCAAACTTCACTCCTCCGCTGGTGTCTGAAGGTATGCTTTTGTTTTCTGATTTTGCTTTTGCATGGTATTTATGTTCTTGTAATGTTGGCTTTGAAATCTTGAAGAGCTTTTCTTGATTGTTTTCTTCTGAGGTTCCGTTTTTTTGTTCTTCTTTTCTTGGTTTAAGTCTTGATTGGTGTTTTCTAGGGTCAAATTGCATGGGATATCTTTTTTCCTGGACTGATCTCTCATTTCCAATCTTTTCTGTTTGAAAGTTTGTGAGAGTTTGCAGTGTTGTTTGGTTACCGAGATACTGGGGGAAAGGAGAGGTCTTGAAGCTCGCATGCTTTAGAAACTACTATAGCTAAATCTTCATTCTGCTCCTAGTTTCCATAAATGAAGTGGGTTTTCCTCTCAATGACGTGTGTGGTTGTTGTGTGGGGTTTGGCAGTGTCGGGTTTGATTTATCTTTTGTTTGATTGCTAAGGAGTTGGATAAGGTAGAATTTGGTTTGTCTGTGTATTCAAAAGGAGGTAACTTTTAGTTTCAACATGGAAGGATATGTTTCGGTTTCCTGAAACCAGCCAGCCAAAACGCTTCTTTTGTTGTGGTTTGACTTGGAAAAGACTTTCATTTCATCTAGTTTTGTTAATCTATTCTGAATTTTGAAGTTCGAGTCCCTTTTCTTTGTTTTATCGATGAAATCACATAGGATCTATACGTTTCCAATTTGATTTGATTTCTGGTTTTTCCATTTTATAATTGTAGCTTATTTAATTGTATGGTGATTTCAGTTTGGAATTTGATTGCTGTTCATTCTTGTTTCTTAGAATAAGGTTTTCAATTTCAACAATCTATCTGACTGTTTTCTCGGTAAGATCATTTTGCTGGGTTCAAAACGTATGTTATAGAGCAGTGTGCAGTCACAGTCTACTAATCTACTGTAATTCTGCAGCTCCTTGCAATAAGATTCCTTGAAGAAAATGGAGGTCGACAATGCAGATAAAGTGAATGAAGAAACAATCGCCAGAGAAATCCATGCTGAAGCAACTGTTGTGGCACTAGAAAAAGAAGAAACAAATCCTACCAACAGTGAAAGGCCTCTTAATGCCAATGAAACATCTGATTGTTTTTCCAAATCTGAAGGTCTCAATTCTTCTTCTATAGCAAGTGAAGGTGCAGCAATTGTTTCTGAACGAAAAATATCAAATGCTCCTCGGAAAGGCACTAATATGAAAGGCTCAGGTGCATTTTCACATGGCCAGAGGCCAATACTTTCTCAGAGTCTTTCATTTCCAGCAAAAGGAGGAGTGTGTGCTGGTAATATGAGGAAGAGCACTGAGGAGCACCCGCTCAGAGCTGCTGCCAAGCATGCCAGAGATGAAGGAACGAAGGTGAAGGTCACTTCACGTCCCCGTATCAATCAAGCAAACAGGCGTGTTCCCACTGGAGTGAGTTCAAAGGAATCAAATATCATTGGTAGTAAAACTTTGACCAGCCAGAGTTCTTCAACGGGCAAGTCTAGCAGTCAAAAGGCTACGGTAAGGGTTCTGCTGATAAATTTTAACCATTAACAATTTCTTGTGTTATTTTATCTTGTATTTGTAACTCCTTGTTATTTATTCATAACAGTCTGTGAAATCAAGTTCTTTGAATGAAGCTGCTAAGCTCCCTCCACCCCAGGCTTCTGAGTAAGTTATCACCCATCCACTGCAATCAAGATTGTTTCCCCTGGCCCCACCTGCACCCTCTGCCCTTGAATAAATGTATCCCTATATGTAAATTTGCTTAGTGGATAAAGTACTTATATAATCATTATCTAGTTGCAGGTCTGCGGCTCATCAGAATCCAAAACCTGAAACATCCACATTGTCAAGCAAAGAAGATGATGACACCCATTCCACAACCTCGTAATGTTCTTATGGAACACAATTGGTTTTGTAGTCATTTATTTATATCAAGCATCTGTTTGCTAACATGCCATTGTAATGATATCAGAAGTGCCACTCCTAGCGGGCGGAGAAGTAGTGGTTCTGGATTCTCCTTCAGATTGGAAGAACGTGCTGAAAAACGGAAGGAGGTTGTTGCTGGAATTTAGTTCCTTTCTTAGATTGTTAATATTTTTATTTGAATCCATGACATGATTGTATGATGGCCTTTGTTCTCCAGTTCTTTTCAAAGATTGAAGAGAAGATCCATGCTAAGGAAATTGAACAAACTAACTTGAAGGAAAAATCAAGGGTACTGGGATTTTCTTCTGCGCGGAACATCTTTCCTTTTGACCTTTCTCTTCCTTTTCTTTAATAACTTGACCTTTCTCTTCTTAATCCAAAGGAATTGGGATCTTCATTTTACTTTTTGGTGGCATGCAGGAGAACCAGGAGGCAGAGATCAAGCAACTGAGGAAGAGTTTGACATTCAAAGCTACACCTATGCCAAGTTTTTACAAAGAACCTCCTCCGAAAGCTGAACTAAAGAAGGTAATGCTTGAACTTTCAGTTAACTATTGATAACGTCGTGTCATTTTTTCACATTCTGTATTACCAGCATTACATCAACTTCAAGATTGGAAGCACACCAAATGAACTCTTTAAAAGCCTGTAAATTACCACTACTTCCCCACATTTCTCATTATGTTCTTGCTAATGCTATCATCATTATGTGGACTAGCAAACTTGTAAACTGTGGTTTCGAATCCACATGTTCTGTTGACATGTTTGTCTGTTTGTACCTGTTAAATTGAGTTTCCTAAATGTGGCCTAAAATTTATATGAATCTTGAAGTCCCTAATTACAATCAGACATATTTAATGACAATGCATTTATATAGCAAATGATTGTGCAGTTTTTACGCTTTTGTTTGGCCATTGCAAATTGCAATTATTGTTTTTTAGGACCGCAGGTAGTGAGTTAGCTCAGGATCTTGCATTAATGAGTAAATTATGCATGGTAAGGTATTGATGTTAGCTAGTGAGGGCGTCTCTGCAATGCCTGCCAATTCTGACTGATAATTGAAAGTAGAAACATTTGCTCTGATGGAGTTGGGGAATTTCACGAATCCAAGCCAACATGAGACCATTGTCATGTGAATATATTTGCACAAACACACTTGCTAGTTCAATCTTAAGTTTTTCTAGCTAAACAGCATTTTAATGTGTTTCTTCTGCTCCATGGAACATCGAGATAAAGTTTTGTGTGCTAATTCTTGTAGATACCAACTACTCGTGCAATTTCACCGAAGCTTGGAAGGCGCAAGAGCTCTTCACAGAACAACTCCTTGGAAGATGGTGGATCTTCATTTAGCCCGCGAGCTTCTCACAGCCCACGTCTGAACCAAGAATCTTGCAACCTGGCCAAGGGAATTCAGAGAAACGGTAACAAGGATAATGGTGCTTCAAAAACATCAATTATGAAGCCCCAACCTAAGCTTCAATCTCGTCAAATCATGGCCAGTGGACTGGAAGGAAAGGCTGTCAAGTCCAAAGCAAAGCCACCTGGAGCAAAGAGTCAAACCCAGAATGCCAGTGTCGAAAAAGTGGAAGAAAACGAGAATAATTCTATGAAAATCCCTGTACGTGATAATGGACTACAGACCATGCCTGAAAACAATACCTCCAATCCTGAGATTATGCTCCCTCAAGTCACAGTCGGAGGGTGAGGACTTGATTGTTTTATCCTGTATCTGTAGTTTTTTCTTTTTATTATTCAAGTTCCATGAATAGGCTGGCTGTACGTTGGTGTATATGGTTTTTTGTAGGGGTACTTGTGAAATTAACATGAATCTACCATTTGAACATGTATTCCTTGTCAATATGAGCTTGTATTCCTTTTGAAAACTTCCTGAAGTGCTCGGGATTCTCTTCTTTTGTAACATAAATTGCCTGTCTTTCAATGCAACAACCAGTAACGATGAACATTTAGATATACAACAAGCCTGTGACTCTCCACCATTGATTCTCTGGAAGACTCCCATTTCAGAAGGACAAGCAGACGGTGAAGTCCATTTTCCCAGATGGAAAAAAGTTGAGGCAAATTATGAAGCTGAGGTTGTTGTTGAGTAAATATCCTTAACTTGCTTGAACTCTAATCAAACTATTTTTCTATGATTTGAACAAATTGCTAGGTGTCTATGCTGTGATACCAAATTGGAAAAGCTCATTTCAACCTCTCATTGATTTCCCAGCCTCCCAGAGTGTGACAGGTTACAGTCGGTGTTGTAAGAAGCTATGTTCATACTGAAGGCCATTGAAGCTAGGGGTGAGTAGTGTCATCGATAACGTGGTATAATGATAAAGAGCTTGCAAACTATACATAGCTTGCAAACTACACAGTAGATCTCAAGTTCGAGTTAGGGTATACACCTTTTATAACAGTCTGGAACAATCGAGATTTTACTCGCTTA
Organism: Salix purpurea; assembly: GCA_027405865.1. Taxonomy (NCBI): domain Eukaryota; kingdom Viridiplantae; phylum Streptophyta; class Magnoliopsida; order Malpighiales; family Salicaceae; genus Salix; species Salix purpurea. The sequence goes on along the minus strand of JAOWLH010000002.1, from coordinate 3,913,101 downwards.
TCTGGACTCACAAAGTGTGTTTTTTTAAAAAATGAGGATTCCTCACATTAAAAAAAAAAAAAAAAAGTGTTCTGTTCAAATTTGATAAAAGGTTGCTAAATTGAGATTTCATGCATGCAAAAGGAGTGTGGCAAAAAAAAAAAACTTGAGTAAAGGTGTGTAATAAATCTGAAACTAAGATAGTGTGTTTATGTTGAAATACATCAAAATAATATTTTTAAAAAAAAATAACTTTTACATCAGCATATCAAAACAATAAAAATTCAAAAAAAAAAGTAAAAAAAATGTTAAAAAAAAGCACATCCATACCGTATAAACAAACACTCTCACAGGGAAAATAAAAATAAAGAGAATATGTAAACATTGATATTTGCGAGACCAAATTATTAGTTGCATGTTTGTTTTATAAGAATTATGCTTTAATATGAATAGAATTTATATTTATGTTTGGTGGGTTGAACATGGCATTTGTGATGTGTCTAATTTGAATAAAATAAGTAAGTTGGGAGGTGCTCGTGAATATTTTATGAGATTAAAGTTTTTGTATGCTTTGATCCTTTTGTTATGAGAGTTGTTCAAAGATACAAACCTCTTATCTCATCATGGTGGTGGATCAAGCTTGTCCAATGACATAAAAAATTATATTTACCACTCATTTATATTTTTATGATTTGGTGGAATAAAGTTTGACCAAATTTATAATAATATATTTATATGTGGGGGCTTAATTGCAAAAAAAAAATGGATTCAGGTGTCAATTGTACGTGCTACAAAATTAGAGGACAAAACGAATTCTTATAAGGACTACAAAATTAGGTGTCAATTGAGATAAATTATGTGTTAAATTTTTTTATTTCTTACAGAATTTGTTAAGAACATAAAATATTCAACAATAAATAGTTGGAGTGTAAGACCAGGGTTGTCAATACCGTTCTGTTCCGGCCGGAACGTTCCGTGCCATTAAAAAAACAGAGACAAAACGGCGCCGTTTTCATCTCGGTTTTAATTCTGACCCGTTCCGGAAATACCGGCCGGAACGTCTCGGTACCATTACGGGTGTACCGTTCCGGCCTTAAAATCCTCCTTATTTTGATTAACTTGTGATTGTGTTAATAATTTTGAGATTATATTTGTTTGATTTTGTGTTTATATTGTATACTTTAAAGTTAATTTATCTTGAATTTTAATTATGCTTGTTAAATTAATATTTTAATTTTTTTTCATATATATATATAATTAATTGTTAAATATATCATAGCTAATGGTATTAATTCGTCCAATAATGTTAGTTTATACCATTTTGCCTTTGGATAAATGAAATAATGATAAATACAACAGTTTATACCTCCTTTCATGCACAGGTTTATTTGTGTGATTTCTTAGGGGGGGGGGAGAGGTTTTTAGATCCTCGTAACAAAAGAGAAAGTCATTGTCGTTCCATTTACGGTCATAAAAATAATTTTTCTATTGTACACGAGTGTTTAAGCTAAGAAAGCCAAGACTAGCCCTAATCAATTTCAGGTTCAGTATGTTATTTTTTAGATATTTAGAGTTGATAAAGTGATTTGTTGTTTCTATAAGGGTATTAGTGATGTGTTTTTTGATTGAAATGACTTGAAAAATAATATTTTTGATAAAAAAAATGTTGTCTTAATTTTCCGGTCACCATAAGATGACACCATTGTTTGCCTCTTTAAAAAAATAAAAAATAGAACCAAGCATAAGCCCGCAGAATTGAGCTTGAAGGCATACCCATGTGTCTAAGCTTTCCCTTGCAATAGCCCAGAAGCGCTAGCCCATGAGCCTGAGAGCTTGAACTTTTTTTTTAAAGGAAGGAAAACTCATAACCAATCTAGAGAGGAGGAAAAAGAAAACACCAACAACATACAATTGTTTATTATTAAATATATTCATACAAAAAATATAGTTTGAGGAAGAAAACATAAAAACAAATTATTGTGAACTGTTATAGTATTTTAGCAAGTCTCTACATGGAAGGCAAAATAATTATTATGTCAAGGGCTTGTTTGTTATAATTATATTAAATTGTTACAACTAATTATTTAGTTTTAGTTTTTATTATAATTATAATATAATTTTGATCCTCTTTGTAAAGTAATAAAAAAAATATTTTATTTTAAGAATGAAAACAAAAAGGAACTCTTCTTTTTTTCAACCACCAATCGACATCTTGCTTTGAAAACTTGGAATTCGATCCATTTTCCTTCCTTTTTTAAAAAATCAGTCTCCTGTAAAGCGATGTAGATGCAGTTATTTTTAATTATTTATATATTAAAATATACAAATAATTAAAAAATAATTATTATTTTATTAAAAAACATTAGTATATACAAATAATTAAAAAAATAATAATATATATATATATATATATATATATTATACATATATATAAAGCGTGTCGTGGTTTTACTGTAGCACAGTGCACTGTGCACACAGACACAGTGCACTGTGGATTGCGACAGTGTTTTTTTTTTTTTTTTTTTTTTTTTTTTTTTCGTTTCTTCCTTTTTTTTTTTGCTTTTGTTTTTTATAATTATTCTTTTTCTTCTGTTTTTTCCCTCCGTTTTTGCTTCTTTTTTTTTGCCTTTTTTTTTTGTATTTTTTACTTCGTTTCTTCCTTTTTTTTTTGCTTTTGTTTTTTATAATTATTCTTTTTCTTCTGTTTTTTCCCTCCGTTTTTGCTTCTTTTTTTTTGCCTTTTTTTTTTGTATTTTTTACTTATTATTTTTTCCATTTTTTCTTATTATATATATATTTTTTTTCCTACTTATATATTTTTTTGGTTTTTTGTTTTTTAATAATCGGGGTGTCCGAGCTCGCTTAAATGCACCACGATTAATCTCCATATCCAACTTTTTTGATAACCAGGGTGTCCAGGCCAACTTATACATACCACGACAATCCCCGGACCCACATTTTTTTTTCTAAAATGCTTTCCTGCAGGTACTTTTTTTTCTTTTTTTTTATAATTTTTTTATTCACTTATATATTTTTTTATAACCGGGATCTCCGACCAGCTTAGGCACACCACGACTAATTCTTGGGCTGAATTTTTTAAAAAACAATATGAATTGCTACAGTGCTTTCACGCTTATACTTTTTTTTGCTTTCTTTCGCTTATATATTTTTTTATAACCATGGTCTCTCAGCCAGCTTAAGCTCTTTTTTTTCACTTATATATTTTTTTTATAACCACGATCTCCGGGCCAGCTCAAGTGCACCACCACTACTCCTAGGATCAAATCTGTTTTTTGATAATCGGGGTATCCAGGCCAGCGTGGACACACCATGACTAATCTCTGAACCAATTTATTATTATTTTTTATTTTTTTTCCTTATACATTTTTTTGTTCACTAATCTCCGAACCAATAATAATGATAATTTTAGTGATTATTTTTTTATAAAAATCTTTTGATTTTTTTTTAAAGATTTTCCTGAAATTTTAATTTATATCGGTGATCATTTTAAAAGTAATATTACTCTATTTTTCCCTTTATTCATTTTTTTTGTTTTCTGTTTCTTTATTTGTTCTTTAGATTATATGATTTTATTATTTATGCAATAATAATGATAATTTTAGTTATTGTTTTTTTATAAAAAATCTTTTGCTTTTTTTTTTCATTGAAATTTAATTATTTTAATTGTTTTGGAAGTAATGTTAGCAATAATTTTAGCTTTAATAGCAATGATAATGGCAATAACATCAGGATGAATTTTCAATTTATGTTTTCGTCTTTTTGTTGATAGAAAATTAACAACTTATTTTTTTTATTTGATTATTGTAGGTATTTTCATAATTTATATTTTATTTTTGTTTGATTTAAATTGAAATATAAAATGAACTAATCTTAATACAGTGAACTTAATAATTCAGATATTCGAGTTTTCTTGCTTTTTTAATGATGATGATAAATTTATGCTGGTTATTTCGTTTGAAACTACTAAACAGATAAATTTATATCGATTTTAAATTCATATATTTTATAAAAAACTTGCACTTGATATGAATTCTGTACAGATTTATTATTTTAGCTAAATTTATATTATAATAAAAAATACACACAATTAATATTTTTTACATTGAAAAAAATATTGTGCCGCCCGCGGCGAAGCGCGGGGGCATTGTCTAGTACATATATATAAAACCCGTCGTGGTTTTACTGTAGCACAGTGCACTGTGCACACAGACACAGTGCACTGTGGATTGCGACAGTGTTTGTGTTTTTTTTTTTTTTTTTTTTTTCGTTTCTTCCTTTTTTTTTTTGCTTTTGTTTTTTATAATTATTCTTTTTCTTCTGTTTTTTCCCTCCGTTTTTGCTTCTTTTTTTTTGCCTTTTTTTTTTGTATTTTTTACTTCGTTTCTTCCTTTTTTTTTTTGCTTTTGTTTTTTATAATTATTCTTTTTCTTCTGTTTTTTCCCTCCGTTTTTGCTTCTTTTTTTTTTCCTTTTTTTTTTGTATTTTTTACTTATTATTTTTTCCATTTTTTCTTATTATATATATATTTTTTTCTACTTATATATTTTTTTGGTTTTTTGTTTTTTAATAATCGGGGTGTCCGAGCTCGCTTAAATGCACAACGATTAATCTCCATATCCAACTTTTTTGATAACCAGGGTGTCCAGGCCAACTTATACATACCACGACAATCCCCGGACCCACATTTTTTTTTCTAAAATGCTTTCCTGCTGGTACATTTTTTTTCTTTTTTTTTATAATTTTTTTATTCACTTATACATTTTTTTATAACCGGGATCTCCGACCAGCTTAGGCACACCACGACTAATTCTTGGGCCAAATTTTTTAAAAAACAATATGAATTGCTACAGTGCTTTCACGCTTATACTTTTTTTTGCTTTCTTTCGCTTATATATTTTTTTATAACCATGGTCTCTCAGCCAGCTTAAGCTCTTTTTTTCACTTATATATTTTTTTTATAACCACGATCTCCGGGCCAGCTCAAGTGCACCACCACTACTCCTAGGATCAAATCTGTTTTTTGATAATCGGGGTATCCAGGCCAGCGTGGACACACCATGACTAATCTCTGAACCAATTTATTATTATTTTTTATTTTTTTTCCTTATACATTTTTTTGTTCACTAATCTCCGAACCAATAATAATGATAATTTTAGTGATTATTTTTTTATAAAAATCTTTTGATTTTTTTTTAAAGATTTTCCTGAAATTTTAATTTATATCGGTGATCATTTTAAAAGTAATGTTACTCTATTTTTCCCTTTATTCATTTTTTTTGTTTTCTGTTTCTTTATTTGTTCTTTAGATTATATGATTTTATTATTTATGCAATAATAATGATAATTTTAGTTATTGTTTTTTTATAAAAAATCTTTTGCTTTTTTTTTTCATTGAAATTTAATTATTTTAATTGTTTTGGAAGTAATGTTAGCAATAATTTTAGCTTTAATAGCAATGATAATGGCAATAACATCAGGATGAATTTTCAATTTATGTTTTCGTCTTTTTGTTGATAGAAAATTAACAACTTATTTTTTTTTATTTGATTATTGTAGGTATTTTCATAATTTATATTTTATTTTTGTTTGATTTAAATTGAAATATAAAATGAACTAATCTTAATACAGTGAACTTAATAATTCAGATATTCGAGTTTTCTTGCTTTTTTAATGATGATGATAAATTTATGCTGGTTATTTCGTTTGAAACTACTAAACAGATAAATTTATATCGATTTTAAATTCATATATTTTATAAAAAACTTGCACTTGATATGAATTCTGTACAGATTTATTATTTTAGCTAAATTTATATTATAATAAAAAATACACACAATTAATATTTTTTACATTGAAAAAAATAGTGTGCCGCCCGCGGCGAAGCGCGGGGGCATTGTCTAGTATATATATAAACCGCGTTGTGTTTTTACTGTGCGAATCCACAGTAACACTTAGTATTAATATATGTTATTGAGAAAAATAAACGGATGTTAATGTAGCCGAGTTGGTCCAAGAAAAGAGATTAAAGCTGTGTACTGAAAGGGCGTGGGTTCGAATTCCCACTCTCAACTGATTTTTACCCTGTCGATTTGCATTCTTCTTTGGAACCCTGACCTTTTTCTTCCTAACAATTATCTAATTTTCTTGCCAGTTAATTTCCGCAGGCCCTTCTTCTATGTATTACCAGTCATCATCCTCATGGCACCCATTCTCCTTTCCATCCTGTCACGTTTGACATTTAAATTCATAAATAAAGCAAACAATTTATTTCCCAGTTCCTAATTAACCGCTTCAATTTAACAGAGTACTAAAGATATGGGATTTAGCATCACTTCTAAAACAACAATTTTCAATTCACAAATTCAAATTAAAAAAAAACTAAATATTTTGATTTCTTATAGTTTTGTCATTCAATTGGAATTAATTATATATTTTATTTTTTATTTGGCATTTATTCTTTTAAATTTTTAGTTAGTGTTCACTCCTTTTTTTTTCCGGTCTTTCTTGGACAGTGTTTGTTTTTTTGTCTATATTTATTTATTTATGCTTTTAGATTATTATTTTTTTTGGTTCATTTTTTATTGGGGGTTTATTTTTATTAGGTTCCGTTCTGAAATTTTAATTTATGTTGGTGATAATTTTAAAATTAATATTGCTCATTTTTTCTCTTTGTTCTTTTTTTGTGTGTTTTTTGTTATTTTATCTGTTTTTCGAATCAGATAATTTTATTATTTGCACAATAATAATAATAATTTTAGTGATTATTTTTTTATTGTTTTTTTTGTTAAAATGTTTTTTATTTTTTTATTTTTCAGGGAAATTTAATGATTTTAATTGTTTGAGCAATAATGTTGATAATGATTTTAACTTTTATAGTAATGAAAATAATGGTAACGTGAGGATGAATTTTTAATTTATGTTTTCGTCTTTTTATGAATAGAAAATTAACTACTTATTTTTGTTATTTGATTATTATAGGTCTTTTCATAATTTATCTTTTGTTTTTAAATGTGATTTAAATTGAATTATAAAATGAACTAATCTTAATGCAATGAACTCAATAATTTAGATATCTGAATCTTCTTGCTTTTTTAATGATGGTGAAAATTTTATGCTGGTTATTTCGTTGAAACCTACTAAACTGATAAATTTATATCGATTTAAAATTCATATATTTTATAGAAAACTTGCACTTTACAAGAATTCTATATAAATTTATTATTTTAACTAAATTTATATCATAACAAAAATACACACATACAATTAATATTTTCTTACGTTGAAAAAAATATGATACCACCCGCGACGAGGAGCGGGGCATTGGCTAGTATATATATATATACTGTAAAACCCCATGAAATTATATGTCACGCAAGGAACAGCTGTTTTCTACGGATAGCTAATCCACGAAAAAAGAAGAAAGAAAAAGATGCCTCGGGAAGTGGAATATCTTTGTGCAAGCTGGATCCAGCCAGCCATGTGCTTTGGCAATTGTCGGCTACCATACCATACTTTTTAGATGAATTGGACCTTGCTTTTGTCAGCTTCAAAATTAATTAATTAATCAAGCAAGTCAAAAGTAATCCTCAATCCCCATTTTCGATCTTGTTGACGCTTTAAAATCTGATTAACAATTTAATCAGAAAATTGATCCAATAATTGACAGGGATGGGTTTTTTTCCTTCTCTTTTTTCATGGCAACGTGAAGGGCCACCTGTCATGCCGTCTTCATCTGCAATGGCAGTATCATTCATGCAATCACCATCACCACAATTGACATTTTATTTATCAAACAAACAAAATCTAGAGACCAAGCACAGGTCTTCTTTCTTCCCCGGACTACAATAATTCACGAGAGAAATGGAAAAGGTTTCAAGTTGATTCACAAGCGGTGGATCATATACAGACAAAAAGAGGACAGCCCGTTATATATATAAAAACAAAAAATGACAAAAAAAGAGAGGTTTTCCAGGTTTGTTCAGACATGAAAAATAATTAAAAAATGATGTGTAATTACAGTATTTATAACAAAATACCCAGCAGATTCTCTCTTATGGGAGGGATTCAGAGGAAATCACGCAGTGCAAATTCACCCCTTCCATCGTGTTGTTTGTATTTCACAAAGGCCTCCTCCACTGCAATTTAGATGACGATGGTGAAAGAAAGATGTTAGCCAAACTTGGAAATACAGACATTCTGACAAGATTTTTGAGGTAAATGCAGGACCGGGTCCGATGATTTACCGATTCTATATTGTTTTCATGGTTCCATTTCTACTCTCTCTGAGACTTCAGAGCTGTCTGTGTGTTTCATTGGCATGTAGTGAAGTGTGAATCCTGTCCGAAAGTCCCGAGCACTCTACAGGCTACTTCCATTAACTTCCCTGCATATGCAAATCAACAGCAGAAAATGTCAATAAACTCTTGTTACGGCATCGCCATCACATGAACTGATGCTATTAAAAAATCCTGATTAAACAATGTCTCAACCACACTGGAATTAAAGTATTCAGGTTCGGCTAATGAAAGGGTGGTGAGAACAGGACGGTTCATGACAGCTGAGCTATATTAATAAATGCTGTTTTGTTGGGATCTTAGTCTTGGTGGGGCCTGGCAATGTGGTTCACAGCTAGGAAACCCTGGATTTTGTCAGCTTTTCAATCCTGTGGTTTACTTCAACCACTTGGATTCGTCGGTGGCGAGGCCATCAGATTCCTGGAACTGATTGTTCACCATATTATCAATAACCCTAATTTCCATCCATCTAAACTTCACTTTCACTCGTGGTAATTGACTTTTCAAAGCCATCTTCATCTTCATTCTGCACTGACAGAACCTGCTGCACTTTTTCATCAAGCTTCTGCTATCCAAGCAGAAAACTATTGGGATGGCAATATAATCCTCTAACAGGTCGACAACTACGCTCATGGCCCAATTCCCTCCCTCCCTCCCTTGGCCAGGAAAAAGGTTGGGAAAGATTGTGAACCTGACGTTGACAATTTTAGGCACCATAGCTTTTACCAGAAAGCACAAGATCAAAAACATTATCATATAACCCTCCACTCATCCAAGCTATCTCCTGTTCTTGCATATGCTAAATAGACCACGATTAACAACTGTGTCTGCCCCGTCACCGACACCAATTATTACCACAGATACCAAAACTTTTCGCAAGAGTATGATCCTATATTCCTAATACAACTTTTCACCTCCACCACCCATAACATGACCTAATTCCTCACTAACCGCACCCCCCGGAAAAAAGAAAAGGAAAACGCACCCATAATCTAAATTAAGACTAAATATGCTAAAATAAACTTATCAGTAAAATCAACACAATTAAAATAACAAAAGCATACCTCTTCTTGGCGTGGTAGTGGCAATCTTAACAGAGCTAACGGATTTCTTAACAGAAGTACTTTCTTTCTCGACTTCAGGAAACAAAACCCCATCAATCCCTTGAACTGAGATCCTCCCGTCTGTATAGATATCCGGGTCAAACAAATAGGCCGACCCATCACCCGACCCGAACTTAACCGACCCGTCTGCTTCTTGAGCCACAACTTTGTGCGGCAACCTCAATGTATCATACCCTATCTTCCCAAACCTTCTAACAGCATTGTACATGCTCTCTTCAGTTTGGTACTCCGGTATTATATGGTAATAGATGATCTGCTCGGGTGCCCCTGGTTCACTCAACTGGTCTGTTGTTAGTTTAGCCATGGCTTCATCATTCGGTGCCAAAACTGTGAGCACGTAACCTTCAGACACCAATCTTCCCATCTCAGTGGCTAATGAGGTTAAGTTCACTAAAATATCAGCCATTTCATTGTAGCCACCATAGTGTAGTAACGTCTGTATGAAGTCTTTGACTTGGCTTTCTCCATCGAAATGGTGGTGAGGTCCGCCGGGTCCTGGAGCTGGGGCGGGAGCCAGTGATGGTCCAGGAGACATGGCATCATAAATGGGCAAAACCGGTTGTGAACCGGCCCGGACTGGCGGCTCGGATTTTTTCAGTCGGTGGGTTCTTGGGTCAACCTCGGGTGCTCCTTCTGGCAAAACAGCTGATATGGATCTCAGATTTCTTCTCCTGTTGAATTCTTCCTGTACTGATTGTGGAACCAGGAGGCGCTCAATACCGTGGATTACTCCATCGGGACGGGTCACATCATTCGGTCGGGTCAACGCGGCGGATCCAACAAGCTTCTTGCCTGAGTTCTTTGTGATTAACTCCAGGTGGTCGTTGCAGAGAGTGGTGTGCCTGGTGGGGTTTGATTTATGGCCCGGCCAGTCACTGGATCCGACCCGCTGGGGGATAATGTGGAACAACAAAAGGGTTTGGAGAGATTTGAGATTGCCGGGTTCAAGTAAAAACCGTTTGAACTCGGGGTTAAGTTGACGCTCTAAAGCTTCATTTCTTGGTGCAAAGATAGTGATGTTGTGTTTGCCAACAGCTTCTTCAAGGGTTTGCAGGAGGAGGGCCTTCTCAACGAGCTCAGCCAACTCAGTGTAATGCGAGTCAAGCAGTGCAACGAGAACCGAGTTGGAGTTTATCATTTGACCAGTAACCGTACTATTGCCAGTTTTATTCTGATGGGGCAATGCAGAAATGGAGGCAACGGAAAAACAAAGAAGAGTAAGGAGAAAAAGGGTTTGCTTGGAGACACCATAGATGTGAGAATCCATGGTGCTCAGAGAAACAGAATGGAACCTGGAATTGAGAAGGGTGAGAAAGTTTTAGTTTTCTTTGGTTTCTTCTGGTTAAAGAGTAGCGAACTATTTGATGGGTGCTTGGTTCGGGTGTGGTGGGAGGGCGGCAGGAGGATGGTTTGGGTGGCCTTTTAGGGCTGGGAACGTGGTTAGGGGGGTGGGTTTTGCTCGGGAGAAGAGACACGCGGAGGAGACCTCTTCACTTCGGAATCAATGGAACACTTTTTTTTATCAGAGGCTGTAAAAGGTTAGGACATACACAGGCTGGATGTGGGGCTCACACGGAAGGCGACCGCACATTACACTAACTCACTGGCAACCTATCTAGCTAGCTATCACATGTCATGAGCCGAACGCGGTTTTTTTTATCCCGAGAACTCTTTTCTTCCGAGTTTAAGCCACGTCAGCCTAGTTTTGTTATTTTACTAATTTTTTTAAATTAATATTCTTTTATGATTTTAGATAATTTATTGTGTTTATATTAAAAATAAAACTCATTTTTACATATTATTAAAAATGAATTTTAATATATTTTTAAATAATTTATTGCCATATAGTAAAAGAAGATTAGAGCAACTCCATAATGGTATTTATATTTTTTATTTTAATAAACATTCATGAACTAAATATAAGGCTGAGTATGCATTCAATTCACCCGGACATTAAACTACTTTTAAAATATCATTTTAATAATTTTTAAATAAAAAATAATTTAAGAAACAACAACTACATCTACTACATCTGGGCACCATTTTAAATGGCAAGAAACACAATTTTATTCTTTCGCCACATATCACTGATCTACAAGTAAAAAAAAAAATATTAATTTTGATATTTTAAATACCAATTTGATCTTTTAATTAAAAAAAAAATTGAAGTACATGTTATTAGTGCAATTAAAAAACTTGGAGTGTCATGAATAATAAACTACTTGACTGTTCTTTATTTGTATCTTTTTTTATTTAGATTTTTAAACATTGATTTATCTTCTTCTTTTTTTATTCGATCCTTCAACACTAATCTATTTGCATTTTTATTTTTCTATTAGATAATTTTTCTTTTTAATTTAACAATTATAATTTGATTTTGAAAAAAAAAATAATGTTTGGAATAAAAGGTACAAGAGATAAAAGATATGTTAGAAAAACATTGGAAATACGGAAAAATATATGATTCAATATGCGTTGCAACAGTTATCCTCAATATTTTTTTCTCGTCACTTGACTTTTTTTATTTTTAATTTAGTCTTCTTAAATTAAATCAATTTGAGATTGATTTTAATACTGTATTTTGATCGATTTCATATGAGTTTCTTGTGATGTCAATGATATATTTAATATTTAATTTGACAAAATAAAATTTAAATTCATTAGTTCAGATAAATTAAAACTTCAAGGCCCCGAGTTCAAACTAAAAAACAATATCCAGCCTCTTTTTTATAATAAATAATATTATATTTTTAAATCTTGATTTATTTTTATTGAACATGCATAAATAATATCCTTATATTATATATTATCATTTATGATAATGAAAATATCATCACATAAAAAATTCAAATATAGTCAAATTTAATAAATAGGAATAACTAAGAAAATAAAATGTATTTTAACATAATATGACGATTTTTTATTTCAAATGTTTTTTTAATAAACTAAATGGGATTTGAGTTTCACAAATAAGGAGATTTAATTCAATAAGCATGAAAGTATACTCAATGAAGATAAATTAAAGAGTGAACTAAAACATAACAATACTTAAGAACCGTTAGATTTATATAAATGGTTTAAAATTAAGTTAAAATATAAGAATAAATTAATCTAGTTCCTGAAAATGGGTATTTTCATTTATTAATACTATTTTAAAAAATATTTTAAAATAGCCCTTTAAAATGAGTATTTTTATTTAATAATATTACTTGAAAACAATATAATTAAAATAATATTATTGATGTTAGTATATCTCATAACTTTTTTTCTCAATTATTTTCATTGTAATTGACAGAGTTTATTTTATTTTATTTTATTTTATTGAAATACTGTGTTTTTTTTACTAAGTTATAATTTTTAATCTCATCTTCTCAGTCATAATATGTATTAAGATATATTATTTTTCAAAAAGAAAATTTAGATTGCATTGTTTTACTAATTGCTTAAAAAAAATCTTCAAAAATTCTAACTCCCCACATATAAACGAAAATATCCTAGCAAAAATAGTAACATGTGATTGCGGGGGATTCACGAGGCGAGAGAGTCTGAGCATTCCACGTGTGCAGTTGCCAGGGTAGAAGCGGGGTTAAAAGCAAAAGTGTCGGTGACCTTGTCTGAAACTGAGTTCACGCTATTATTTCTACTCCCATCTCTTCTCTCTCCACGCGCGCTTTCAAGCGTGAGCGTAGTCTAGGGCAAACAAAAAAACTCCATGCGGCGACGCCTCGCCTGCCGGCGGATCTATCGTCACTCTCGGCTGATTTAAAAAACACTTGGAATTACAAGAGGTTGGTTTTCACAATTATTTTTACTGTAAATATATTAAAATTATTTTTATGTTAGCACATAACAGAAATAAATAAATAAAACATTAATTTTAAGTAGAAAAGTAATAATTAAAACCAAACGGAGGCTTCTTCACATGTCTACTTTTCCTTTTTTGTCTTTCTCTGCTCAAACTCTCATTTTATTCTCTTTTTTGCAACTAGTTTGACTAATGATGATCAAACAGTCATTGAATTGTCCCATGCCTTTTTTTTTTTAATAATTGGGGTGTCCGGACCAGCTTACGCTCACCACAACTAATCTCCGGACTCACTGAATATCCTACAAACCCAGTGAACATGTAAAGCACCGCGGAAGTGATTGACGTGCATGGTGGGACTTGAACTCTGATGCAGAGAAAGAAAACAAGTCTTTTTATTTTTATCTAATGGACCTAATGGTAGCGGTAGAAATTGAAACTATGTAAAAAATCCATGGAACGTAAAGATTCATGCATGTGATCTCGCGTGGAAAATGCGCGGCATAATCAAATTCTAATTTAGCAATCGAGATTGTTTATTAAAATGTATTTGTTTTTAATATGAGCAAATCAAATTAAAAAATATTAATTTGATTTTTTTTATTAAAATACACGCTTAGTTGCAATGACAAACTGTGTGCCTGTTTAGCACGGTCAAACTGACGTTTGATCAAAATTCATTTTTTTTAATTTTAAATGAAATGTTTTTAGATCATTTTAATGTGCTGATGTCAAAAATGATTTTTAAAAAATAAAATAAAAAATCATTTTAATACATTTCTAAATAAAAAACACTTTAAAAAACAACCGCAATTACACTGTCACACACCCTCTGTATCTTGATACAAAGAAAACATTCTTGCAAAGCTGGAAAATAAATATATTATTATAGATATAAGAAAATGATTACACAACCATGATTAAAAAGTTGAAGGGCCCACGTCATCGGATTCTATTTTGCAGACAGATACAGCCATCTCCACATTTTAATTGGGTCCGGACCGGATTACTGATGGGATACGTTTTGGAAGTGGAGGTAGCATCCTTTCCCTCTATACAAGACAAATATTAATTTAGTGGTACAAGCTGTCTTGTACTCTCTTTATTTAATATAATAATTATTGAAAATTTATATAAATATTAATTTTAAAATTTATAAAATTGGTTGAAATGTTGAATTAATCTAGATATTCATGTTAATAAAAAAATATATCATCATTACCATCATATTTTATTTATATATATAATATGTATTAATTATCTAGTAGGTGGTATAATAATAAGAGGTTGAGATTAAAAGGTTCGCTCCCTCTGTATTTTGAAATTCGAGTCTTGTGATTTTTAATATGATGGTCATTAAAAACTCGCATAGGTTTTTAATTTCAGGACTCGTGTGATTAATCAAGATATATACAAGCTAGCCTGAATATCTATTTTTTTATTTTTTATTCAAAGAAACCTCATCTCTGAAAAGCCTAACCTGAATATCCATGTCAATAAAAAAAAAGTAAAAACATAGTTATATATCATCAACATCTGCACATTTTGACCACAAATAAAAGAGAAAATAATATATATATATATATATATATATATATATATATGTATTAAATATACCAAAATGTAGGTGTCACCGACGCTTTTCCAAGCACAATTGATACACCAAGAGAGACCAACATGTCGGGCTAGTTTTTAAAAGAAAATACGGGGAGACAGTATCTCTTGGGTCATAACCATGAACAAAAGGCATGGAGGTTTTAAAAGTGTATTTTATCTAAAAACATTTTTTAATAAAAAATATTAAAATAATAATATATTTATAACCTTAGTATATTATTCAATTTATTTTTTTAGATGAAAAACAATTTAAAAACATGTCGAAACACAAAAATAAACATACATAAAAAAAAAAAAAAAACAAGCAGAGAAAGACTAGTCTTTTATTCAGCAAAGAGTCCCATAAGTCTTGAAAAGATGGACGACCAATAAGAAAAAATAATAAATCCAAAATTAATAAGAAAAAAAAGTTTTAAATACAGGATGAGAGTACTTGAAGAGGAATTTGGCAGGATATTCCAGGTAAAAATAAATGAATAAAAAAACACCTATAAAATTTGATATTTGTTTAATACTCATATAAAAATTTACAATTATTTTAAATCAAACTATCTATTTATAAGATGTTTGTCACTGCATTTCAAAAATATTTTTTAAAAAAATAATTTTAATTTTTTTTTAAATAAAATAATAATAATATTTTTGTTCAATTTCTTCCTAGAACAACGGTAATTTAGAGATTGTGCTTCATAATCTGTTTTTCTTATTTTGTATTTTATGGAGTTATATTGATCTCATAACTTAGATCTTTGTCTAGGCATGTCACTCAAGTTGATCCATGTTATTTTTTTGGTTAATTACATTGATTTTTTTTTTTCAACATTGAGTTAGTTGGGAATTGTGATTAGTAATTATCTCCTTTTCAGTTTGATTTATATTAAGTTATTTTATTGTTATGACTCGAGTAGTGAGTTTAACAAGTTTACCTACGTTGACTTGATTTTTTTATACTTTCTTCATTTAATATTAAGTTAATTAAGAAATTATTTTTATAATTTATTTGTTGAATATCCACCCTTTTATTTATACTAGTATACTTAGAAATATTTTTATTCTTTATTCTAAGAATATCCTTACTGTATACTTTTTTGGTTCTTTATTTTTTTTTTTTTCACTTTAGCTCACTTGAACATTTTGCTCTTTTGATTGTTTCTAAACACAACATCAACATCAACATCAATTTAAAGACTTGTTAGTTGTTAATTGCCAAAATGTGTTGAAAGTATATTTTTGAATTTTGATTTTTTTGAAAAGACATCAACAAGAGAAAAAAAAATATAAAATAGACATGTGAATAGCTTAAATGCACTAAAAACATATTTCTTGTTCTATATTTTTAAAAACATTTTAAAAAAGATAGTCAAATTTTAGATTATGACATTATTGAAGATATTTTATAGTCAGAGTTTCTATCAGCAGTGGTAGCCCATTCATTTTCTTCCTTTTCATTTTATCTTTTTCTCTCTTCTCAATTCTCGTGCTAGAGTCTCTCTAAAATGTCAAAGTAGGTTTACATCTTTGTTTGATGTTAAATTTGATATTTATTTTTTTGATTGCTATATTTTTTTGGGTTTTTTTTTTTTTCAGTTCATCCTTTAATATTAGATTGATTAAGAATTATATTTTATAATTTGTCTTTTGGATTTTATTTATATGGGATAATCCTAATTTCATTTTCATGTTCGCAAGTTTGATGGTTAACTCTAGATGACTTGAGTTATTATTTTTTTTTATTTTTATTTCAACATTGAGCATTTTGTTGGTTCAGAATTGAACTTTATTTTTTATTTGTTTTTTGTAGGTTATATGGGCCTTATAATCTAGATTGTGTATGTGACGGGTTAACTAAAGTTGATTTTTTTTTTGTTATCTTTTTTTTCAATTACTTCCTTGAACTTTTTGTTGTTTTTTACATTGATTTTTTAATTTTCTCTTAGAATTGAGTTGGTTGAGAATTATGCTTTGTGTTTTTTTTTTCCCAATATATATTTGTTATCACGACTTAGGTTGTGGGTTTGACAAATTTACCCTTGTTGAGTTGAAAGTTTTTTGCTCTTTTTTAAAAATTGATTATTTTTTTTACTATTTTCATTCAATATTTAGTTAATTGAGAATTAGATTTTATATGTAGATTAATTAAATCAAGTTGACATGAGTCAAACTATTTTTTTGCCTTCATAATAATTTTTTTCTTAAAATCTTCTAATACATTATCATTTTAATATTAAAAAAATTATAGTACTTGAAGTTCATGATTAATTTTTTCCTTCTAAAAATCATGTTAGTATTGTTTTAATATGTTTTTTACGTGTAAGAAAATGATAAATCCACAATAATATTTTTTAATTATATTGTTTTCAAGTAATATTATTAAATAAAAATACTCCACTACATTGCTAGTAAGACTTGAAGATAATACATTAATATTTTTTTGATATCACGATTTTTTTTTAATTGAGAAAAGAAAAATCGATATCTACACTCAACAAAAAAGAACAAAAATATATAAATTGATAAATAAATAAAAAATTCTTTACGCTTATTAAATACTAAAGTAAAAATGATAGTCTTTAGATACACATGCAATAGCAGTCCTTTATTATTCATAACATTTTGTTCTTTTTATCTTAGCCGTCGATTTTGATAGCTAAACACAAATACACGCATGCCCCCATGGAAGAGGGTACGTTACTGGATCATCCAGTGAGCAGAAAACCAAAAATTTACGTCCTCTATACAAGATTGTTAGATTGTTAATACCGTTTCAATCGTCGTTCCGGTTTTTTTATTGAAACAAAACATTCCGATTTCAGTGTGCTGTTTTGAGATTGTACTGTTCATATATAATTAATTATATATATATATAAATTAAAATATTAATTTAACAAGCATAATTAAAATTCAAAATAAATTAACTTTAAATTATATAATATAAACACAAAGTCAAACAAACATAATCTCAAAATTAGAAAGAAAAAAAATCACAAGTTAATCAAAATAAAGAGGATTTTAAGGCCGGAACGGCACACCCGGAACGATACCAAGACGTTCCGGCCAGAATTTGGCCGGAATTTCCGGAACAGGCCGGAATTAAAACCGAGATAAAAACAACACCGTTTCATCTCGATTTTTTAACGGCACAAAACGTTCCGGCTGTTCCGGACAGAACGGAACGAAATTGACAACTTTGCTCCGTAGGGGCTCTTTTCAGTAATAAAGCCTAGAGATACTATAACAAGGAAGCCAGATTCAGAAGGTTCTTGGTCCATGCATAAATTTAAGCTCAAAATTGTTCACAGCTAAATTTGCACCATTCCAGTTAAGTTCATCATCGACTCCCATAGACCAGCAACCCGGAGTTTGTATTACAGCCGTGATGCCACGAACAGATTTCCAAGAAGAGGGGATGGGGATTGTGCACAGTGCAATGTCACAAATCGTCATAAAATATAAGCAAACCAGTAATTTTCCTTTAAAAGGCCAGAGTTTTAAAATCTTAATACATGATTAGATAGATATATTAGTGTTCAGCATGTACGAAAATCCAACCATCCAGGCATAATATAGCTAGAATACATTTTCCTCGTGGGATGTTCTAGCTTTAGCTTTGAAACAAATCTGGGTCACAGAACAAATTTACATACATATACCCAATATATATCTGTCCACATGGAAGTTGTTTCTAAAGACTTCATCTTTCTTACCTTTTTATTCAATCTCATGGGAATGCTCCTCCTCTGGCCTGTGATACACAGCATCTTCTCCTCAGCATGTCATATTTGAAGCAGAAGAGTTCATAACCTGAAAGCTGAAATCGAACCCAGATTAAATATTATATGTCCTGAAGTAGTTCATATGATGTGCACCGAGGCTAAGAAACTTGGAAAAGGTTGGCTGGCCTTTCCCTTAATATAATTTTCACAACAACAAGAGTGGAATGACTGTCTCTTGACAATTCTCACGCATGAAGTGCCACAGAATAGGAGAGCATAGTGATGAATTACATTCAGTCAAGTAGATGAACACTGTAGAGACCAAAGAAATATCATGCAATAGGATACATTGACATGTCTAAATAAAATAGTGTAGAGATGAATGTGATCAGCTAAGCAAATTTGTATGGAACATTCAAAGCATCAAACGACCATTAAGTTTAGGTGTCAGATGTGCACTCAACTTAACAAAGAAAATGGAAGCTCCTCCTACTTAAAAGTAGTGAAAAGGGGAAAAGAAATACAGAAATGGTGGCATCTAATGGCCTGTCAGTAAACTAGTTACTTTAATAATGAAAGTTACACCAAAATCATGACTCACCTTCAAAGATGAAATGCTGAGGACAGATGTAATTGCTGGAGAAACTCCTTAACTTAAGTAGATGCAGAACTTGCAGCACAAGCAGCTGGTGTACTTCCTTCATTTAATGGGCTCTCTATGTGAGTCACAGCATTATTCTGGTTGCTCCTCTCCACATTGGAGCGATCAGTCATATGATTTGACACGGAAACTTGGTTGTCTCCACTGTTATCTCTGGTTTCAAGGTGCTCCATCACACTAGATACAGTTGCAATTCCTGCATTCCCTTCTCTTCGAACTTCAGAGCTGGGGTCAGACATTGAACTGTTACGAGAAAACAGTCTCTCCTTCCATCCTCTTGTACTTCTTGAAATTGACTCTTTGTACCTTTGAGGACAAACAAATGTTGACAGTAAATTAGAAGCTACTAGATGATAAATACTACATTTGAAACAACGAAATACTGGAATATACTGTACACTTTACATATTATACCTCATTGAAACTGCATTAAGCCTAGATTTTAGAGATTCTGAAAATGACTGGAATTCTGATGGTCCAGCTCTATCTTGATTTGGCAGTGAGGACTGGTTAGAAG
Organism: Salix purpurea; assembly: GCA_027405865.1. Taxonomy (NCBI): domain Eukaryota; kingdom Viridiplantae; phylum Streptophyta; class Magnoliopsida; order Malpighiales; family Salicaceae; genus Salix; species Salix purpurea. The sequence continues at coordinate 3,893,370 of JAOWLH010000002.1, read as the reverse complement.
CGCTCCTGATCATAAAAGAAGGATAGAATATTCAATTCATGCACGTTTATATAGCAAACTGAAGTGCATGAAAAAACTTGTACATATAAAAAATAATAATCATAAATAGATTACAAAAGAAAACCATCGATACCTATTATTAAAGGAAAATCCTTGATGATTTGCAGGCATCGCTGTGGATCCAGATGCAGAGGAACTTTGATCAGTTAAAACAGAAGGGGATTGCAAGGTTTGTTGTGATAGTTCATCCCCAACAGAAGTGAGCGGTGTGGATGGACTAGCTACAGTGACCGGAGCTGGTTCATTTTCCACGCCTATCTGAGTCAAAGAGGAAGAAACATGACCGGAAGGCTGTGCACCAGGATGAGTAGAAAATACCAAGAAGTGTGGACGACCATGGGAAGATGCCCTGTTTCTCTGCCCTTCCCTCCTACTAAAGTGGCGGGTCCTTCCCATAGCAGCAGCAGCAGCCAGGTGCTGGATTATTCGCTCCTCAAGTTCAGAATCACTTACACCAACAGGTAGCTGGACCATGAAGTAAGAGTTATGTCAGAATGAATCTCCTAATATAGCATGCAATGTCTTAACCAAACAGTAACAAACATAGGATTTCAGCAATGATAGGAAACGGACATGCTGCAACTCGAAATCCCCAAGTGTAGGATGATGAAAAATAGTGGCATTTCTTGAAGGAGCAGCCCTGATTTTCCTCTCCCGTTCTACAGCCTCAAACAATTCGTGACTGACACAACATGAAAATGATTAAGAAATGTAATTGAACCAATAATCAGATAGCAAAAATCAAAATAATTAACAAGCAAAACCAACCTGGTGGGATCTTTAAGACTAATGGATTGCAAACACATGGGACACTCGGAGCTTCTCTGACACCTACAAATAATAATTAGTGAAAAAAATCTCAGATTCTTTCTTCCTTCTTAAACTCAACCATCACACCACAATGATTCGCATCTGTTAACCATTGACAAATAGTCCATCGTGTAGATAATACTAAGTTAAACTCTCGCAATTTTGATTTCATAATGGATGAAAGTAGCTATTAGTTGCAAATTATTTAAGAAAAAATAACAGGACAACACAGAGATATTTACACTTTTAAAATTGTAGACTTGTTTGCTTAGTAAAATAGGTACCACCAGCTTAAACAGTAGGCAGTAATGAAAGACCAACAAGTTTGGAATCAAGATTTACCTGGGTTGAGTTGTAAAAAAGCAGGTACCACTGACTTTTCAACAGTGTTAGAAATGCTAAAATTAAAGATCAAATACTGAGCTGAAAACAAATTCAACTCTTCATGTTCTCTCTACAGATGAGAACAAGTTTGCATAAGAAGACACTGCTCCAACAAAGGCTTCACCAAGCAAAAAAGAAAGATAACTGCACATGTAAACCCAGTACATGACAGTGGCAAACAGCAGCAGCAATACAGAACAAATCAGAGGATATTAAAAATCCTTATTAGCTTAATTGGAACCATTTCTTACATTGCACAAGGAGGCAAGAACGTATAGTCAAATTAAAGTTAAAATGTATTTTGAGACCCATGTCAGGCAATAATAATTAGTAGATCTTTGTTCCTTCCAAATACAATAACCCCTCGCTGTATCTCTAAGTCCATCCCAGACTTCAATATATGTCCTTAAACTATCTCCAAACCTACCACTGACCCATCTATAAGCATCGATTCAAATGTCAACATAAGTTGAACCTAAATAAAGAAAGGAAAACCACACAAAACGAGCAAATATGTTTGAAAAAGTTAGAAGAATCAAAAAGGGAAAAAGGAAGATAGAATTGATTGAAACATAATGCACTATACCATTCAAGGATGCACTGAAGATGGAACTCATGCTTGCAATTAGTCACCTGCAAAGCAAGAGAAAACATATTTAGGCTACAAAATATGGACATACTATATAAGTAAATTTTTTTTATAGAATTCCGTGTACATTATGGTTAAGAGGAGAAGAATGAATCGAATGTGACAAAAATTATTACCGTTGAGGGATCACTTTCACAAAACTCTTCGAGGCAAATGCTGCAAGCATCATCACATGAGTCCTGGATTCCTCCCTCCACAAATGCCGCAGCTGATGTCATATGAACTTCAGATTTCTTTGCTTCATTCATCTCCAGAACCTGCAAAACACCAAAACTAAATCACTCAAAACGGTTACAGATAGCCTACTAAATCACTCAACACACAAGTGAAAAGGTGAAATTTACTGTGTGTAGTGTTTCTGAAATGCATCTTCTGTGCCAAAGAGCACAGGCTATAATATTGCCAAACAGTTGAAATCGTTAGTTCTTTACATCAATAAGAAATCTCCAACACACATTACATGTTAAACTGACTAGAAAAACAAACCAAGCCTGTTGAATTCCCACCATAAATCCAATAGCCAAACTCGAAAAATAAAATCCTACTAGCTAAGCTAGGCTTATCACCAGAATAGTGAAACTTTATTCCAAACCCAATATGGCCAACAAAAATTCAGCACCAGCATAGAATTAAACATCTATGTTCTCTCTTTTTTATAAGGAAAAAAACACGTCTTTTCTTTTTTAACATTTGTTATTTACGTTATTTTCCTTTCCATCCTCAAATAATTTCCCTTTACAGATTCACAAGAAAGCTATAAACAGCTCCCTTATATATTTCATTTCAAAAACAGAAAAATTAAAATCATTTCACAAGTTAAAATCATGGACTCACAAATGAAACCCAGATGAGAACTTGATCAATACAATCAAAATACTCAAACTTTACAGACCCATCAAATCAATCCAGTGTTTCAACAGAAAATTAAAAAAAAAACAATTAATGCTTCAAAAGAGGAAAATAAATAAATAAAGCTTGGGTTTTTCTACCTCCATTAAGAAATTTGATATGATCCAAATACTGGGTCAAGAAGGAAATCAACGAAAGTTCATGAAATGATGAAGATTGATACAGTGCTAGGATCCATGAAAGAAACCCTATAAATTCAAGGTGGGATTAAGAAGAAGATAAAGAGGATTGAGAAAGGGAAGACTTGGTCAGGTCCCCCTTGCCTTTAATCAAGTTTTTTTTTATTTTATTTATGGGCTGGTTTTCTTTGTTTGTTTCTATGTACTTTTATTTTATTTTATTTTATTTTATTAAAAAATAATTATGTGTTGGAAAACAAAGCCACCACCACTCTTACAGCGTCAAACAGATTTCTTTTCTTTCACACACTTGTTGGATACTATAATCTTATCTTGTTTTCGTGCTATGTTGGTGAGGATTTCTTTTCTTTTTAATTAATTTGATGTGTTCATAATAGAATTAAGTTTCAAGAAATTAGTTTAATTATTTTAATGTATAGATAGATATATAAAAAAATAATGTTAAAAACAACTATTATTAAACTAATAAACAGCACTAACTAAAAATAATGTATTAAAGTTGTTTTTTAAAGTGTTTTTTTTAGAAATATATTAAAATAATAAATTTTTATTTTTTAAAATTTATTTTTGATATCAGCACGCATATGAAAATGATCTTAAAATCCTAATTTTTTTTAATTAAAAATAAGAACTTTTTAATTTTTATCAAAATACTTTTTAAAAAACAGTAATAAAAAAATCCTTGGACCCACCCACTCTCTCTATTTTCATCTGCTTTTCTTTCCATCCTATTCTGCTAGTGGCGAGCCAAAAGAATGGAATATTTGTTGCACCTTTTAGTTTTTACTTTTTATAATCATTGTCTTAATCGCAATTTATTTTTAATTAAGAGTGCAAAAAGCAACTGATCTCTTTACCATTGTTATATTCTTTGCTGCCTGTAGAAGATGTTCTTCTTTTTTTATATGCCACATGTGCTTTAGTTACAAACACGGTGGTGGTGGTGGTGGTCTAGCAGTCATGGCTCCACCGGATCTTTGTAAGAGTGAGAGCACAAGCTCCATCTAGGAGGAGGAGGAGGAGGAGGAGGAGGAGCAACCACGAACCCCGAACAGATTAGCCGTTCACAATAAATGCATGAGATATACACACACACACTAGTATATAAAAATATTAAATAAAAAATAAAAAAAAATATTTTTAAAATACACTGTGAAACAGAACCATAGTGTTTTGCTCTAAAACTACAAGCCATTCAAAAACTAAGCCCATGACCTCTGGGCTTAAATATACGGAATTGGGCTTCCACTGTGTTCACTGAAATGTTCCATGACTTCATCAAGAGAGCCGCCCCATTAAAAGAAACATGGATCATACAGCCCATTCATGGCCCATTTACGGCTATGAAACATGGACATTGAACTTATATCAAAAGTCTTCGGCCCAATGCTCATCAAGAGAGGTTGTCAATTCTGTCTCGTTCCGGCCGGAACGACCAAAACTTTTTGTATCGTTAAAAAAACTGAGACGAAACGGCGTCGTTTTTGTCTCGGTTTTAATTCCGGCCCGTTCCGGAAATTCCGGCCGAAACGTCTCGGTACCGTTCCAGCCTTAAAATCTTCTTTATTTTGATTAACTTGTGATTTTTTTTTTCTAATTTTGAGATTATGTTTGTTTGACTTTGTGTTTATATTGTATAATTTAAAGTTAATTTATCTTGAATTTTAATTATGCTTGTTAAATTAATATTTTAATTATATATATATATATATATGAACAACCCCGAAACGGCACGCCGAAACGCTCCAAAACCGGAACGTTCCATTCCCATAGAGAAACCGGAACGGCGAACAGAATGGTATTCACAACCTTGATATGCACAGACTAGCTTTACTATTGTCATATTGTTAAGACGTTTTTGCCCTTCAAAAAAACAAAGGCTTGTGTGATTGGGGGGGGGGGGGGGGGGGGGTCATTAAATGACTTATTTAACCTCCAAGTAAAAACATTAATGTTGTTGACCATTGGAATCAATATAAATTTAGAATATTTTAAGAAATAAGTTGTTTCAAAAAGTTGTTGTTTGTTGTGTACAAGTTGCTATATCTTTTAATTGGTGCGTTCAATGACTCGTTTGAAAAAGTCTAATTACCATCTTTTTTTGACTTTATTGTTCAATATAATTTTGAAAAACTATATATAATTAAAAAAATCTCATAGTTCAATATTGATTTTTTTTTTATTTTTTGATTTACTTTTTCCTTCATTTTTGTCCCTAATCATTTTGTTTAATTTGAGATATTAGATTTAATTATCATTCTTTTCATTTGTTTTTTACATTTTACTAATTGATTTTTTTCATCATTGACACTTGATTTTATATTGAATTTAGTCCTCATTCTTTTAATTATTTTTTTTATTTTCTCATGTTTTTTTTTTTTTTTTGTGATTTGCTTTTTTATCATCCTAGTGTAGTGTGCGAGTGATGGTTTTAGCCAACTGGTCTTTGTTTTCCTCCCTCCTCCATTAGAAGCTATAAGTTGATTTTCTTTATTGTTGATATTTCAACTTCGATCTTTATTCTTTTGATTTTTATTTTTGTTATTGATTTTTTTATAACAGTTTTATTTGTTTTGAATTTAACCATTCAATTTTAATTTGTCATATTATTTTTTCAAATTGATTTTTATTATTCTAATTCCTATTTTTTTTCTTAGTCTTTTTATAAAAGTTTTATTGGTTTTTAATTTTGTTCTTCAATTTAAGTTTATGATGTATTATCATTTTTGGTTTGGTCCTCATTCTTTTGACTTTTTTCATTTTGTTAAAGATATTTTTCTTTTCAGTTTAACCTTCTAATTGTAAATTTATAGATAACCTCTAATTTAGTTTTTCCTTTGATTTCCACCCATATTATCTCAATTACCATTTCTTAAATTTTAGATCCTTTTTTGAGGTTGATTTTCTTACTATATATGATGTTTTGAGTCTAATAAATTGAGTCACGGGTTTGAGATGTTAACGTTGGTTGACATTTTTTTTTCATTGTTTAATATTATTTTGAAAAAAAATTAAAACAATTTTTTTTATTCAATATTGATTATTTTTTTAAATCTTCTTTTGATTTATTTTTTTCTTCAATTTTTTCCCTAACAATTTAGTTTAATTTGAGATATCAGATTTAATTATCATTGTTTTAATTATGTTTTCTTACATTTTACTAATTGAATTTCATTTTCATCACCAACATTTGATTTTTATGTCAAACTTGATCCCTATTGTATTTATTGTTGTTTATTTTCTTGGGGTCTTTTTATTGCATTTTGTTTTTTGTATTTCCTCCCCTTATTTGCTTTTTATGGAGGATGTTGCTTTTTTTTGGTGTTTTTTTTTTTATGGGGTTAGTCTCGGCCTCTTAATTAGGATCATAAGTTTTTGAGTTTGACATGGGTTAACTTTGATCTTTTTATAAAATTATTTTTTTTTTCAATATTATCATTTACAATTTGATTTTTTCCTTGGATTATTCTTATTTTTTTTATACAGGTTTATCTTAATATTATGTTCATGGTCATGAGATTAACAAGTTAATCCAAGTGGACAAAAAAATTCTTTGCATTTTTTTAATGCAATGAGATTCATCTTTTGGTAATTTTTTTTATTGTGAATCTTGCTTGTTTTTGTTAGGTCAACATGTACTTAGAGAGGTTATCAAAGTCAACATTTTTTATTCTAAAACAATTTATTTTTCTCTCATTTATCTCATATACTTTCTAACCTAAGCATTGGAGTATTCCTCGTTCCACGAGGAATTGATTCACAGGAACAACTCAAGCCAACACTTCACCGGCCTAGAGCCTAGAATGAAGCTAGAGAAAAGCTACTTTTATATGAAGTTTTTCCACGACTTTATCATATCCTATTATTATGAATGAATTTGTGATTTTCCTTATTATTCTAATTTCTTTTTTCATTGTAAAATGTTGCAATTCACTAAATGGTTAAGACGGGGAGGGACTTCATTTGTACTGTTCACAATATATGAAGTGGATATGCTGTGTTAATTTGGATTTTTTTTCCAATTTATGAGAGGGATTTAATATGCAATTCACCAAAACGATGTAGTTTCTATCTTGATTGGTTGTGGACCCACTAAATGATTTGAAAAGTATTCAATTATACTATGCTCTCATAGCATTTTAGTTTATAATATCCTTCCATAATAAATAATTAATGTGCAAGTATTCTAATTCAAATATAAAAGAAGGGGGCATGGAGAGCCGAAAGTTGAAGAGGCATTCCAAGTTTGCACACGCATGGTGAGACAAGAAGGGGTCAAGTAAATGATAAGAGAAGCTTATTATATATATAAAAAAGGGGGGTGGGGATTCTCTTATTAAATAGAGAGGTACACAAATGGGCCAAAGTTCTTGTTTTCTCTTTCAATGATTTGTAGGTTGAAGGAAATACAGTAGTTGGGACATTGACATCTTGACACAAATCATGACCCTCACTTTACATGATATACGGTGTATGGTTAAGTACTCGAAGAACATGATGTGATGATAAAAAATTTAAGAGATTTCGAGTTTGAATTGGGATATGTGTATTTCGTAAGAGCATGATACAACTAAAATTTAACTAGTTTTTCAGGACCCGCAAAGCATGCTTAAGAGGCGAGGTTTCCTCGCATGAAGAAGGTATATGGTCAAAACCAGAGTTTAACTAGTCCCCAAGAGGCATGGTATGATGGTAAAAGAATTAAGATCTGTATAGCAGATATCGAGTTTGAGTCAGGACGAATATTTCTTGTTAGAGACTGGAACAACCGGGTTGTACTCATTTACCCGGACACACAAAGCACGCATTCTGAAAAATAGATTTTCTCAAATAAAAAAATAAAAAAGTATATGGTCAAAAAGCTCAGTGTAATAATATTTGGAATCTTATTTAGACCACCTTTTAAGTACACAGAATGCTTGTTTTTCATCAAGGATCAGGTTTCGGACTTGATCGTGCTCTTTTTAGCTTCCCAAGCTTGCTTTGCCTCGACAGATTCAGATAAAAGTAATCGAGTGCCAAAGTGATATATCTCGAGAATATCTTCCGAGCCAATTTGATGGAGATCAGTGATAGTATAATATAAATAAGCTAGCCTCTGTAATTTCTCCAGCCCTACCTTTTCATGTTCTTGTGTGCCTCTTCGCATTGGCGTGGCCCAGCAAATTCAATCAGAATCTCACCTAAACTTGTGATAATGCAATGTTCCAGCCCATTTTTCTTAGAACGTTTTGCATTATCTAAACTTTTTCTGTTTTTGCTCGAGAGATTTCTGCCATGCTCGTGTATAATTCTTGGAATCTCTCACTGTTGCATGCTGGAAGAGTGCCTTCTTTTCAGACACGACAACTGCAATTTCTCTGGTCCAGTACGCCACAGAAAGAGCTGTTTGCACGCCCTACCCCTCAGGGGCTCGCAGCTCAGACCTGAGACACGTGGGATTAGCAGAAATATAGACTGGGACAGTGACATTATAATGGAAGGGACAACTCTGAAGTAAAAGCATGCAGCAAGTACATTTCACTCTGCGACAGTGATCTTTACTGAAGGGGAATTGAGGTTGGAAATCACTCTAGAGAGTGAAATCGGGCGGAGCTTGCGACGTTCGCCGGCACATTAAAGATACAGGTGCATCGGAATGACAAATCCCACCTTAATGATAAGCATGTGGTGAGCGGCGATGGTTGTTCACAGGTCACAGTCTCAGGAAATCCTTAGCTTTACAGGTTAAACTGCAAATTGCGTGATGGCATAATCTTACTTTACATTTGTGGATGTCAACTAATCTACCTAGTAAAACTTCTTATCGTTATTTTTTCCTGAAATGAAATCAGATTTCACTGACCCCATGATTGGATAATAGAAAAAGAAGCTCTCATCGTGTAGCTTGATTATTATTATTGATTTTACAGATGCTTCAGGGGCATGGCTCGCAGTATTATGAACCAAGGAAAACTTTATCGAAGCATTCATGATCCAAGGGCCCCATTCTGATGGAAATAGCCAAAGAATACCTATTCACAACCTGTTCAAACCTGACCCAAACACAGGCTTCTCATTAAGAAATATGTGCTTGTTGCCTGGTTTGAGTCAAGTTTAGACAGCAGAGTTCACTTCTTATCCAGATCATCTTAACAGCATGTAATTGTCCCAGAAGAACTATTTTTGTTTTTTTTAATTTGTTTTGGTATAGTTTGATAGGGTTATCATTATTTTATGCTTTGAATTATAGGTTTCTGAAAGGTTATCAAGAAAATAAGCCGATCCACCGCAGCAAGGATAGAAAAACAACTAGCACTGATCTATCACTAGTCACTTTCAAGTCTTTGAAACTTCTCTAATTTTCTCCAACAACGTCGAGCAATACTTGCAAAAAAAAAAAAAAAAAATGCCAACGCCAGCCAGCAAACAAAAGAACATAACTGTTCCTTAATGAAACACAATTCTAACTTAAGAAATCAAGGTAGTCTCAGACAGGCATTCTAAACATGACCAACCAAAAACCTTACAGAACTTACGAACCTTTCAAGTTTCAGCACCCTGTAGTCTACAATTTTACTGTACAGCACAGCAGATATCGCCCACAGCCATACAAGCAGACACAAGAAAACAAAATCACAGTAAACAAATGGTGATGATGATGGTGAGAATAATAATTAAAAAACAAATTACCAGATAGGAGGTGAAAAGTAACAACAATGGATAATAAACAGAGGCAAACCCCAAATCTTGAGCTCTGCTTATGACTTTTTTGTTCTCTTGAATTTAATTAGCCTTTAGAGTCTAGCTTGGGGTGTTCTCTTGGAGAGCCGATGCTCCTCTTAGCTGGTAATTCTCTTTGTGAAGGACTTCTCCAAAACCCAGTACCGTAGAAGGTTTCCCACATCTCCTTCTCCAACCTCCGCATAGCTTCCTCCTTCTTCACAGCCTCCTCCCCATTGAACTCTCGCAATGAATCCTCAACACAAGCCATTGGATGAATATCTACTTCCGTATCATCGCATCCACAGCCATACCTCCCTTGCGGGGGCAGAAGGCCTTTCTTGATCAGTTTTTTCCGTCGTTTTCTTTTCAAAGCACGTCGGCATATTCCGGCAGGAATCTTGTAGATAGCGAGAACCAAAAGGTTAACTAATCCACATGGGCAACAACAAAATATCGCTGCACACTCCGCTGTTGTCCCTCCTGCTAACTCACCAAAACGCCCGCTGCAGCAGGAGGAACCTGAGGAGTTGGCGTGTCTTAAAAGCGGCCGGCGCTTTATCAGTGACGAAGAAGATGTGAATGACATAACAGACTGATTGTTGGAGTTGCGCTCGTCGCTGATGCTAATAATATTTTTTTTTTATCAAGGAATGAAGCCGAGAAGAAATGCTCGTCTTGATTCCAGCCACAACAATTGAATACAGAAACACAAGACAAAACCAATAATTCTTGAAAAGGGAATCCAATCCAATCCAATCCAATCCAATCAAGAAAATGAAGAGGAGGCCAGAAAAGAAAGGAAAGGGTCTCTAGAAAAATGACCCTTTGTAGATATTATGGAGTAGGAAGCTGGTGTGCTGGCTCCATGGATCTGGAAGACACCGCAGAAAAAAGAAGCTAACAACTGGTGATATATTCGGCAGAGAGAGCATTAAAAAGGGAAAAAGAGTCTCAGGCTCAGGCAAGTTTTGCGCTGGCGCTGGTTTTCGTTTCTGTTCTTTTAGATTGCAGGGTGTTCTTACTGTTTTTGACGAGGGTTTTGCTTTATTTGGAGAGGACAGTGTGCTAGTGTACACATGGGACACGGAGATTGAATCTACAGTCCAGGTTGAGAGAGAGAAGGAAGGAGGCTGGCTTCTCTTCTTTCCTTTCCTATTTTTTTGGTGGGATATGAGAGGTGTTGAATTCAAGGGGACGATGACTCGCTGATGAGCTGTGGAAGTATTTGTACGATCATCGAGGAGTACCCATTCCACTAATTTCACCGAAAGTTTATTCTCTTTTTTAATTCACTTTTTTATCCAAGCAAAAAACAAATCTGTTTATCATAGATTAGATCCATTTATTTAATACATGGGATTATTCTATTAGACTTTTTAGAAAATGAATTTAGAGTTTGGTATTCCAAATAAAAAATAGACGGGATACGACAAAAAAAATTTAATTTAACTTGTTTGATGCTTATGTAGATAATATAAAAAATATTTTTTTGTGTTTGTCAAGTGGAAATTATTTTGTCTTATTATAAGAGATAAAACAAACTTCTACACTTTTATACACAAATATTAACCCATGTTGATCAATGATGCAAGAATAAAAATAATTATTACTATTCAAAACTCGATTAGAGTTCGACCCGGGATAAATAAAAATCATTATTATTGTAACTTTAAGACCTAACTCAGGAAGACTCGAGTCATATGTCGAGAGGGTAGTTGACCCAAATAAAATAAATATAAGAAACCTTATTTTGAGAAAAAAAAAATGTATTTTTTACTTTGTTTCATCTAAGGTCGATTGGATTGCTGATCAATCTAAATCAATCATCTTTTTTTTTATATAAAAATAACATAGACTAGTTTAGGCATGAGTCATCCACATCTCATTCAATGTCTACCAATCATAAAATAAGATAAATTATCTAGTCTGACCCAATTATACAATATACTAAAAGAGGATTTCACGTCACGGGTGCGTTACTGTGCATTGTGAGACAAATCACTGTGGATTTGAATAATATTGCTCAATTTTTTGGGATGATTTGGTTTGGGTCGGGTCGTTCAGGTCGCCGGTTCAGTGGTTTTTTTTCTTTTTCTCCGGTGCAATAACGGTTTTGTCCCTAGAAAAAGACAAAACACGGGTTCTGGGCGGAGGGGCTACATGGTAATTGCACGATTTCTGTCCGGTCCGCCGCACTTTTTGATTATTTTATATTTCTTTGCACAGTGCATTAACGATTCTAGCCCTCGAAAAGGACAAAAATCAGCGCTGGGGGCAGGGGTGCCACGAGATTTTCATCTTTTTTAAAAATGGCTAAATACGAGTATAGCCCCCTAATAAGATAAAATAGATGACTTGTTCACAAGGGCATACCGATAATTGACTTTAATTTTTAATTCTTTTTCTTGGAATTCTGTCAGCTCGTGTGCAACACGCTCACGACAGAATTCAACCTCACACCCTGTTTGGGAGGCACGTTCGGCCTGTTACGGTGGCCAAAAATGAGCTCTCGTCATCTCAGACGATGCGCCTTCGTGTGGTTGTCCTCTTGGTGTGGCGCATTTTGTCAAACCGTGTCTTCTGCCATGTCGGTGGGCGGTTAAAGATGTTTTTCACGTTTTCTCTCTCTTATACACAAAAGTACAGGAGAGGCCCCCGGGTTTGGTGATGTTGCACTTAAGTCCCTTACTTTTAATTTTCTGTATGGTCATGATTTTAAGTTTTGATTTTTTTTGATTGAGTCCTTCGATTGAAATTAAGCAAATATTAATATTTCACTTCGGTCCTCCTTCTTTTAATTTTCGGATTGGATTTAAATACCTTAATATATTCGGTAGAGAAGTGTCAATTTTTTTAATTTTATCCTTTGATTGAAATTAATAATATATTTGATTTTCATTTCGACCCTTATACTTTTTAATTTTTTTTATTTTAATCCTTTTATTTTTTATATTTTCTAGAATAGTCCCTACTTTTGTCCATGTATATATAAGTGTGCTCTTAGCTTTGATTTTTAATTTTTTGTTATTTTCTTATTTGTTGAGGTGGTATTTTTTGAAAAAAAAAAAATTCTTATTTTTTATTTTGTGTCTATGATCATTTGAAAATTGATATTTATGTCTTCTCTCTCTCTCTCTCTTCTTTCTTTTAGTTTTTTATTCGCTTTTTTTATTACTATTATTTTCAAGTCAAATGATTTTTTTTTACCTGATAATTTTTATTTTTATTTTATTTTTTGTTTGATCTTTTGTTAAAGTTTTTAGGATTTTTTTAGTCTTTCATTAATTTTTATTTTTCATTATTAACACAATAATAATAATAATAATAATAATAATAATAATAATAATAATAATAATAATTTTAGTTATTTTTTTTTGCTTACTCTTTTATTAATGTTTTTGTGTTTTTTTCTCTTAGGATAATTTGATAATTTTTATAATTTTGACAGTAATAGCAATGATAATTTTAGATGTTAAGACTTTGATGTTGCTATTTTTATAATAGAGAGTGGTGATCTGTTTTATTATATTAAATTTTATATATATAGATATTATATTTTATTTTTGGACCAGCAAATCCTATTAATTTCTTTAATCCCAACAATTATAAAAATTATTTGATCAGCCCACAATGTAGTATGGTAAATATTTTTTAAAATTTTCAAGTCAAATGTTTTTTTTCCAGCTAATAATTTTTATTTTTGTTTATCATTTTTTTTTTATTTGCTCTTTTGTTAATGTTTTTAGGTTTTTTTTTAGGCTTTCATTTAATTTTGTTTTTTTATTAATGCAATAATAATATTAATATTAATATTAATAATAATAATAATTTTAGTTTTTGTTCTTACTTGCTTTTTTGTTAATTTTTTGTGTTTTTTCTCTAGATATTATTTTTAATCATTATTATTTTTAATTTTTGGTCTTGGTTCTTTTATAGAAGTTTTACCAGATATTATATTTTTCAATTTGGACATCATTCTTTTGATTTCCTTTTTTTTTTTCTTGACCTTTTTGTAAAAGTTTTATTGGTTTTTAATTTTATCATTCAATTAAAATTAGTGGTATATATTTTTTTTCAAATTGGTTCTCATTGCTTTGATTTTTATTTTTTCTCTTGACCCTTATGTACAAGTAATTATTCCTTTTAATTTGACCCTTCAATCAAAATATTGTTTATTTTTATATCAATTATGATTCTTATTCCTTTATTTTTTTTTATCCTTTTGCTAAATTTATTCCTCTTTTCAATTTCACACTTTTAGGAGATTTATTTTGTTTTTCAAGTTTTATCCTCATTATTTTAATTGTTATTTTTTAAAATCTTTTGTATAATTGATTCCATTTTGAATTTCATCATTGAATATTTGATTGATTAAAAATTATACTTTACGGTTTTTGTTTTTAATTGGATGATTAAGGTCTAATGACTAATGACTAATGTTACAAGTTTGAAAAATTAACATGAGTTTGGTCAAATATCCTGGGTTGGCTTGGCCTTGACAAAGACCAATTATTATTATAAAATAATAATTTAATATTAAAAATAAATATTAAATAGTTTCAATTATTTTCAAAAATAATTTTAAAACGCAATGTTAAACAGGTCATATGTATCAATAACATTTTATTTAAGAAAATTGAATATTTATAGCCTCTTAAAAAATCCCATCAATATTCTCTGCTTGAAACAATAGAAATTGCTATGATTTCAATGAATATTTACCCACACCTTTTGTTGAGAGAAATTATTTGTATTTGAAGGGAGCTAAACCCAAGCAAAACTAAATTTTGAAACTGATTAAAGGTATTATTTAATATTATGTTTCAAAAGTATTTTTGAAACAATTTAGAAATTTTTTATTTTTATTTAAATTAATTATTTTTTGATGTTTTCAGATGATTTTCATATACCGATGTTTAAAATATTAAAAAAAATCATTTTAATATATTTCTAAATAAAAAATATTTTTAAAAACAATCCCAATTATATTTTCAAATATAGAGATTGAAAGTGATTTGCCATTATTACTAGTTGAAGAGACTCTATTTCAACTTAATCCACCGCACATGTATCTAGTTGCGTGGGATCTACGTTCCTGTGATATGAATTCTAACCATTTCAATCCGGAAGATGCCTAATTGCTTGCTTGTTGAGATGAACTCAGCTTCTATTTTTATATTTTTAATAATTTTAATATACTGATATCATAAATAAAAATATATTTTATATCACGTCTCAAACATACAATATTATATAAACTAATTGTGGTTTGCTTATTCATATTTAGAGTATGTTATATTGTGATCGCAATTATTTTTAAAATATATTTTTTGGTTTAAAGTATATTAAAATGTTTTTTTTAATTTTTATATAAGCTATCAAAAATAATTTAAAAACACTAAAAGTTTTTTTTTTTTTTTTAAATAATCATTTTCAATCTTTTTAAACGAGGATAACACTTCAACAAGAATGACAAGACCCGAATGCTCGTAAATAAATATTCAGGCAATGGTTTGGTTTTTATTTACTTGTAATAAATATTCAGACAAATTTATAAATAATGTATTGGCAAATTAATGACATGTCCTTCGATGGTGATGGATGACAATACGTGCACACAAAAGAAATATCTTCAAAAATTCGAAGTGCACGCGATGAAAAAATCACCTTCAAATCATATTAGTTGAAGCACGATTTTTTACGAATCTTTGATTTTATGTTATTTTTTACTATTTTTATATGGTGATATTAAAAATAATATTTTTTTAAATAAAATATTATTTATATATATTTTCAAATAAAAATATTTTGAAAAACTATTGATATCTAAATGAGCTATGAATTCACTTGCAATGTAATAGAAAAGCCATCATTGTTTTTAATTGCAAATCAAAAGCTTGACATGTGTATTCAATAAAAATAACTCAAGAATTACATATAATAATAATAATAATAATAATAATAATAATAATAATAATAATAATAATTTGTTGAATTTAATTAAATATTGGGTCAAGAAGTTATGATAAAAATAATATTTCTTAGAAAAAAAAGACCTAATATTTATTTTAATTTGAGATCAGGTCTCTAGAATCTTGATTAATTTGAATAAAAAAACTAGATTCATGGTTTGCCCTAATGATTTTATATTAATTTTAAAAGGCTTGTAATAAGTTGAGTTAAAGTTTTATCACTCCTATGATAATGTTTGGGTTGATGTTCTGTAATAAAAGAAATAGAGATAGTCAAGGGAGAGAGGACAAGATGGATAATGGTATATAAGATGCAAGAGTGTTCGTCTTTATATTTTGTTTGATATTTAATGGTTGATAAAATAGAATAAAATATAAAAAAATCATTTCACCACTGAGAATATAATTTATATGTGTTTCAACAAGTCCTGCAGCAGAAGTCAGATTGTTCTGCAGCTTCTTAACACTTGTAAACCCATCCCGATCGAGTTCCATATGGTGATTCCCTTGTGGTGTTGTCCAAAGAGGATAGAGACGATCATGCCAAAGGGTTTTCCTGTGCCTACATAGCCGATCACTTCTTTATCCAGGAGAAAACATAAACCGAAGATTAGTTAGTTTCACACACCCAAGATCATGTCTACAAGGAGAATAGCGTGATGACAGAGAACTTGTGATCTGCAAAGCAGGTTTCAAGTTCGAGTAAGGATGTGCACTCCCTACAAGAGTCCAAGACAACTAGAGTTTTACTCATTTACCTTAACCTACAAAATATACTTTCCAAAGAGTTAGGTTTCATCACATCGAGAGAAAAAAATAATGCCAAGTTGGTGGAATTTCATATTGTTAACAACTTAAGTTTTTAGGTGATATGGTTCGTTAACATAGTATCAGAGCCTTGTTGACCCAGTAGTTACGAGTTCAAATCTCACCACCCCCATTCTATTTGATAAAAAACAAGCACAAGGTAAGGTGGGTCTTTGCAAGTTTCAAGCCCAAAAAACTTTCACTTGAGGGGGTGTGCTATAGAGTAATATAGATCATACTTAACAGCTTAATATTTTAGATGAGATGGTTCTTTAACACATATTGCAATAGCAACTCATGTAGCGAGTTTAGAATGATCGGAATCATAGTAAAGCAGCAACACCCTAACGACTGATATTTCAGGTAAGACTTGCTATAATGGACATAATAGGGAATGAAAAACACAAAAGGTCTTATGTTGATTCAGGTTGTCCTAACGAAAGACATAACAAAAATGTTAGATATTATTTTCCAAGAACAAAGACGAAGCCGCAGTTAATCTCAATTGAAAACTGGGGGCTGGCCTGATCTGAATCAGGCAAAACCCGGCCGGGCCTTCAAGTGGCTCAAAGAAATCATCTGACCTCAACCCGATACAAAATTTAATTATTTAAAACATGTATAACCTATCTTTACATGGACTGTTTCTTAATTTGTTTTATAGAATATTACAACTCAAATATTTTTTTAGAATATTCTAGATTAACCCAGAAAATGGTATCTAGTCAGTTCCATCTCGGACAGGTTTAACAAGGGAGAAGCAGTGTTGGTCGGAGTGAAGCCAAACATTGCATGTGGATGTGGGGTTAACTTCAACTTATGATCAGCCGAGATCATTGAAAGTTCTAACACCACTCGTCTAGAAATCACGTACACAGGCACGTGATAATAATATTAGATGTTACGTACAGATAGACAGACTAAACTTTTAAAAATTGAGGTCAGGATGGGTATATTTTGAGTTCATTATAAACTCGGCCCCTATAGTTTAGCATAGGTAATTAATTAGTCATTGGGGTTTCAAAAACTATTATTCAGTCCATATAGTGTATTCATTAATAACTTAATATCTTCATCCATTTCTTTCTTTCTTTCTTTCTTTTTTTATTTCATTTTGATTGGAATTAGATTTTGAAAAAAAAAAAGACAAAGCAAATGATGTTTTGTGCATATAAAATATTATTTTTTATATTTGTTGGGATATATAAAGTTGGACCCTATTACCTTATTGGAAGCTCGGTCATAAAATTAGATGTTGTTTGGCAATGTGGTGCAAACTGCATTTTAAGGAAAACGTAGTTTGCACCCATTTGGTAATCAGAAAACCACAATTTTAATTGCGGTGGGACCTGCCAAAATCACGGTTGAAACGCCATTTACGAGAAGTAGAAAATAGATGTTTTTGGTTGCGTTTTGTTACCGTTGGAATCACTGTTCAGTCCTCTTTCTCTGTCCAACTCCGTCAATGAATCGATACTGAAACAGATCTAGAGACCCTTATATATATATATATATATATATATATATATATATATATATATATATATATATATATATATATCGGTTCATATTTGTTATTATAATTAAGTATAAAATACATTAAACAAGGTTTTTGTCAATAATATATTCCCTTGTAATTACTATGTGGATAGTTTTGCAAATGCCTTGTCGATTATATTTGTTAATTTAGAAAATAACTACTTATTTAATTACTCTATTCTATTTTTTTTATATACGTATTCAAATATAATAAAATTTACTCTCAAAACCAATGATTTTTTTTATATATGTATTCAAATATAATAAAATTTACTCTCAAAACCAATGATTTTTTTTAAAAAAAAAACTTAATTTGGCATAATCTATTATTATCATACATATCAAATAGTAAACTTGTTAATAACATACCAGTGTAAGTATTTAGGTATTAAAATGTTGGAAACAAGTTTTACTTCAACAAGCTGGGAACAAAACAACTGCACACAGGAGAGTTTCTGCAGCCACTCATATGGGCTGCGCGCCCTCAGCTGTGAAAATACAATGTCGACTGGTACAATTTGCAGGTGCCGGAGAGTGCAGGGCTGGTATACAAAAAACAAAAATTTACAAACCCATTGAAGGGTCATTAATGATCGAATCATCCTGATCATTGAAAAGATTTCTTGTTAACCCAGAATTTGCTAGCAAGTATGCTGCCGGATTGATGGCATCTCGGTAGACATGTTGAGCTTTGACTTTCCAATCCCTTGCAATAAGAATCCCTGGCTTTGAGTATTATGCGTTGACGATCAAAGTTATTGACTAGCTGGCCGCCGGCAAGAACGTGGAAACAATCGAATCAACTTTCTTTCATGAAGCTCTTATGTCGTTGCTAAAAAGAGTGAAAACAGCACCTTTCTTTCATGAAATTTCCTGGGTGTTGCTAGAAAGAGTAGAACAGTTCATTTGCATGGAACATGCAAGCTTTAATTGCTTCTGTGACGAAGTTTCGTTTCCTATAATTTAGTCAAACGGAAAGTGGATTATAATTTTTTGCACAGTTGACATGCTTGAAAAGTTGGAAGTTGAGACCCGTTTTATACATTGTCTTCTTCGTGGAAACAACGGCCGAGAACTTTTTCAGAAGAAAAATTAACTGAAGGCATACTGTGCCTAATCAACCAGATGAACGTTTGTCAGTCACAGGATTAAATTTGGCAATAAACTTTTTTTTTTAATATATTTTGTGGACCTAGATGAACGAGTAATATTCTAATTGTTCTAAGTTCTTGCAAGAGATATATATCCTAATTTAAACTTCAAATCTGCTGCTGTGCAGATTATAAATTTTGTATCTCAAGTGGCTCTTGGGACATAAACCTTGTCCCCTAAAACATCCTTATATGGATCGTTGAAAAGCATAGCCGGTCAAGAAATTCGAGGCATTGAAAAGGAAAAGACAGGAGTTTGAATCTCCTTCTCTTCTTTTTTTCGAGAATTGAAAATACTGCTTCAATTAATGCTCACCTGTATCAATGATGTGATATATGAACAAAAGGTTGCCCCCCCTCATGATTTCAAGGCCAACCAACTCGATGGGAAGAACCTTAAACTTGGCAGAGTCTGGTGATTTTCAATGTTGTTTATGGTAATTTGCAGTTATATTTATTCACATCTCAAAATGTACAGCTTCTCTACAAAATGAAAGAAAAAACAGTTTCAAGGATAATCGAAGCAGTTTTTGAAGACCATAAACAGGGTTTACAAATTGTACCCTTTAAGATTTCATGACTGCTTCATACAAATCTCGCCTGTTAAGTGGCATGGCCTCTAACAATTTTCCGCCGTCGCAACTCCGGTGTAGGAGAACCTCGTCGTTACCTTCGGTAGTTATCTTTACCAGGTGTCTCTTACGATACTCTTTGTTATTCGATGATGGCTCCATCACATCATCTGCAAATCGCACTTTCTTCCTGTCCTGACATGATCTCCTCGATCCTGCAGGTTGAAATTCAAAGTTTTTGTTTCTCTATTCTTGTCAGGGAAAAACAGAAGTTGAAGGGGGAAAAGAACAAAGATCTCATACCCGCTAATTCGAGCTCCATCTTCTTCATGAAATCAGAGAGGAGACGTTTGTGGACTTGACGTGCGATGAGAACTACACTTCCTGAAACGGCGAAGGCAGCCATGAAACCAAACCCCATAGAACCTGCCATGCTTTCTGGTTTATATTTCTCTCTTATGGCTCTCTCTCTTTCTCAACTGGGCTAAAACTTTCTGGTCTCCAGCGCTATAAGAAGGGAAATTTCATGATTTCTGTAGACAAAGACTTGGAAAAGGCCGAAGATGTGAAAAGAAAGGTGGGAGACACGATGATGAACATTGGCAGTCGGAACGGAAGGCTATGGAAAGTTCGTGGTGTTCTTCATGTGAAAGGGAAGAATGAGTCTGGAATTGGACGGCCTGTACAAGGAAATTTACCT
The DNA here is from genome assembly GCA_027405865.1 of Salix purpurea. Lineage (NCBI taxonomy): Eukaryota > Viridiplantae > Streptophyta > Magnoliopsida > Malpighiales > Salicaceae > Salix > Salix purpurea. Next base: position 3,872,972 of record JAOWLH010000002.1, on the reverse strand, counting down.
GTGCCTCCATTAATATAACATAATTAAGACTTGGGGTCCGAATTTATTACATCATATGTGCGAGATTAAACCATTACATAAACATAATAATAGGTTTCTTGAGTCCATTTATTCATTTGTGAGGTGTTTCTTCTTTCACAACAATAGTGCATAGTTGACTATAAATATCTTTTTCTTTTATTAGAGTTTGACAGGAAATGTTCAACATTTTTACTTCTTGTTTCATATTTTCAATGGAAGAGGATGACCTTAAATTTAATCCAAACTCCCTTGATGTTGTTTCTTTTTTTTTTAAAAAAAAAAAAAAAAAACTAGTGGTATTGTATTTTTTTTCTTATGTAAAAAACTACTAGAATTGCTGATTTCTTGTTTTAATTTTTTTTAAAAAATATTTTTGAAATGCAGTGTCAAAACTCTAAATATGGTTGGATGCTAATTAATTAGCCGCCTTTAAAAGGAAAATTCATCGGATTTTTTATTTTTATTTTGAATCCATAATCTATTTATAGTAGTATTTGTGTCGATGTTTAAATTTGTTGGTTCATTGACTTCAAAGTTCAATTAACCCAATTTGAATTTGATATCATATGAAGAATCTACCCCCTACAAGTTTCCAACTTAAGTTTTATGGTTAAGATTGTAAATTGCAAGACATGTGATTAAAGAATGCTTCCAAATAAAATTTAACCAATTATTTCATTAAAATTTAAATTTCTTTAAATTAAAAATATTTTTTAAATTATTTTGATTCACTAATAATAAAAGTAAATTTTTAAACAATAATCACTTTAAAAAAACACAGCTACGATTGAACTTATTAAAATAATAGTCATTTTCTGCGCGACCAAAATAGTCAAATGATAAACCCATAGAATATAGCGGTAAGAAATTAAAAATACACGTAACCGCTGCACCTTCTAGAAGAGGCCGTTTCAACTAACTCCATAATCACACTGTATTTTTATTATGTTATTGTATAGTATTTAATTCTTCTATATATACTTATTTAAGTCAAATCTCTTCATTTAAATATTATATTTTCATTCAAAAATAACTTTTACTTACACAATAATATAACTTTAAAGGATATTCATAAAATACTTATTTATTCATGTAAACTTAATTTATATTTAAATTGCATATGATTCGAGTACACTATTTTAAACAAGAACATATAAATAAAAAACGTAGTGGGGGTGGTGGTGGTTGACAATTAATGATTTAGCTGACTAAAACAAATTAGTCAAGCCAAATAAACCAGCTTTGAGCTCGTACGAGAGCAAGTTAACCGGCACTGGACAAAACTGTGAAAAATTGACGAGAACCTGAGATCTTGACTCATTCCAGACAAGACGAATTCAAGGGTAGAATTTTCCAGGCGACAACCATGCCGAGCAAGCAAGCAAGCTTGCTTAGTTTGAACCCTTGATGCTTGAACGTCACGCTGGAGTTTATAATTAACAGTCAAAGTTTTCATCTTAATTACTATATTCTTAATTGAAAATCAATTTTAAAAATAATCACAGTTTATTGCCAAACAAAGAGAAATAAACACATAAACTTCAGACAAGAAAATGTTTCTCATTAAACTGGGATTGTATCAGCAAAGCTGACCTTCGTCAAGCTGCAGTACTAGTAGCTAGCTGTAAGAGTTGACCACTTGAAAGTTCAACCCATCATAGATAGAAAGAAATGTACGCAAATTAATCAAAGAAGAAGATGTAAATCCTGATCAGCCCATTTAAGCTTCTTGCTTAAGAGCTTGAAAGAAATCATCAGGAGGTGGAGTAGAATACAGGGTGGAGAAGGAGATGGAGAAGGTACATGAGAAGGAGAGGAACACTACCCCGTACACAATCCTCAGAGCCATCTTCATCAAACCATACAGGGGATTATCTTGAGGTCCACAGAGACAAAGAGAGAGGTTGGTTTTGGACTGGATATGGAATTTGACTCCATTAAAGTGAGAAGCTTTAGCTTTGAATTTGGAATTTGAAAATCCAAAGTGGATAAGCCTATGTTTTTTTTTTTAAAAAAAAAAACAAATCTTTTCCACGCGTGCCCAGGAGATAGGGTGTGTTTGACTGCCACGTGGGAGTTGGGGATAGGAAGTTTTGTTTATTATTTTTATTATATTTTAAATAAATAAATAAATGCTTCTGCTCTCCTCCTCTGGCTAAAACGTATGAACAAAGAATGGGATTTTCATGATGTAATGAATGTTAGCAATGTAAAAATCTTGCAAGGACCATGGTAAAGACACCCTTCTCTGTGATTTTCAAGTAGATTTAATTATGACAAGTCAAAATTGATAATATATACTGTTTGTGGGCAAAACCGAAAATAGCTAGAGCCAGGGTAGCTCCCTCTCTTACAATCGGCCATTGTTATCATGTTGGTTTATTGATATATTATAGTTATTACGACTAGAGAATCCAGGGTCCATAGCTCAGTGGTAGAGCATTTGACTGCAGATCAAGAGGTCACCGGTTCGAACCCGGTTGGGCCCTTTTTTCGCTTTCTTTCTTTATTATTTTTTATGAAAACTGATTGATTTTATGTGTGTTTTAAATGATTATTTTAATACTAAATTAATAAAATTGTATTAGATAAAATTTGTTAAAAATAGATTTTTTTGATTTTTGTATCAAGTGATTGAATGTTGTTATTATTTTAATTGTTTTGATAATTTTTTAATTAATAGATTGTAAAATTATAATCGCTAAAATTAATTGAAAATGTGATATGTGTTTTGTGTAACACACTGATTGATTATTGTATAACTTTTATTTATTTGATGAATTATTTCATTAGCAAATAGTAAAATTGCAATTGATAAAATTTAGCACAGATAAATAATTTGTTTTACGAAAGAAATAATTTGGTTGCTGATCTTATTTTAACTGCTTGGGTAAAAATTTAATTGGTAGATAGCAAAATTGAAATTAATCAAATTGACTAAAGATGAGTTATTTGTTGTCTGCAATATATTTATTGTTTGTTGGGCATGTTTGAACTATTTTATGAATAATTTCTTTGAGAGATGACAAAAATGCAACTCCTAAAATATATTAAAGATTATTTATTTGCTTTCTTTTTTGGATTGGTTGATTGTTGTTATTGTTTTAATTGTATGCATAATTATTTAATCGACAAATTGCTAAATTGCAATGGAGATAATTTATTGAAGATAAGTTCATTATATTTTGCAGTCAATTGATTAATGGTTGAACTTCTTTTAATTGGTTGTTGATTTATTTAATTGGCAGAGAGCAAAACTATAATTCTTAAAACTTATTGAAGATTAGCCATCCCCCCCCCCCCCAGCAAATTGATTTATTGTTAGACGTGTTTTAACTATTATGATAATTATTTAATCGGTACATAACAAAACTCTATTAAAAATGAGTTATTTGCTCTTTGCAGCAAATTGATTAATTTTTAAGCGTGTTATAATTGTCTGAGAAATTATTTAATTGGCACATCGTAAAATTGTAATTAATAAAATTCATTAAATATAAGCTATTTGCTCTTTGTAATAAATTGATTGATTGTTTTGTATATTTTATTTGTTTGGTGAATTATTTCACCAACACATAGTAAACTTGCAATTGATTAAGTTTAGCACAGATAAGCAATATGTTTTCTGCAACAAATAATTTGATTTTTGGTTGTGTTTTAACTATTTATGTAATAATTGCAATAAAATAAATTTCTTAAACATTAATTATTTGTTTTTTCTACCCGGCTGGTTCATGGCTGGGCTTGTTTTCACTGTAGATAATTATTTTAGTTTGGATTTATGTATCCATACTCTTAATTTTGACTTTTAATTTTTATTGTTATTTATATTTTTATTAAATGCAGTTTGCGTTAAAAAATCGAGAAAGTTTAGCTTTAGTAGTGTGAAATGAGAGTGAAACTTTCTTTTATACATGTATAGTAAATCTTCTATTGTTAGTGATTTGTTATCTTTATGTTTTTTTTTTCTTTTGTTTAGTTTATCTGTAGCTTGATATATTTCTAGTTTAAAATATTTTTCTGTAAAAAAATTAATTATTTAATATATAATTAAATTTGTTTCTCATATTATTATATTAAAAGTATTTCAGAACACTGAGATTGAATTAATTTGAGATTTGAAGGAAAAAAAGTTGGTTCATTTTTTTACACATATTTTAAGGTGTTAATATGAAAAAATTATCACAATATATAATTAGCCTCACTTATTCTTCAAGTAAAAAGTACAAAAAAATAATATTATCATTACTCTAAAAGTCTTATTTATAGTAAAATGAATATATATAAAAACTAAATAATTGAAAATTTTGTAAGTTGATTATTTAGCTTAGATGTATAGCATTATAAAAAAAATTATAGGATCATTAAATTGTTTTTTACATGTTATCCACAATGAAATGAAAATATTAAAAAAAACTAAATAATCAAAAGTTTTGTAGGCTGATTATTTTGCTAAGATACATAGTATTATAACAAACAAATATCGGGCCGTTAAAATTTTTTCCACATGTTAAGAAATTTGGTTTTGGCTGTGGCGAAGCACAAGGTAGTTAGCTCATATATTTTTCAATTGTAGATAAATTGGCCAAGTTTTTCTACACATTTTGTTTACATGTTACATCATATTTTTTTATTTACATAAATATCATATATAAAAAGGTTGTAAAAGTTAATTTTTAACAAAAACAACATAGACCAATGAATTATTTGGATTATTATTTTCATTGTTATTATCATAAATGTTAATATAATCAAAATTATTATTATTATTATTATTGATATGCTCTATATTATTTTATGAGTTTTTGTTATTATTATCATCAAAGCAATAATTATTAACACCATAAGCCCTATAACCATTATAATAAATAACAATAGCTATCATTATTATGATTAATAATGTTACTATTCTTATCAAGATTATAATAAATAAAATTATCATTACTGTTAATGTTAAAAAATATATATATATCAAATTACTTTCAGGAATATAAAAAGTTTAAATTTTTAACAAAAGAGTAAGTAACAAAAAAAAAAAAACTAAAACTATTATTATTATTGCATAAATAATTAAAAAATCTAAATTACATCAAAGAATAAAAAAAATAATTACAAAAGAGACCATGGTTACGACACCCTTCTCTGTGATTTTCAAGAAAAAAAATCTTGAGATAGATTTAATTATGACAAGTCAAAATTGATAATATATACTGTTTGTGGGCAAAACCGAAAATAACTAAGCCAGGGTAGCCCCCTCTTTAACAATCGGCCATTGTTATCAAGTTGTTTTATTGATATATTATAGTTATTACTAGTAAAGAATCCAGGGTCCATAGCTCAGTGGTAGAGCATTTGACTGCAGATCAAGAGGTCACCGGTTCGAACCCGGTTGGGCCCTTTTTTTGCTTTCTTTCTTTCTTTATTATTTTTTCATGCCATTGTGAGGGATTTTGTGGACGAGCAATAGAGAATTATGGTGTATATTGATGTATATCCATTACTCATGTAATAAGAAATCACCATAAACATGATGTTTATACAACAATGATCAAAAATCAAATCTGAAAAGTCATCATTTGATTAGTTTTATTGTGATTGAAGACAGTTATGAGCATCTGCCTCGGAGCTTCGAACTGTAAGGAATATATCTAGAACAGCCAGGTCGATTGATCTTTAGCTCCTGATCCTTCCAGCCATGTTTCATGCACATGCATGTAAGTTGCCCCAGAAACACCGTCCTTCTAAAACACCAAAAAACATTATAATGTAATCATGCAATGAAGAAAGTCTTGTTTGAGCAGAAACTCGTTTATTGATCTCAAGGTTTACCTTCATGTTTATTATGCATGTGATCACACAACCTTGCTGCTCATCACCTGCAGGAATTGACAAATAGTTAAGTTGGGAGATATGAGAAGGTGGCACACAGATCTCCATTCCTGATTATGGGATCCTTCATATCGAAGCTTTTGCTCAGTAGGGCATAAACTAAAATATGCAAGCAGCTAATCTATGTTTATATTTTATCAAAATGTCTTCAGATAAAAGCATAACTACAAGAAATTAATCGTTTGCAAACTGATTGCCCGTGCATATATACCAGCACCAACTCCAAAAACTGTCAGTCCATTGAAAGAGCTGCGCTAGATGCTTCACTTGGTGTTAATATGGAATCCATAGGTATATTTCAAGGGGAATGCTAGTGGCAGTCACTTTGACAGCCACTAGATATACCCTCTCCACATTAGAGGCCACGAGCCAATAATCTATAAATTTGTTACTGGCAAATAGTTTAACCATTTTTATTTCTACTCTTCTCTTCTGACTTTTGAGACAACTATTGGCTATTAAAACTGACATCCCCCCTAACCGCTTAGCAAACATAAGGCCATATTGTGATGCTGAGCTCAAAACTGAAATTGCAACGAGGATTGACCGTTCAAAATAGATCTAGAAAAGAAACTTCACATGAGTAATTAAGAAAGCAAGAACCAGAACTGAACTTTTCTGATTTTAAAGCTGAAGAAGTAAAGTATGCTTAGATAGTTGTCCAAATATTTGGATGAAGACCAAGTTGCTAGCAAACTGAAAGGGGAAAAAAATTAAAAAAGTGAGGGATAGGAGATGGCTAGTTGAAACAAACAGAGTGTTGGTCCTTTTCAATTTTCTCATTTTACTTTCTGGAAGAAATCAATTACAAACTTCATTGTTTAAGAATAAGTAGGTGATGGTTGTTTAACCGGTGGTGCCAAGTATCTTTTGCTGTACTTTTGCAACGTGGATTCTTACATTGAGCACGGGTTCCTAGCATCTGACACAACTACAGAAGCTAGTATTCCCCATGTTCTAAAAATCAAGCTAGTCTGTGTGTACGAGATTTTCCATCACTGTTTAGGGTCTAGCAACCACACCTTTATTATCTACACATGGTATCGCTCTTTCCTTTCTATGATTACTTGGCTCAACTTCCTCATTTGTTTTTCTATTTGCATAGCTTTATCTCCCAGATCTTTCAATTTCTCCTTGAAATAGCCTGTCCAATTAGTGAACTAGAAATAGCTGAAATTTCTCAAATGTTATTATTATCCGTTGCAGATATGGTTATTGCTGTGGGCATGGTTTCTTTTCTACCTGATGGGACATTCACTCTGGTCACAGATTAGTGGCAAAATAAAGCATCCATAGCATCCATAGTACCTAGTTAGAATAAAGCATAACAGTAGCTTAGATGTGTTTGTCACTCGCCTAAGCAGGTCAAGTTCTAAAGGCTCATCCTGTTTACAGCACCCATGTGAAGGCATGTGCCGGTCTAACAAAAAAAAAGAGAATCCAGTTGTAAAGAGATCCCTGATCAGTTCAAGGTCATTCGGTAAACCAATTACAGCAGAAGTATGGGCTAAAACTTAAAAACCTTGTATTGGGACAAAGCAGAAGAAATTTAAATAGATGGGGTCAAACAAAAGAGGAAACTGTTCTGGTCTCACTGGCTTAGAAATATGTCATAAAATGCACGAGAGAGTGTGTGAGAGAAAGAATGGACATCTTATCATCAGTTTTATTGTCAATGCAATCATTACCACTAGGAGGTCGATCTTACCAGATAATTCCCATTTGTTGAACTTTACCAGCCATGTATCCAGGCCAGTCTGTGTAGATAGTACCCGATCAACCCATACCCGAAATTGTTGGCCCTGTTTGTCACCATAGTAGTTCCTCATTCCAGTTATAGCACCACAAAGAGGAAGTTCAGCACCAGATGGATGGACAAGAATACCAGATGCATCCTGCCAACAAAAGGAAAACTTATATCATGCTAGAGGAAGAAAGGGAATCTGGAAAAGCAAAAAAAATAATTTAAGAAATTGGTTGGTGCATTCATGTATGCAAAAAATTGGTTCGTGCATTCATGTATGCAAGCAAATAAGATGATGGTGGATAAGTTAAGACCTTATCAGATGTAAAGGACTTGTGAATTGTTTCAGGTCTGCTTTTTTTTTTGAAAAATCCACCTCCTAAGAGACAACATTCAGGAGTCCCATTTAATATGGATACTAATTTATCACATATGCTTTATAGCTCTTCATATTTTTAAATAATCCACTCCAGAGCATTGACTCTAGAGGTAAGTGGGTGGATTGGTACTGTCAATGTGAACTGCCGTTCCAGTTTTTAACTAAATTCATTCTAACCAACTAAACAGGAAATCCAATCCTTCATGTTGTGTAGCAGAAAGGATTAAAAAACTGTATCAGCCACAAGCTTACTTTTCTGTTCATCATCCACAAGGCTTTTGGTCGAGAAAAGGTATAAAAAAATCATAATCAAGCACAATGAGACAGATCTTCCATTTATAACAGATTAATATTCTTAGCAAATGTATTTGCCCAACTGAAAAATGTAAGAGAACCAAACAAAAAAAGTCACCTGGGCAATTTAATGCTCAGCTGGAACATTATTTTCCTCAAAGAAAGTGAAATATGGATAAATCTAGTTTATTGTCTATACCAATGAAAAAGTGGAGGCATGCTTGTTTCTTGCTTCTATAAAATACTCCACAAGGAAAAGGAAAATAAAATAAAACCAGGAAGTCCTCTAGAGCAACATGTAGAAACGAAAGTAAAAGAGGATTAGTAAACATACACAATCAGCTTTCACGCTTGCCAAATATATCTCACAGTTCTCAACCTCTGCACGCCTCCATCTTTCATAGAACAAGAAAAATTTCACTATTTCACTACTGGCACTGACATTTTCCAACTCAGAGTCTGAAAAGTTGGTTATATCTCTTGGAGAAGTATTGGGGCCAAGGTTAAAATGACCAATGGCTTGTATGATGCCAGCCGCACACCTCTCAGTCGCATGGATTATTTTAGGATTGCCTTTAGCATTTTCAGCATGCCATTGCAACAACTCTTCTTGTGCATTGCTAACCTGGACAGAGAAATAATGAATAAATAGATAATAGATGAATGACTTATGAAGGCAATCTCAATTTCCCATTGAATTGTTATGGCAGACTGTAAATACCCACCATCACTCCATGTACATCTGGAATGCTGAACAGCTCAGCATCATTTCCAGAATCACCACAAACAAGAGTATTGGTAGGTAGTTTTCCCTCAGCCTTAAATTTCTTATGTAAGTATGCAAGAGCTTGCCCTTTGCCAGCTCCTTGGGGTAGTATATCCAAGTCCATTCCACCACTATAAATAATTTTGACATCCAACTATAAAAAAGCAAAAAAGAAAGAAAAAGAAGGAAGAGGAGAAGAAATTTGAAAATTAAGTTAGATAAGGTAGCACCTGCTAAACTGTACTAAAAAGAACACAAAGTTAGGGGGGAGGAATAAGATATGAAACCACCATAATGACATTTCAAAAAGCATTGCATGTACTAAGGCAAAGATAAATGATATTTAAGTGTAGAACAAACTTGCAACTCACCCCGTGTTTTGCAAATATCTCTGAGAGGGCCTTTATCACGTTCCGAGCCTTGTCTTTATCAACATAAAAGCTGACCTTGTGAGGCCGTTGCTCAGTTTCTGACTGCATTACCCCGTAGATTTCATTTATTCAGAGATTTCAAGCCACCAAACTGTTTTCTTCAATGTCCCAAACTATATTCTCATTTCCAAAGCAACACACACAATCAGAGAATCCAATGGGCACAAGTTCTTAACCATACCTGAAGAATAAGTTCTGAAAACTTGCTTGCTTCCTCAGTGACTATGTTCCTATCCCATTTATGATTCAAAACTTCAACCCAGCCATCATCAGGCACCATAGAGGTGCCATATGTGATCTCTGTTCCCACAGACATTATAGTTATATCAGGTGTTAACATGGGTTTCTCTTTTCTCAACTGTTTGTAAAGTGTAGGTGATCTTCCAGTGGAGAAAACTAGCAGAGAATCATGACGATATCGTGCCTCCCATAATGCATTGAACCTAAGAAGAGACATGTTCTCCGGATCATGATGATCGACCTGCAACAAGAGCATATTGTAATTACCACAGGCACAAGAATATAAATGAAACAAGAAGAAACCAAACAATTACAAGACGCACCATTGTATGATCAAGATCCGAAACTATCATGAGGCGAGCAGGAGCGTTTAGCCTATCCATCACTTCTTACACAGAACCTTAACTCTATACAAAAAACGAATCAATTTTAACTATAGTAGCATGCATGAATAGCAATCCTTCGCTATCAACACAAGCCTAAGGTATTTTCTCCAAGAAAAAAAATTTAACTTGGTATTATGCACAGATCATGAGCTTCAAAGAGAATCACTAATGCTGGTTATTGAAGGTACTGTTAGAATAGAAAAGTTTCATAGTTTCGGCTATCCATAAAATTTGCACAGCAACTAGTTAGAGTTTGTGTCTTAGGCAATGATTTTAAGGATAAACTGCATAAATAATATTGGAAATTAAAAATAAAATAAAAAGTCACTGTAAACGAACTGATAAATACAAAAAACAAAACTAATTAAAAAGCATAAGACAGAGAATGAATAAAATACAGAAATTAGGATCAAAGACATACTAATCAACAATAGGAACAATAAACATTTCCATTACCAAAGGTCCCTAATATGACTGTAAGAAATAAAATCCTATTTCTGAAAAAATCCCACATCAGAAAAAATCGAAAATAAAAGTCCCATCTTCCATAACTTCGCCTCCCTTTTCCCTTCAGCGCACTTATAAGCAACCTATCCAAACAAAATATATACAATACGGAAGTGCAAAGAGAAACCCGAAAAAGAATCTGAAAAATATAAAAGAAACATGAGCAAATAAATGGAAAAACAAGAGCTTTACAATATGATCATTACTATTACTGCTACAAAATTGCTGTGATTGTCATTCTGGAACTGAATCAAAGAAACCTAAATGAAATGGCAGGAAAAGATTATAAATTGGTACCCTTTTCTTAATATTTTCTGCTGCTGGTAGTGGTGGGATGTGATAATCTCGTGTTGGATCCAAATTCGTTGGCGCTTCTTTTGTAAAGTGAAAGATTAAAAAGCCTCCAAGATTGTGGAGAAAGAAAGAGAACTACACAAGCAAAAAAAAAAAAAGGTCATTAATTTTTTTTCCTGGACACTTGTACAAAAAAGAAAAGGCCACATGGATTAGTGGGGGCCAGTGATTGGTTGTGGGACCGACCTACATCAATGGGAAGGCTGGTGATCTTGTTCGTGTGGTCGAAGAATATATGAGAATACATATTTATTTGGTAGAAGGGATAGTAAGATTGTGTTTGATATTTGATAGTTATTATTGTTTTAAAGTGTTTTTTAATATTATAATAATAAATATTTTTATTTTTAAGACTTATTTTTATATCAAATTAATTTAAAATAAAACAAATCTCTTAGTTAATGTTTGATTACTTTCATGGGATATGAGAGACAAAAATAATGAAGATTTAAATATATTTGGTTGAAAAGATAAAAATAAAAATATAAAATAAGTTTGTTTATGGACTAGATTTCCATACTTTCAAAATATGAGATACATAGAGTACATGTCCTTAAATATAAAATTTTATTTTATTTTGTATTCCTAAAATATACTTTTTTTAAAAAATCTCAATTCCAAGATTAACCAACTAAGACATGTAAAAATAAGAATAATTATTATCATAGAATTAAAAACCTAATTTAATGGTTAATCTAAGGTAAAACCTGACTTATTGATCAAGCTATGACTCAAGTTTACTAGAGTCAATATAAGAATAAAAATAATTATAGAATCTGATTTGGAGGTCGATTCGGGGAAAAGTCTAGGTCACAAGTGAGGTTGACCATAACCCGAGTCAATGCAAGGATAAAAAAATTATTATTATAATTTTAAAATCTAACTAGAGACTTGACTCAAGACAAGACCCGAGTCATATGTTAATAGAGTCAACATAAAAAAAATATCATAATTTTAAATTTGAATTCAAGGGGTAACATGGGGCAAAATCCGAGTGTCAAATAAAGAGGGTCAATATAAAGATAAAAAAATATCATCATAGTTTTAAAGTTTGACCTAATGATCAATTGAGGTAAGAACCTTGTCATGATTGGGAGGGTCATACTAGATTGTTTCAAGTCAATATTTGAATAAAATTAATTATTATTATAGTTTTAAAAATTAAAATTAATTTAAAAGTCAACACGAGACAAAGTTCAAGTCATGAGTTGGGAGGGTTAACCCAATTGACCTATTTAAAAATAACCAAAAAAACTTTATTTTGATAGTTTTTTTTTTTAAATTCAATGGGGTTTTGATCCGTGTTTTATCTTGGATTGACCTAGTTTCTTAACAGGGTTAAGTTAAGTTAATCCTTCCTCTATTTTTTAAAAAATTGGCCCGGTCCTAGGGAAGCCTAGTTTCAAGTCAACTTGTAAGGTCAATCCTATTTTTATAATTAGAATTATATTATTATTATTATTATTATTATTATTATTATTATTATTATTATTTTTAACACTTAATATAACTAATAATAGTAATAATATCTAACTATTTTTTATAACATGTAACAATAATATACATATTAGAGGCAAGTAAAATAGATTTTTTTCACATTTTGTTTTAACTTATGGATCATAACCAAACAAGATAAAGACATAACTTTGCATTGTCAACTAGTACAAAACACAATCTATCCTTGTTTTTTTCTTCTTGTTTCCTATATCTTCACCGTGCCCATCTCAGATACGAACCAAACATTACCTTAATCAACTACCATCTCTTATTTACTCAATAGTTAGAGTAAACAATTCTTTTTAGTATTGATGTTGTTATTCATTGAAGCATGGAAAGGGATGAATTCAATCTTACATTTTACCAAAATCCCCCCAAAATAGATCTTTTGTTTGCGGGGAGGGACATGACATGATAATAAATGATAGCAAATTTTTTGAGGCATGCAAGTAGCTACATCAGCACACGACCTCTTTCCTTCTCAGCACCGCATGGTCTACACTCTATTCTAACAACACTACTACTACTCGACAAAATCCCAACGGCCCATGTAATCCAAGCACTACACGCCCTCCTCCAACCGTTAACTTAAAATAACACAGAACCTTTGAACTTCGATTGTCCCTGTCTAGTCTCATAAGACGAAAGAATCATGGACAGGAATCCTTAAGCAGTATTCCCAAAGTGTGCAATATCACCCAACTTTTACCCCCCCTTCATTTTCTTCTTAGTAAACAGCCCAGAAAAAAAGTTTCTTTCCGATTCACTATCCACCCGTTTACTTAATCAAAACAGCTACCTCGCAGCTATTATTTCTTCGACACCCCATAAACCAAAACAAGAAAAAACTCGTATCTTTTTAATCATTCAACACCCGAAGAACGTTGAATTTTAGTTATAGTTAATAGCTATTTAGTAACATGAGTTTAGGATTCAAGACTCCTCTTTTTTATTGCCATTTCAATACTGCCCAGTTAGGGAGTTCCAGACCCAGAAGCCAAAAACATAGGATTCTGTCTGTAGAACCTGTCCAAACCTCAGTTTTCGATGGTTATAGTGTACCCAGAAACAATAAAATCAGAACTGACAATCTTGGTAAAGTAAAGTTGAATAAGGACTTTGTTTTGAGGTCAAAATCAGTTTTGACTGTGGATAAAGAGGTCGATGTTGATGCAAATGAAGGTTTGGGTAGAAAGAGGAGCAATTACGATGCAATTGTTATTGGGTCTGGTATCGGTGGGTTGGTTGCTGCTACACAGTTGGCAGTGAAGGGAGCTAAAGTTTTGGTCTTGGAGAAGTATGTGATTCCTGGTGGGAGTTCTGGGTATTATGAGAGGGATGGATATACTTTTGATGTTGGCTCTTCTGTTATGTTTGGTTTCAGTGATAAGGTCAGTTGATACTGTTTAGCACTTCTCTTTTGTTATTTGTTATGTGTGCAGTGCTCTTTTTTTTATTTGTTTGTCAATGAATTGATTTTTGATGAAAAAATCGATGTTACTGATCGAGTTTAAAGAAGATTATAAAGCAGTTTGGTCTGATGTTGAAAATTCTAATTGTGTTTGGTAGCACTTAGATGGTTTTTGGGAGAAATGAGAAATTAATAGCCTATACAAGAATTCCATTCAATCACTAATGAGCAATTTTCACGGATAGCAGATAACGAAAAAAACTATCAGATACAATTTTCTCTTTGATGAATTGTTCGATACAAATCTTCTGGAATAGGTTAACGTAGATTATGCCAAGTTTATAGGTTTTTGCTTAAATTTATCAGACTATAAGTTAGGGTTTGAACTCAATGCGTTTAGAAATCCTAATCTTGAACTTTTTTTATTGTTTATTTGTCCTTATTGTGCCAACTGAGCTATCTCTTCTTACTTCTATTCGCAATGTGCTTATATGAATCACAAAAGTCTTAAGGGTTATGTGCCTCAAATTTGCGCAGGGCAACCTAAATTTGATAACACGGGCATTGAAAGCAGTTGGCTGTGAAATGGAGGTGATTCCTGACCCAACTACTGTTCATTTTCATCTACCCAATGACCTTTCTGTTCAAGTTCACAGAGAGTACATCGACTTCATCTCAGAACTTGCTGCTAAATTTCCCCATGAAAGGGAGGGGATCCTTAAATTCTACGGTGAATGCTGGAAGGTACATAGATTGAGGTGAATGCTTACCTATCAACATTTTGCATCTACTAGTTGATCATTACTTACACCATCTTAAATTTTATCGGGTAGATATTCAATGCCTTGAACGCACTGGAACTGAAGTCACTTGAGGAGCCAATCTACCTGTTTGGACAATTTTTTCAGAAACCTCTTGAATGCTTGACACTGGGTATTTTTTTCTTTCCTTAACTCTTAAATTTACTAATTGATTTGAATGTGAGCTTTTTACCTTCTTGATGGTTTACATCAATAAATATTGTTTACACTCTGTTTATGGCTATTTACTTGCTCCAATCAGGATTTGCTTTGTGTCATCATTTGATGAAGGAAAACTGTTGCAGATTTTTGCACTCAGGCATTAATGGAATTGTAAAATTGTTTTTGAAAGTCAAGAAACTGTTCCTTAAGATTTTGTAACTTTTCTTGTTGTTCAAAGCTATTGCTGCAATAGATTAAAATAAAGCACTGTCTCCTCCGCATAAGATTTTGGAGAACTCTCAATTACTTGACAAATGCAGCAGCACTGCTTACATTACTTTCAGATTGACTGCTTAAAAGACAACGTGCTGGCCCCAAAAGATTTTGGAGCATTCTTTGATATCATATTGGTTTGGATGATCAAGAAAATGTTTTGATTCAAAAAAAAGAAGGAAAAAGAAACCTGTTACAAATGTTTATCATGATCTTCTGATTAGTTCCAAGGATGGGCTTAGGACTGTCAATATTGAAATTCACAGCACTTCTGGTCCTCGTGTCGTCTTTGCCATAACAGTCATTAAGTCTGTTTTACCATACATGCTTGTCCTCTTTGTAGCGAACTACTGCAATGAGACAAAGTCTTATTTTCTAAACCTTTTTTTCCCTGTTCTTTTTACCATGCAACTCTTTTTTTTCATGATTTTTTCTTATATGCATTTAAACAAAAAATAATTGGTTCCTTCTTTTGAACTTCTCTATTGTGACACTTCTATTCTGTGTAGCTTATTATCTACCCCAAAATGCCGGAGACATTGCTCGAAAGTACATGAAGGATCCTCAATTATTGTCTTTCATTGATGCAGAGGTGCAATACTCAAACTCAACTCCTTCTTTCGATTTTATCAGCTTTGGGTATCTACAGAGTCTTACAATATCAAAAGATGTTCTGTCTGTTGTTTTTCTACAGTGTTTCATAGTGAGCACGGTCAACGCTTTGCAGACTCCAATGATCAATGCAGCCATGGTGAGCAGTTTAAATAACTTTTGACCCCTCTTATGCATGTTCTTATCCCTTTTTTTTCCCAATTGGCACCAGGTTCTATGTGATAGGCATTTTGGAGGGATCAATTACCCTGTTGGTGGGGTTGGTGGAATTGCAAAGTCCTTGTCAAAAGGTCTGGTTGATCAGGGCAGTGAAATACTTTACAGGGCAAATGTGACCAACATCATTCTTGAGCATGGAAAGGCTGTGAGTTTGAACTAGTGGATAAATGATGAGAATTGGAATCCTTGATTTTATACATGAAAAAAATGTTTTTGTTATTTATGTTAGTTACATTGAATTTGGTAGGTAGGAGTAAGGCTTTCAGATGGAAGGGAGCTCTTTGGCAAAACTATAATCTCAAATGCTACTAGATGGGATACCTTTGGTTAGTTCTTGAAGTTCTGCCATTTTAATTTATTTGATCGGACAATAACCTTTTGCTGCTTTCCCTACACTGGGCTTTTCAGTTATCATGAAGTAAAATATGTTGCAGGGAAGTTGTTAAAAGGAGAAACCCTTCCAAAAGAAGAAGAAAATTTCCAAAAACTTTATGTTAAGGCCCCATCTTTTCTTTCCATACACATGGGTGTTAAAGCTGAGGTTCTACCTCCAGATACAGATTGCCACCACTTTGTGCTTGAGGTATTCGTTTGCTCACAAACTGAGTCCATTTATCTGGAATTGTGAACTTGATACGTGTAACTTCAATTCTTTCATTTATGTCATAGGATGACTGGACAAGATTAGAGGAGCCTTATGGTAGTATATTTCTAAGCATTCCAACTATTCTTGATTCATCATTGGCTCCTGAAGGCCATCATATACTTCACATATTTACAACGTCTTCCATTGAAGACTGGGAGGTTCAATACTGTAACTTTTGAGTGAATAGTATTACTTAATGTCTTATATCCTTCTCTCCCTCTGTCAGCTAAATTCCTAATTGCTGGTTTAAACTGTTTAGGGACTCTCGACAAAGGACTATGAGGCCAAGAAGAAGGTTGTGGCTGATGAGATTATAAGCAGATTGGAGAAGAAACTTTTTCCAGGGATCAGATCATCAATTGCTTTCATGGAGGTATATATCACATTATTATGCAATTACATACACAATGAAGAATGTAAAGAAGAGAAATTGTTTCAGGTGATGGCCCAGTGGTGCAAGCTTGGGACTAAGGGGTTTGCTCTCCCTGTAGTCTCAAGTCCGAGCCCTGTGGTCGCTAATATGATGGCCATTGGAGGCTTACATGGTCGTTAACTTCAGGGTCCGTGGGATTAGTCGAGGTGCGCGTAAGCTGGCCCGGACACCCACGTTAATAAAAAAAATGTAAAGAGGAGAAATTGTTTCGGGTGATGCAGATGAGAAGGAAATGATATTACCTTATGGACACATGCCCTGAATGATACAAATAAATTCATTAACCAACATCAAGTGATTGATCCTTTGAGAGGCTTTAAATTCATGAATATCTTTACATTTGAATAAGACTTCCCCCCTACCCATTTTTACTTGAATAACTGCATGCTTTATTTGGTGGGAGCTCATTCAAATTTCTCATATTCCAAGTATCAGTGAATGGAATACCATGCTTATCTTTGACTCTTTAGTCTTTCAAATCTGGTTTGGCCTTTAAAAGTACATGCAATCATGGTAGGTGGGTTCACCCAAGACACACAGGCGGTACCTGGCTCGTGATAAGGGTACTTACGGACCAATGCCACGCAAAACACCTAAAGGTTTATTGGGAATGCCATTCAATACGACAGTAAGTCTAATCCTGACCTGTCATGAATGTCACAATAATTGTTGTTTTTGAAATCTTTTAAGCAAGAAATACTCTTTAGGCTATTAGCCTCTTCCCTTCACCAATGGCGCTTCACTTTCTTACTTGACCTTTTAAGTCCTCTACCTCCGAAAGTGAAATGCCATTAACTCTGGATGGAGTGTTAATAGCCCCTTCCTCTCAAGTCTGCCATTTAGGTTGGGTCATGACATGATGAAACTTGCAGGCTGTAGATGGTCTTTACTGTGTTGGTGATAGCTGCTTTCCAGGACAGGGTGTGATAGCTGTAGCTTTTTCAGGAGTAATGTGTGCTCATCGAGTAGCTGCTGATATTGGTAAGCGAGAAACCTTTTCTCATTCTAAATCGGTTTTGATTTTAGGCTTAAGTGGTTCAGCTGATCATTTGTGAGAGCATGGTTAGGTCAAGTATAAATTAAAGATGTGTATTTTCTCTATTGAGGATATAATGAATACCAACCCCTTTAAAACCTTCAAGCCTTCAAGTTGTTTATATATATAGATAGATAGATAGATAGATAGATAGATCTATTCAAATATTATCCTACCTTGAGCTGCAAGGACAAAAAGTAATTGGCATGTCAACTTCATTAGCCTCTTACATTTCCTTACATGACTTGATTTTTTAATCTTTTTTTCCCAAAATCTTATAACAGGCATTGAGAAAAAGTCTCCTGTGCTGGATGCTGCTCTCCTTCGGCTTCTTGGCTGGTTAAGGACCTTGGCATGAGAACAGGGAAAAGAATAACGTTAGCCACATCATGGCATTTTTACCCCAAAAAACACAGGTCAATAATCAATTACTGAGTGTATATAACCCATAAGAGGTTAAAGCCAAGTAACATTGCCAATAGGCTTGTCACAAAGTTTGTTGGTCTAATCACCGCAGGTAATTCTCATTCCTCGGGCTGGATCAATCTTACAGGGTTGTAGAGGGATGAATATGTAAGATTTTTGCTCTTCGTTTTTCCCTCTCAATTTGTTGTCTGATTAGCCATTACTGGTGTTTCTATGTATTTGAGCGGTTACTGTTGGCAATTTTCTTTTGAGGAATACAATAATAAAGTTACATCAAATCATATACCTTACCATGTTTTTCATTCACGAACTCTTAGAACTTACTAACTTTAAATTTTTAGTAGATATGCACGAGTCATAGTTAGCCATCTAACAATCACTACATTACTGCATTTATTAATATAAAAGATAAGCTTGTGAATTTGAACTTCTTATGAGCTGATAACATTTCTAGGAATTCTCCACATGTAAATAATCGTCTCACATGGTCAAGATAATGCATAAATGTTGTCGTTGAGTCCCTTGCTATCCAAAAATCTTCTTGGAGCTGAAAATCTAATATCTCTGAATTGGAAGCTATCGCTTGTATCCCTTTTTCTGATCCGTGGAATGCAAGTTTTCATGTAATGGATCTTTGAAGTCAACATGGAACCTAACTGTCCATAATTGCTCTGAATATTGTAGCTTACTACGCACCAAGATTCATTCTCCGCAAGGAAATATAAGCCAAGAGACGGTAGCCGAAAACCATTGCCACCAGGGCACTAACTTCCGTCAAACCACTGTCTATTCTAATACCATTTATAGCCGGTGTCATGTGTTCATATTGAACCTTGAGAAGCAGCTTGTAGGTGTGGTAGTTGAAAGACATATAGCGGATCCAAGACACAAATACTGGAACTTTCTGCAAAATTGAAAACCATGTGTGATCATTTGTGTCAAGGTAAGAAAATACTGAATCAAAAGTAATTCTAGGAGAGAGATCTTATTTAGTGAAGTAATGAATTTCAGTCTTGATTGCTTGCTTTGAACTTCAATATTGATCTAAGAGGTTATCAGGTATCTTTTTATATCGGCCAAACAATGTTATCAAAATGTGCATGTGGTGCGAACCCAAAATTCAATATTAATGAAAAAATCACTCAGATATTTCATTGGAGAGGAGCAATAAAGAGTAATGTGCGTAATGAGCTTTGATGAACATTACCTTCACAAAATACCCTCCAGCCAGCATGAAGGTCATCACAGTAACTGAAGCCAGAGTTGTGGCCCTCTTTAAGTCCATCAGGGTAGCCCCAATAGCTAGTCCGAGTCCCTGCCATGCAGAAATGCTTGGTTAAATACATAAATTTCTGATGCTTTTGGCACCCTTCTTCTATAGTGTTGCCGAGAAGGCTTACCTGAGCAGCAACAATGCTGAGAAAAACCGTGAGCATGGTTAGGAAAAAGCGAGCAACGCTCAATCTCAATCCTGCCATGAAGTAGACGACTAGCAGAAAAAGTACTGGTAGTATTAGATCAAGTGGAAGGTCACTTGTAGTCCTTGCCAAAAAATATGCACTTAGCCTGTACATGTCAGCTGCACGTTCTTTACTCAACATGGCTCTTTCTTGGGGAAATGTGAAGATCGCTGTGAATACAGGAAAAAATCCCCAGAAAACAGCAATGAAGAACAGCAGCCCTGCCTGTAATGCATGAAGATTTAAGTTTCCTAAGTTAGAAAATTGATATATTTAGTTTAAAGGAGCTTCAGGAAACAAGGAACGTGCTTCTATGATTATGACCCAGACTAATTTTTGGTAATTCAGCTGATATTCAATGGTTTCGGATAGGTTTTTCAGAGAGTTGCTTTAGTAAACTTCGAGCCTGAAATGGCAACGAGAATGTCCAAGGGTTGATCTTGACGGGACCATTATTTACCTGATCCTGCAAATCTTTAGGGCTTCTACTATCTGACTTCCACCATAGTAATCCCAGGATAATTGCAGTAGAGAGAACTTGGGTGATTCGCAACCAGCTAAAATAGTCATGCCGCCTTTCTTTGATTCCTCTGCAGAACAATATTGTATATTGTTCCCACCAGCTTGCACCCCATTGTCGCTTCCGGGAAGATACTTTTGACTTCACTTCTTCATCAAGGGGTATTGGAACCATAAGTTTCTTCTTCTCTTTGTCTGCAACTCGAGTCTCGTAGGCCTCCACAAGATACTGTTTTTTTGGCAGAAACATTCTCTAGTTAAACGGAGGCTTTTGTTAAAAAAGCAAAAATTCGTGTTCATAGGACTTCATTACCTCATGTACAACTGCAGGAGATGGCTTCCCGTTAGTCGTTTCAGCCTTTGAATTCCCTATTTGCACTTTATCTTCCAATTCAGATGGGACAGAAACATCATTTATATTGCCATTTGCAAGGTCTAGCAAGAACTCTGCTGGGTTCATGGCAATAAGAGGGCTGCAACCTATGGATGAGAAATACAGCATTGCTTCTGATGCTTTTCCAAAATAAAGCAAACTCCCTTTCCCCAAAAGAATCAACTTGTCAAATTTGTGGAAGAGTCTACTTGATGGCTGGTGGATTGTTGTCACCACAGTTTTCCCACCCTGCCATTAGATTGAAACAAGTAATTAGCAGCATAAAAAGGCAGCACTCCTACAAAATCTCTTGAAAGAAGGGACAAAAGCTTGAGTACGTATCCCAAATAGAATACCTCTGCTATATCTTGTAACAACTGCACTATCCTTAAAGCAGTTGTAGAATCCAAGCCTGAGGTTGGTTCATCAAGGAACAAGAGTGAAGGATTGATTATAATCTCATTGCCAATGCAAACTCTTTTCCTCTCCCCACCTGACACACCTCGCACAAATGAGCCTCCAATCATAGTGTCCTGGCACCTGGGCACAACAATTAGCTTTCAAGAATGAGCAAGATTAATCAGAAGATGCTGAATTTACTTCTCTTATGACCGTTCTTGAATTGAATTATGATTACAGATATGCTCATGGTTGACAATGGTGGGAAAAGCAGAATTCACTACCTCTCTAAGCCTAGCTCAGAGATGACATCAATGGCTCGTTTTTGCTTCTGTTCTTTTGTCAATGTCTTTGGCAATCGAAGGAGGGCCGCATATGTCAAAGTTTCTTTCACTGTAAGGTGAGGAAATAGAACGTCGTCTTGTGTCACGAATCCTATCCTGTCAAATGATTGCACTGTTTCAAATTTCTATTCGTAAATGTATTGTAACAAAAATTTCAACTTAGATGAGTTCAGGTTCTTGTTTCTTTTCACAGCCAGCCAGTCGTGAAGAAAGTAACTAACCAGCCATGCACTGATATGATATTAAATTTCTTACCTACTTTTTAGAAACTTGGAGTACGGCTGGTCATTGAAAGTGAATGAACCACCAACAGTGGTCTGATTTAACCTTCCGCCAATCAGGTTCAGAAGTGTTGTCTTTCCACTTCCTGAAGGTCCCATAAGCGCCAAAACTTCCCCTGGATCTACTGAACCGCTGATTCCATACAAGATATGCTTCTCCTCGGTTGAGGTCATTCCTTTGATAATCACCTTGTATGTGACATCAGTGAACTGCAGATTCCGAAAGAAGAACAAAGTTAAGTTCTGTAAATGGTGGCAGCTTTCATTGCTACATGATTATTCAATATATAGTTAAAGTCCTATATGATAAGAGCTTGAGAAAGACTGTCCATAACAAACAAGCATTGCTTTTACTCAATGATCGAGCTCGATTGGGGGACTGATCTAGGTAAACTCATGAAACAAGTGAAGATAGCTTTCTATCCTCGAATGCATGTTCTTACAAGTGTTAGTAGAACTCTCGTAAGACCCCATTAAATAGTTTCATGGCAAGTTAAAATATTGTGCTGCATATTATTTTTGTTGGAAAGAAGGGAGAGTCTTGTACAAAAATATCATATAGAATGAAACTCTGTACAAGACTGAACCTGACCATGCTAGCTAGCCATATTCTATGGATCGCGTTGATTTGCTAGATCATAATTCTTCATCCTTTCCTGTCCAAATAGAATGTATCGATATCAATCCGTGCCAGCACCATCAGGAAAGACATGCCTGAACACTACCGGTGCATGCTAGCTCTACACAGAGAACATTCAAGATAGGAAACCTGCAAAAATGGCAGAATTTGTTACCTTCAGGTAAATGGGCAGGGTAGGTTCAGTTTGAAATTTCGGCTTCCGGGTTCCAGCCTCAAGATCCTCCGCTGCAAAAACCATAGATATATTGCTTTGTGAACTAGTGAAAGAACCAGGATATTTCAAAGTAAAACTTTCTGCTGTTTTGCTTCTTGACAGACGACTAACACGGGAATGGGATTGTTCTGAAAGTGCTGGTATGAGATGAGCATTATAAGTAATGCCCTTTTGGCCATTTTTTCATCTTCAAATTATTAGTTCCAGCTTATGTCTGCTGAGTGACCAGATATTTCACATCTGAACATGACTTGAGAGAGTGATCTGTGTCGTATCTTTTTCCACCCCTTTTGTGGCCACTATAATTCCTGAAGATGTGGTTCTGATGGTCATAATTTAAAGATCCCAATAAAGCCAATCAACCATGAAAGAACCCTCTAACCTCAAAATCATGCGAGAAAAAGGTCATCACTAAAGGAGGATCACAGCAGAGAAGGAAAAGTGCTGAGATAATTCTCAAAAGTCACATTTAATATAGCAGGGGAATGATTTTTGCCAAGAACATCAGAATTAACAACCTTAAAAAAAGTTACTTAAAATGCAATAAGTCTGCAGAGTCTAAGTACTTGGGGCCCAATTTTGTCAATCATCTTGACAATCAAAATAATGATAGGATGCTTCCACCGTATTCGGGGCCCCTATGGAAGACTTAATTTTTTGTTCTGGCATCTCCATCGTGCCTCTTGCTTGTCTGTAGTTTCTTTCTTCTGTACACAGTTTGACAAAGAGACTCGGCTTTATACGGATTTACACTGGAAGTATCAGCAAGTAAAAACAATCTACTTTTTATACTATCAGGAAGAGCATGCAGGCTTAAATAATTATCTTTAACATCACCAACACTCCAAAAACATAAAAAAATAACAATAATTTAAAGCTAAGAGATATTAAAATTTTCAAAACCAGAGTTGGAACCCATTACTAGATAAAGCCTTTATCAATTTGGATATATATGCAGCTAAAAATGGTGTTAAGTGAGAAAAAAGAAGACGAAAGAGATAGAAACTATATGGATACTTAGGTGATGGTTATGAGAAGGAAGAGGTTGGATATCAACCTTCCATTAACACGACTAACTTTGGATACGAAAAATCAAGCTATTGGATAATATAAATCATATTCTGAAACTTCACCTAAGAATTTAAGCTTTTAGGTTAGATAATTTTTTAACATGGTATCAGAGCATTGTCGACCCAGCGGTCACAAGTTTGAATCTCACCACCCTCATTCTATTTGATAAAAATTAAACACAAAGTGGGGTGGACTTGTGTGTAGGGAGGTGTTAGAGAATAATATAAATCATATTTTAGAATATCACTTAATAGCTTAACTTTTTAGACGAGATGATTTCTTAACAGAATTGACCAGAGTTTGATTCCAAATCAACCCACAATCTCGTTGGACTCCGATTTTGCTTCTGTTCAAGATTTCAAGTTTGACCAGTGCCAGGTGCAAACACATTTTACAGGGCCATTGAACATGAGCAAAGGATATGAATTAACCATGGTGTAATATTTGTGAAAAACTCAAGAATCTGTGCGCTCCCAGTGGATTCACGGCAGAATACCTTGTGCTAATTAAAATAATAATCATAATGCAGTGCGCACTGAGGCAACATCGATCAGTACCACCACTAATTAAGAAAATGAATGGAAGAGGTACACTTGGAAGATCCAAAAATAACAGT
This sequence comes from Salix purpurea, assembly GCA_027405865.1. NCBI lineage: Eukaryota > Viridiplantae > Streptophyta > Magnoliopsida > Malpighiales > Salicaceae > Salix > Salix purpurea. The sequence continues at coordinate 3,848,529 of JAOWLH010000002.1, read as the reverse complement.
TTGATGTTGTATAAGAATACCTAGAGCTAGTGGGTCTCTAATCCAAAGGTTGAAAATACTATAGAATAATATAAATTATATTTTAGAATATTATTTAATAGTTTAAATTTTTAGATGAGATTACTTCTTAACATGGTATTTAAATTTCATCACTCTCATTCTATTTGATAAAAATCAAATATAAAGTAGTGTGAGTCTGTGCAAGTTTCAAGACTAAAGAGCTTTTACTTGAGAGAATATGTTAGAGAATAATATAAATCATATCATAGAACCTCGTCTAACAATTTAAATTTTTAGATTAGATGAAAAAATCGACAATTTTTTCTTCGGCTGCAGGCTTCACCTATGTTCATGGATACCCCTTTAAAGAGCAGCATGCATGCATGAACACACAGAGCCAAGCTGGTTTTAAAAATCTTTGAAATCACAGTTACGTTGTTCTGATCATCATCGCCAGATTGCTATATGGCTAGCTAAGGACTCTACTTTCTAGCTAGCTAGCTAGTTCATCAAAACCTTTTCAAATTACTTGGGCTAGAAAAAACTGGTGAAGGATACACCTATAAACCAACCATAAATACTCAAGTGGACCACAAAAAACCAGACAAATTATAATAAATACAGCCATATGCTAAGTGCCTACATGAATTATCCAAAAACAAAAACAAAAAGAATATTGTAAAAGAAAATATGTAAATACTGTGTGTACTTACGTATATCATCGTCACTAAACGGCTTGGAGTCCGCTATTTCATCAGGCGGCATGTTGAAGCCAGTGAAGGAGAAGGAGAAGCCCAGGCTGGCGCTAGAGGCTCGGCTTAGAGCTGCTCCGCTGCTGACGTCATCCAAGTCAAACTTCATCTGGGCGCTCCTTGACTTCCTAATGTGTGTGTTTTTGTTACCACCTGAACCGCTACGTCCTGGTGAGGCCGCCATCATCAGCCGCTTGCTGGACTTCCTTGAGAGTATCCCGCCACTGCTGCCTTCAGAAACTCCGATTGCCTCGCTGTTCGTAGGAGATCTAAACGCCGCCGCCACTGTCTCCACCAACTGTTCCGATCTTGTTCTCGCTAAGGATGTGTTCGCTTTCTCCATGTTATGATCTTCTTAACAGGAAAGAACATAAAACCATTAGGTCGGTTCAATTAAACTCTAATATGAGATTTAGCAATGACAGAAAAAAAAAGTTAAATGTTCAGAAAAATCAAGCACTGTTGATGAACATTGCTTGACAATATTATTCACGGGTTGGGAAAGATGAAAAACCACATTCTTTTTATTTTTTCAAACTGTCTAAGCAGCTAAATTAAAATTGTAGACATTTGTTACCTTTTGAAAAATGAAGTTGCTCACAAAATGGTATACACTAACAAGTGAGAATCATATATATATATATATATATAAACAGATATCAGTAGAGAGGTAGAAGAAAAACAGACTTCAAGATTGGCGTAGCAATGAGGTTATATATATATATATATTGAGAGAGAGAGAGAGAGAGAGAGAGAGAGAGAGAGAGACTCAAAGAAGAGTTAAAGAAAGCGTTCATTTAAGCAATGAGGGAGGTAGAAGAACAAGGGAGAGCTGGCCTCCATGGAAACAGAAAGATCGATGGAGAGTTCTGCATAACTACTGTGCTCGTACAAAAGGACTTGCCCTAGTACTCGTACCTTGGGACTTCAGTTACGCCAAAGATGAAGGACAGGAAGGAAGAAAAGTGAGAGAAGATATGTCCTTTTGAGGTTATTGTAAGAAAGGCGTCACCGCAACACGACGTCGAATAGTATGGGGCAGCCGCTACTTATATAGTGCATTTAAGAGGGCAAGCCCCCGAATTACCAAACCACCCCTAGACTTTTCAATTATGCCTTCTGAACTGTGATAACAACTGGGCCTGCTAATAAATAATACGAGCTTGCAAACACAGTTATGGCTGCTATATATAATAACGAGACTTTCAAAAATATATTTGATTTGGAAAATATTAATACCAGATATTAAAAAAGAATCTGGTCCTCCCATGCACGATGGTTGCAGGATCAATCAGTCATGTTCATCCAGCCCTAGCATCCTAACCCTACACGTGTTCGGATAGAGTAGCTTGTGCTAGGCTAGAGATCTTCTACTTCGACCGGTACATAAGCTTCTTGTCAATAAGCAAACAGACAGAGCTTTAAACATTCAATGTGTTCTGACCTTATTAGCCAGGTTGCTTGAATGGACGGTCCAGGTGCGACGGGGGCCATGGATTTTGTTTCTTAGGGGATCGGATGGCACGTGTCAAGAACATGAGGTCTTGATTGAGCCTCACATTGCCTGCTCGAGAGGGAATTTAACAAGTTCTTGGAATATTCATGTCACATGCCTGCTTTCTTCTTTCTTTTCTCCAAAATGTTTACAGTAAATTTCAATCTTATTTATCTGTCCTCTTTTGTGACGTCATTTTTTAGAGTGGTGACGGTACACTAATATCATACACGTACAATTATTTAAACTTTAATCCTATATATCCACAATCTCCACAAAATTCACATTAATAGGGCAAAACTTTATATATATATATATATATACTAGTTAATTGCCCGCATTACATTGCGGGCTGGGCAAATATTTTTATAATTGTTAAGATTGAAATAATTAATAGATTTTGCTAGTTTAAAAATAAAATATAACATTTATATAAGGTTTGATACAATAAAGAACATCAACACGTCCTATTATAACAACAGCAACATCGAAGGCTTAATATCTAAAAATATTATTATTTTTATTATTGCTAAAACAATAACAATTATTAAATTATTTCGATAAGAAAAAAACTCCAAAATATTAATAAAAGAGGAAGTAAGAAAAAAAAAAACTAAAACTACTACTACTACTACTATGTGAATAATGGGAAAATAAATTCAATAAAAGAATATAAAAAACTAATAAAAAAACAAAAAAAAAATATAAGTTGAAAAGAAAAAAAATATAATGGTAAAAAAATGATTCATAGTAAAAAAAAAAAGAAGAAGCATATTCAGGGGGGACGAGAAAATAAAAGTGTAAGTCTGTGAAGAGGCGCGCACAAGGTTGAACCCCTGATTTTTTGTTTTGAAACAGACACTCTATCCACAAAACTACAAGCGCTTTGTTGTTTCTTACTGTGAATAAATAAATAAAAAATAATAACATTGCGAACCAAATGAACTGAACCGAACCGAAAACTGAGCAACACTATTGTAATTCATAGCTATTTTCCTCACATGCTACAGTAACTAACTCTAGCCTTTTTTAGTATATTAGATAACATGTGTGTATGTGCGGGCGCGCTCATGTGTTTGGATTTTCTTAAACTTGAAAAAAAATATTTAATTGTGCTTTAAAAAAATTGTTGAATCATATATCCAACTTGCACATTAAGCTAGATTTATTTAATTATATGATAACAAAAAAAAAAAACAAATAATAGTAACTTGACCAAATAAAAAAAAGGTGATATGAAAAACTAAGAACTTTTGCCAAAAAAAATTACAAAGCTCAATTGCTAGCCAACTCAATGTCAAAAAGTGATTTAAAAAAAATTAAACTAGCAATTTAAGTCAACTTGGGCTAGCATTTTGAATTGGCATCTCAGGTTGCGAGTGGAGGAAAACCCTATAAAAAATAAAAATAAAAATTATAATATTTAATTCTCAACAAATCTAATGTAGAATGATGAGATTGGAAAAAAATCAGTTAACAAAAAAACACATGTAAAGCAAGGTAAGTCCACCAAACCCCACAATCTAAATTGTATGAACAAGATAACTTAAATAAGGCATGCAATGCAACACCTAAAAGCTCTCAATGAGTTCCCTTATAATGCCACTAAGTGGATATTTGACACTGTGTTTCAAAAATATTTTTTATTTTTTTATTTTTTACTTTAAATTAATTTTTTTGGTATTTTTAGATCATTTTTGTATGCTAATATCAAAAATAATTTTTAAAAAATAAAATAACAATTATTTTAATATTTTTTTTTTATAAAAAATACATTTAAAAACTACCCCGACTAAAGTTTTAAACAAAAAATAAAGAAAGTGGAGCTCCATCATTTGAGCAACCTATATGCACCACAAGATCATAATGGTTTCCCCTCACATGAACCAGCCAAGTTGTCTTACCCATCCTTTTCATTTCTAATAAAGAAACTAAACCTTACCTAAGAAACCGTGTAATCTCATAATGACTTAATTGTAATAATTAAAAGAAAAAAAAGGCAGAATCTCTCCCATGCATATGCAATCCAATGCCTAGTATTTTCAAGAAAAATGACCTTAATACTTGTCCAGTGTTCAGATTTGGTCCCTTTAGCTTTAATTGTTTTAATTTAATTTATTTATTAAATAAATAAAAAACTGGAAATAAAAGAAGAGGAAAAATTGTGTAAATCCACAATGAATTGATTTATTGTGGAATAATAGTGTGGTTTATTCATTCTCCACCTATTATGAGTCATTTATAATCTCATGTGGACAAATAAATCAGCATCAATACAAAAACACGCAAATATTCATTCTCACATCCATGGAGGTCAACTATGTTATGAAACTATCTCGTCTAAAAACTTAATCTATTAGGTGAAATCCTAAAATATGATTTATATTATTCATTAACATATATTTTCAAGTGAAAATTTTTTGGGCTTGAAACTTGCATATAGATCCACTCTATAATATGTTTATTTTTTTTCAAAAAAAAATAAGAGTGATAAAATTCGAACTCGTGACTGTTGGGTCAACAAAACTTTAATACCATATTAAAAAACTATCTCACCTAAAAACATAAATTATTAGATAAGACTGCAGAATATAAAATAGATATGTCATGTTCATAGAAAGAAAACTAGAGAGCTAGTAATGATCCTAATTTGGCTGGTGCACGTCTGGATTTTTGTTTTCAAGTAGATGTTGTCCAGCTGCATGAGCGTTATTACACAATCACCTGATTTGATTGTTGGTATAGAAGGAGCGATGGTGGCTGTGAACTTGATTTTGTTTTCAAACATAATACAATAGATTAGAATTGTCAACGATGCAGAAGCCATCAAAATCATTTTAGTGCGTGTTGCTATCACAACTTGTTGCCACCGTAACCCTAGCTAGCTATTACTTTCACCATCTCCGCCACCGCCACAGTCAGCGACACCACCATGAAACATAACTAGAAAACAAAGAAAGGAATTTGCGAGGGGGTTTCGAGCTTCGCTGTCCGGTGTCCCACGATATAAACTTGAGAAAGTGCTCCGTTGCCATTGTTCGCACAATTCTCTTCAGCCATGGAAGCTAGTGCCTTGTCGTTGATGCTTTCCTTTTTCCCATCGTATCTTTCATATCATTTCTTGTCTACTGAAATAAAATATATTTACATATATATGATTGTTTGAGAGCATGATTGATAGTTGTTTTTAAAAGTTACTTTTATTTAAAAATATATTAAAATAATATTTTTAATTTTTTTTAACATTATCACATGAAAATAATTTAAAAACATTAAAAATATTTAATTAAAAATAAAAAAATTAATTTGTATAAAAAACATTTTTGTTAAACATTCTAGAGCTCTTCAAAAATATCTTGAATGCATCGTATACTGATACACAAGGTCAAAGATGTAATGTCAACCTAAAAAAACATGTATCGGGCTTTATAGTTAGATTTTAATTTATGTTTTTTATTGAGTTTATATTATTTAACGGGTTTTAAACCGAAATTTAAATTATTTTTTACGTATATTAGACAATTTAACTTAATGAATTAAGAGAAGTTACAGGACTTTTTTGTTTTATCGCGTCATAAATTAAAGAAAGAGAGAAAATATTTGTAGAAAAATGGAAAAGAAAATTTGTATCACCGTCTGCACTCTTTAATGTCTCACTAAAAATCAGAAAGAGGGGCGGTGCCGGCCAACAGAGGGCAAGGCACGTGACAGGGACGTAAACGGATGAGGGGCACAGAAAGACAATCTATCTTAAGTGGTTAGGTCCAGCCCTCAGGGATCAGAGAGTTAACAACAAAGCTTAATTAGCCGACATTCCCTTGCCACGTGTTTAGTATAGATTCAGGATTGCTGACACCTCAGCATTTGTAAGTGGCTGTGATTAACCTCGCCCAAATGCCTTGATACGTGGTGTAATTTTATTGTGTTTGCCTTTTTGACACTTCCACGTGTTTGACGCTGATTAATTAATTACGGTGGTCTTTTTCTTGAATCCTACGCTGGCATTTGGCACCATCATTAGCCATTTATCAAAATATTAAAAGTTTAATACAATCACATTCTCTTGGTTTTGATGTGACACTTCTTAGTAAGTGAGGTAAATATTATTTTTTAAAGTATTTTTTGTTCAGAAATATATTATAATAATTATTTTTTATTTTATAAATATTATTATTTAAAAACATCAAAATATTCAATTTAAAGTAAAAAAAATTAATTTTTTTTTCAAAAATATTTTTGAAACCAAGTGCAAACATCTCTTTTTATTTAATTTTATCACATAGTGGCATTAATGCCATTAAATAATTTTAGGTGGTTCTAGTTATGTTAGAGAGCAGGAATAAGAAAAAATTAGAAAATGTTTCTTAATATAATTTTGATTTTTTTACTATAAATTATTATTTTTTGTGTAAGTTTTTTATTATTTTAATATGAAAATATAAAAAATAAATTCTAGAAACAATAAATTATTTTTTCATGAATTTTTTTATAACCTTTTCAAATAGATATTTAATATAAACGGTATCGTGTACAAGTGGTCTGACCTCGAGTCTCACAATCATCAGGGTTATTGGAAACTGATAATTTATCGTTTACTCTAGGAATCGTGAGATTAATCAAGATGCGTGCAAATTGACCCGGACATCTACATTAAAAAAAGAAAAAAGAAAAAAAAGAAAGTATAGTGTACAATCTTTTTTTTTTTTTTTACAAAATTTAAAAGAATATTAATTCAAAGACATAACTAGTTAGACAATCCATATAACATTTTAGTACTATTATATATGCCTATTAAATTTAATCTTATATGTTAATAATTGATGAGTTGGAAGGCGAAAAAGGATGACGCAATTTGAATTTCAATCTATTTGTAAAGAAAATCTTTTAAATTAATATTAAAAACTATCTCCAAATAAAAACTTAAATGAGATTTTAAAAATAATTTTATATTAATTAAGAATAAATAATACGATACTGAAATCTAGTACATATTATATAAATACTTTAATTTATGAATAATAAATAGAATATATACGCTCTTTATCAATTCTATTAACGAACTAGTTCAAATTATTTATTTGTCCTTTTTTATTTATTTAAATCACCAAACCAAATTCGTTGGGATTATCTTTGACTATGGGTCGCGGGATAAAGCTAAATATATTGAATTTTCAAAATACGATTTTTTATTTTATTTTTTGCTCCAGTTAAAAAGGAAAAGTATTGACCTGTCATGAACATGATACGAAACAGAAATAAACTTGCAAGGTTGATCATTGAGCATGAGCGGTGACGTGTCGTGTATGGGATGGATCAATCAAGAAAAAGGGGGAGCATGTCCTCATCCACCGGCCTGTTTCCTTCTGTAAAGTATTTCCACGTCGAAAACTAAACACGAAATGGCCCCCTTGAAGTGGAAGGTGAAATTGACGGGGGATGGTGAGTGCCAATTATGAGCACGACAGCTCTCTTTTTTTTTTTTTTTTTCTTACTCACACTACTAATGCTAGTTTAAAAGTGTATTTGTTGTTGTTTTTTAATTTTTTTTATTTTATAAAATTATTTTTATATCAGCACAAGAAAATAATTTAAGAATATTAAAAAATTTAATTTAAAATAAAAAATAATTTAAAATAAAAAATACTTTTGAAATAGAGTGAAAAAAAGGTGATAAAATAAAAGTTTGGTGGGTTTTTTTTTGGGAAAGTTGATGAAAAAGGCTTAGAGATGTGTTGAAAAAGATGGTGATTGGTAGGTCAAGTATCATGTGGTTTGGTTGCTTTATTTGAGAAATAAAGGCGTACTAGGTACATGGCAAAATAAAGAAGAAGAAGAGGTTCATCCAACTGGAAAACTCCTTTATATTTTGAATGTGAATGCTGAGTTTATTATAATTAACTAATTACTAGAAACAACTATCTAGCTCCTTTTTGACCAATTAATTAAATTGCCCTTTTATTTTCTAATAAAAAATTCCCCATCTTCCTACTTCTCCTCTCTTTATTTGTCCAAAAACTAAAAATAAAAACAAAAACATGAAATCAATGGAGCGACTGCGAACGAGTACATGTTTGAGAGTGCAGCTGTGGTTGTTTTTGAAAGTACCTTTTCATTTAGAAATATATCAAAATAATATTTTTTTTTATTTTTTTTTAAATTATTTTTGATATCAATACATCAAAATGATTTAAAAATACCAAAAAAATTTCATTTAAAATGATTTTTTTTTCTTCAAATTTTGAACAAACAACGGTACAACCGCATAAACAAACAGCCTGGGTGTTCATAGATCAGACACATAGTTTTTGAAACTACGTACGTGTAATATGATTAATGAATTAGTTTCGTTCTATAAAAACAAAGTTGTAATTATCTCTTTGAAAGCGTAAGATTCTTACTTCAACCAAAGGAATGCCCAAGCTAGAATTTTCTTTCCTGTTCACCATATTTCGAATTATTACCAAACAAAAAAAGAGTATTTCGAGTTAGAGTGCTGTAAATGGAAATGAAGGTTACGTCGTCGTCGTCGTCGTCCTTGCCATGGTCCAGACTGGAGAGAGAGAGACCCTTCAGCCATGCATGGCAACAAATTAAATATATGAATTAATGGTTTGCTTTCTCTCTGTACTGTGAGCTTGCTAAAATAGGTCAGTGCATCAGCTTTTTTGACATGGACACAACACAGAAGAAAAGTTGTGGCTAGCTTTACTCCTATGATCATACAAGACACGGCGTCGGTTTTCTCATTACAGAGAGCTGATATATACACGACGGCGACACGGCGCTGTTCCTGGTGGATAGACAAGGTACGTTGAAGGTGCTGGACAAGGTACGATGAGCAAGTAGATTGAACTCGTGCCGAACCATAGTTTTCGTATCAGTTAAAAAATATGATTTCTGCTGACAGGTGCTGGATTACCTTCTCTAAGCAAACCGACAAATTAAAACACGAACAGATCATCTGTGTTTTCCAGTCTGCAAATTGGCAATGAACACATTGATGAACAGTTTTTATTAATTTTTTTATGAATGGAAGGATGAACAAATAATGCCATTGAAAAGAAATATCATATAGATCCGAGGGGGGGAAATTGCATCATTGAATTATAAATGTATGCTTAGATATTTTGCACATTAGTCATGTGATGTATTTTAAAATCCAATAAAATCAGTGAAGAGTCGGACCCCATTCAAAAGCTGTTAAGGTTTTGATGGAGTAGGTGTGCCAACAATTGTACAATGGTATATGACATATCATATCCATGATACATCTTGATTGTTTGTCATAAAGTACCTCAAAAAAGTCAATAAGCATACCTATAAAAGAGTTTGTGGACTTTTTTTATCACAAGTTCCTATGCTCGACACCATATGATGTGCTCTAAAAACAATGTGCTTACAAAATTAGGGTTTTTGGTGTTTAAACAACGGGTAACATGTGTTTATTATATCAATATTCCCTTTTTTAAACTTATGAGGTTGATGATGGGTGATAGAAAACTTAATATATGCAAATTAGTCATTTTTAATGGGGTTTAGGGACCTTGTATAACAAAGTTAGTAACTTTTAAAAAAAAGGAATGTGAAAAATAAGAGAATGGGATTTAAATTCCAAGAGCAAGGTTCTTGTTTTATTATGATAAATGCTTTGGGATTTAAAATTATTAGTCTCTAAGAAAATACAAATTGTAAATATTTTTTACCTAGGCGATTCAATGGTATTTATTGCCCTTGAATCTTGTTGTTTTGATGATATAAAAAGGGGGAGAGTTATTTTTTTCCTAAATAATTAATAATTAAAAAAATCCATTACATGACAAATAGTTGAACTCAAGAATATTGTTTTGGAAGTTTGCTAGACCTATATCCCGTTAGGCTTGACAAGTAGCTGAACCCAAAGATGTTGGTTTTAGGAGCTCATCAGACTCATGTTTGGTTAGGCTTGACAAGTAGCTAACCTGGAGACATTGAGTTTGATAACTCACCAAACCCTGTATCCATTTGGGCTCTGCTTATAATTGAACCCAAGAACAATCGGTTTGGCAAATCACCAAACTCATGTCAAGAACGTTAGTTTTGGGCTCGTTAGACCCAAGTTCACTTGGGGTCAACACATAATTGATCTAAAAACATCGGGTCTGATAGCTCACCCTATTCACTCTTGTTTGGGCTTTGCATTTAGTTAACCTCTAGACCAATTGGTCTTACAACTCACCAAATCCATGTTCGTTTGAGCTCTCCAAGTAGCTAAACCTAAGAACATTGAGTCTTGTAACTTCATAAACTCGTGTTTGCTTAGGATCAACATGCAGTTGAACCCAAGAACATTGAGTTTGGTAGCTCACCAGATTCATGTTCATTTAGGCTCAATACATAATTGATCCCAAAAATATTGAATTTGACAACTCAAAAATTTATGTCCATTTAAGCTTGACTCGTAGCCACGTCCAAGGATATTGGTCTTGGAAGTGAGTTAACTCATGGCATTTGGGTTTGACATTTTTCCAAGCTTTCGAATATTAGGTATGGCCGCAAACCCTACCCACTTATCATTAGGTTATCACCCTGCCTTTAAACATTGTAAATAAAAATATAGATTCAAAATCAAGTTTTTAAAATATATTGATTCATCATTATCACCATCAAAATAATTGAGCCTTAGAACCATGCCATGTAACCATTTAGAATTGATAGGGACATCACCAATCATCCTTTATTACTGCAGTGAAAAAAAATGATTCAACGGAAGAAAAGAGGGTGAATCATGAACAAAGTATCCAAACTTGGGAATTGCAATTGAATGCAACTCAATACTTTTAAAAGAAACCTAAAAGGTGGTAGATACATCTTGGAAAAGAATAAAATGAATAGGATAATCAACTCCTGTAACCTCCCTGAAGCCTGTTTCCTCTTTACAACAGTATGCACTGCACATTCTGTTAACTTATGACACCTAGAAATTACATATTAACTCCTACTGCTTAAAGGCTTGTCGGAATCTTACACCTAAGTTATTTGTGATCTTGTCTGGCCGAAACCTGTGTCTTGCATCATTGCCACAAATTCACTGTAATCGATGCGCCCATCCTGACAAGAACGTGAAGTGAAAAATTGAATCCTGCTGATGAGATAAACTATTTTCCACCTGAAGGCGAATGAAAATGATTACTGGGAGGAAGATACTTACATTATCCTGGTCAACTTCACGCATAATGTCTTCTAACTGGACATCTCCTAAACCAAACTGCTCACAAGCCTGTTGGAGCTCATCTTGAGTGATGTACCCGCTCCCATCTTTGTCAAAGTATGAGAAGGCTGAATAGATATGATCCTCCTTCACAATCTTGTTTAGATGGAGCATTGCTGCGATGAACTCGCCATAGTCTATGGTGCCACTGTTGTCAACATCAGCCTGAAATTTTTGACAGGCAGGAAGCTAAATCAGAGGAAACAATGGTGTGGTAACATTCAAGAGTGGTGATTCATAAGTTAATTCAACGTCCATGATAAAATCTCAGAGACCATAAATTTAACCAAAAACATATCAATTTCCAAACAGACATGCTCTGCATTTAAATTTAGATGATAGCAGGTTTCTTTTGATCTATGCATGAGTGTCAACGTGCTCGTCCCAAGACTCCACCCGACGACCTGGGCTCTTTAAGCATAACCTACAAAAGTCCTGCTCCATGCTACTATATCTGGGTTTTTCCTGCTGCTTTGTCCATGTTATGCTTCCCTTTTAGCTAAATCGAACAACATCTTGTCTAAGAGTTGATTAATAGGTAATCCGCCAGAAAACTAGAAACACAGGACTTCATCTTGGTCACAGTACTGGAGCTAATTTTCTAAGACTCAGCTTGGATCAAAGAGACTCGGACTAAATTTCATCATGTTTAACCAAAGATGACCTGGAAATAAATTTCATTCTGTTGTCTGAAATTTCTTAATGGTTCGGAGCAGAAAATTTCAAGGTGAAGAGTTCTCTACCATCATGATCCTATGATACATGACTATAAAAACTAAATCTGAATTAAAATGAGAGAAAACTACCATCATGATCCTATGCTACAGAACTATAAAAACTGAATCTGAATTTCAAACGAGCTTACAGCTTGCATTAGGCCAGCAAGTTCAGAATCCTTGATATTAGCACCCACTTTTTCCAAACCAGTCTTCAGCTCCTCAAGAGTTATATGTCCACTATTGTCTGCGTCTATCATCTTGAACATTTCTTTCAGACCTGCAATTTCCTCTTCGGATAGGCTTTCAGCAATGACCTGAGATGAAAAGGCAGTCATCTGGTAAATAAAAGAACAAACCATACCCATTAAAGCTCCAAATCTGCATTGTTGTCTTTAGTAAATTACGTGAAAACTTGAAGCAATTCAACCAAGAAGTCTCTTGTAAGAGGAAATACTAGGAGAAAGGGATTCTGTAGAGTGTAATCACACATTTAACATTTTGATGACATCTTTGAAAAATTGTTTTCCTTACTATTTGAAACAAAGTACTCAAATGAAAAATGCATCCTTCAGCTAATAAGAAATGCTTGACTAACTGTGATTAGAGATTTATAATTGTAATGTGACCTTAATTATATGATAACTTTATGACGATGTTTGGTTGCATTTTCAACTTGTGATGTAGTATTTATAAATGCAAAGCACATTAGACTAAGAGTTTTAATGGAAAAATAGTGATAAATATCATAAAGATTGCATTACGACGAAAAATGAGCATAAAGCATCGAATAGTCATGAGGTTTAAAACCGCAATTTTCAGGCCATGATATATGTACTTCTTGTTTGAAAAGACAAGCAACATCTTTTCATTTACAGAAGCAACACACAAAGCTGCAGGTAATACTGAGCAGCCATATTACCCTTCAATTATCAAATCAAATACAAAATGATGTTTCTACTATTTATGTTTTAATATTGCAACTCCACTCAAAATAAGTCTGGCAACCAACAAAGGAACAGGTCCACTTCATTGCACTCGTTGTTTGAATTATTATGATACAGCGCCAAAGTCTGACCTAAGTTTTCCACAGTTACCATGCTTGAACAAATTTTCAAGATTTCAGGGATCAGAAAAACTCACTCGAATGGCAATTTTCTTGAGCTTATTCATGGCTGAGAATTTCTTCAGCCGACTTAGGACAGCTGAATCAAGAGGTGTATCAAGTGCTACACCTTCCATCTTCACCCAAGGGTGACCTGCGCAAGAACAAATGCAGTGTAACGATTGCTATTCCTTGCAGCAGAAGAAACTAGTAATATCAAGACAGCATCTTTACTTGGTTCAACTCCTAAACCATTATGCATCTAGCTTAGTACTATGGTAAATCTTCTTAAACAAGAACTTAATTAATGATTTTGTAACATTCCTCCATTTAAGCAAAAACTCAAATCAACTACTAAGCCTTGATCTCCGATTAGCTAGAGTTTGCTGTATGAGTTTTTTCTCTGTTATATGCTAAACTTTCTAGAACCTATAATGAATCATGATAAAAGAAATTTAGGATCATCGTTAAACAAACACAACTTAAAAAAGAGACAAATAATCAAATAATAAGCAATGCACTGGTTTATCTTCCAAAGAGATAATAAGAGATTAGATCATAGTGGTAAGCACACTCACAGAGGACTTCATGGGCTGTCAGCCGTTTTTTAGGGTCCCTTGCTAGCATTTTTCGAACAAGATCTTTTGCACTTTCAGATATATTAGGCCAAGGCTCAGACTCAAAGTCTAGTTCCCCTTTTAAAACCTGCTCAAATATTCCTTGCTCTGATTCTGAACACAAACATGACAGAATATAAATTAGATGATGCAACCATAGAATTTCTAGAATCATTAGATAAAACTTAAATATAAACAAATTTCTAGATCATGTATCTCACCATCCCAAAATGGAGGTACCCCACTTAACAAAATATAGACGATCACTCCAGCACTCCAAACATCACATTTTGGACCATATAGCTTCCGCAACACTTCTGGAGCTACATAATAGGGGCTGCCAACTACGTCAGTGAAAGTATCACCTGAGATGATGAAATAACTAGTCAGAAATGGGAAGGCTTAGTGAGGAGGAAATAACTTAATGATGACTAAATTTTGAATAAGCAGGAGCAATGAAGCAAATATATCCCTTCAAAAGCGACAGACATAGGAGGCATAATAAAGTAATCATTTCCGTGGGTGTTGAAATGTTCATGTGCTAAATTTTGCAATAGTCCGGCATAGTCAACGAAGAAAATTACAGTCTAATGTGTGTTTCTAAGATATTACAAGGAAACAGTATATTTTGCAACCATAGTGTGCATTGTATCCAATAGATCTTAAGCAACAACTTACAATAGCTTACAATGAGAAACCAGTTAAGTATTGGGAAATTAAGAAATTCAACATTTGGCCTCTAACACTTATATAGCCCACAATTATCAGCTCCAAACCTACAACTTTAGAATGGAAAACCATTTCCAGACTTTCAGATGTTGCCATCGATACTCACACTGCAGGCTATCAAAATAAAAGTAATTATACACATCTTTTGTTGTTCAGAGTCAAAATCGAAAGCAGGATCCTGAACCTTTGATGGCCCTAGTGTGTGTCGCACAGCTTGCTTGCGTTTATGCTCACACTCTACATAATATGATGTAATTTTTTTCATAGTGTCCAGTCAGGCTTGATCAGAGTTCTGTTTGTTATTTATTATGAGCTGTGTATTGATCTAAGAATCTCTTTCGCTCAGCTTACTCGCACATTAATTTCACATGGATATGATTTTTCTGCTATCATGCATTGTTAGGTGGTTGTTGGGTGTTGTCTGGTTTTGTGTGATGTCTCCTTGCACGAACAAAATCAAAGGGAAAAGGTATGCTTTTAACATAGCAACATATTCTCTACTTTTGATAAGTAAGAATGTCTCAGTAGCAGGATGCTAGATAGTGAAAATGATGGGCTAAAACATATAGCATATGAAAATCTTCAGAATTAAGAGAAGCTACTTATAATTGATCTAATATTCTTATCCATTTAGTCAGTCAATTGGTTTTGCTATGCTTGTCAGAAGGAGGTCATATTAATTATCAGTGGAATTTGTATGGCCTCTCTCAGTTATCTGAAAAATACAAGATGAAGTGAGGCATTGTATCTCATGCTCCCTTTCCAGAATCAATCTAAAAGTGCATTATTAGTTCCTGTGAAGCAGAAAGTCATACCAAAACATAATTTCATTTAACAAACATCTTATAATAGAACTGAACAAGAGCATAATAGGGGAGACTATATATTTTCAAGAACTAGATCTAAAGCAAATGAGTAAACGAGAAGGCTTGTAGGGCACTAGTTCTAGAATGCATCAAGAAAGGGGTCCTAGATCTAACCATTGGAACAAAAAAGGGAAGCTCAGACGTGTACCTGGCCTGAAAAACACCGAGAGGCCAAAGTCTATTGTTTTAAGTGACGAATCCTCTTCCTGACTGACAAACAGAAAATTCTCAGGCTTCAAATCCCGGTGCATTACTCCCAAAGAATGGCATGCTTCAACAACACCAACAATTAATCTCGCAAGCTCAGCCGCCTTTTTTTCTGTATAATGTCCCTTCTGAACAATTCTGTCGAAAAGCTCCCCGCCTGAACAAAGCTCCATAACAACATGGACTGCGACAGCATCCTCATAAGCATCCACAATTTTTATCACATTTGGATGACCCTCCAAATGATGCATTATCTGAATCTCCCTCCTGACATCCTCCACATCTTCCTGTGTCGTCAACTTCCTCTTTGCGATGGTTTTGCAAGCAAACTCTTTTCCGGTAGCCTTCTCGACACAAAGAAACGTCGTCCCAAATTGCCCTTGTCCAAGCTTCCTCCCTAAACTATAAATATCTTTCAAATTCCCAGTTTTCCTCCCCAGCACGGATTCCATTTGAAGCGCTATACTCGAAACCCTCTTAACATGAGTAGGTTTCTTCTCCTTCTGCTCCTCCCTGGGCTGACCAATCCCCACATCTCTCATCTCCGGCTTGATGGATTTTTCATGCTCGATGACTTTAGGTGGTGGCGGCGCCTCGTTGGGCATTTTAACTGGTTCAGGTGGGGTGTTCTGGACCGGCATTGATTGATGATCAGTTGATCCTTTTCTAGAACCCTCGGGTTTCTTTGATTCACCAATCAGACCAGCTTTTGAGTCACCATTATTATTGCTACTATCCCCTCCTTTAGGAGGAGGCAATCTGTCCTCTGGTGGCCGGGAACGCCATATAGCAGCAGTAACACTATTTAAAAATCCCTTATTGCCTAGATTTGGTCCTACACATGTATTCCCCATCAAAAACAACTGGTCCTATTAATCTTCAGGCCCTTATTACCACCTCTCTTCTATAAAACGCAGCACAAAGATTGAATCTTTTTTATCCCATTAACAGAAACACGAAACAATTTGATATTTCTTGGTGATCAGATCACAGGCCTTCAATCAAATCCTAATTTTGCAATTTGGCTCCAAATGATATTAATTTGGAATAATAATCAAAACATGGCTACAGACTCACCAAAAACAATCCCCCAAAAAACAAGATTCAACAAATTGCAACAACAAAAGCAGAATCCATGCACAAAACTAGAATAACAAATCAGATAAATAATGTAAGAAATATAGAGAGTAATGAATGAAAGCAAAAAGGTACTTATCTCGAGGAAGGGAAAGCAAAGAGAGATGAAAATCATTGCATTTGATTGTTTGTTTTAAGAGAAATCAGAGAGAGATTAATAAGAAGAAGAAATCCATAATTACGTGATTAAACCATATAATAGCCATGCTTTCTCATGCATGCACGGGGACTAATGGGCCGTCGGTGAGTGGTAAGAACTAAAAAGGGCGCGCGGCATGCGGGAGGGAGTCTGCATGCACGCGCGCGTGGGGAACCTTGTCATCTCCAAATTATAAAAATTATCTGGTATTGACAAACTACCTAGTACAATTTAATAAAACAAAATATATAATATATCGATTTTAATATCTTCAAAAAATAACTGTGAAAATAAACCCATGCTTAAAAGTTTCATCCAAGTTTGCCTGATTTTTTTATATCACTAAATTATTATTGTTTTTTTTTCCTTACATGTTATTCAATTGAATGATCTTATAAATCTAAACAACTCGATGACCCGTGTCTTATATGTTTATATTTAGTATTTTTTATAATTTTTGGCCTTCCATATTTGATTTATCATGATCGATTTTCCTGATTTATTTTAGTATATATTTTATGGGATTATCACATTCTCATGTTTTGAATTGCCAATTTTGTAAGTTAACCAAAGTTTATTGAGGTCGATTCAATATTCTAATATGTTAAAAAAATGTCATCTAATATGTTAAAAAAATGTCATCTAATATGTTAATATTTAATATTTTTAATATTTTTATAAGACATGTATACAAAAGTTTAACCTTCTAATATCTTTATAATTTCTCAAGACCTAAAAAAATGAAGACGGGAAGCAAAACAAGTACTAAACTATTATCCCAAATAAAAGTAAATGGGCCTAACTGAGATTTATTTAAAGCCCATGAACTAAACACTTGGCCCATCAAGGAGCAATGAATGGACGCTTCGGTTCTGTCCTTGAGATAAGCGTGAGAAAATCCTAGCGAGAAGTAGAATTAATAAACACCATCTCACTGCTGAACGTCACTTTTCAATAAAATCTCTGACCGTTAACTCCCTAAACTAACGGCGTTAAGGACAGGGGGGAAATGAAAACTACGAAATTGTTCAAAACCAAAACATAAACTTCACCGCCACTTTTCACCCCTCGCTCTCCCTCTCCCTCTCCCTCTCCCACTCACTCACTAACCTGCTCATAGTTTTTGTTCATTTTTTGCCCTAATTACACTCTTATTTTTTGGGGCAAATCGATCAAAAACCCTATAATTGGACCCCATCTCCATTTTGAATCGTGAGATTCAAAAATCGGTTTCTCTCAAATTTTGCTTCTCAGAGGTGACGTTGAAAACACATCCTTTCCTTTTTCTTTCACTCCCCGAAATTTCTCTGTAAATATGCATTTAATGTTGCAGCAGCTGCTGCTGCTATATTCATAGTTGAAACGACATCAGATTATTAGAAATCGATTCTCTTCCGCATTAATTGGATTGTTTAATTTTGTTATTTTATTATTTTATTGTATTGTAAAGGAGGTTTTCGATCTGATTTTAGATTCTTCAGATTTAGTATATAGTCCGGACAACTTTATAACAAAGCTTATATGGTGTTTGATGTTATGTTTCTGTTAATAATGAGTTAGATGTATTAATTGCAAATTAGTTATTTAAATGTTACGGAATATCTGTTTGTAGGTGGTGAGTTGATTGGTGGGAAGGGAGTTGGTTGTTATGAAGTGTTTGTGAGAGTAATTTATGGCAAAGGTTGCTGTACCGGGAGGTTCTTTAGGTTCTGTTAATTTTCAAATTTGTGGTGCTGCTGCTGCTCTAACTGATTGTACAATGGTAAAAAGGAAGACTCCGTCCGAACTGAGAGTAAGTTTTCAACTTTATATTATGTATTTTACAGCTTGTTTGGAACCAATTCTGTGCTAGAATTGATTTCAACTATTGAAGTAGATTAAATTGATTTGATTTGCTAATTGAAGCTTTTTGTTTGGAATAAGTTTTAAATTTTTGAAATTTATTTGACTCGAGTTAATGAAAATACATCATTTACCCAGCAAGTCCTCATCCCTACTTGCGTAAATGGTGCTTAAATGATTTAATTTCCTCTCAAATCTTAAGTTTCCAAACAACATGTAGGGTCTTGAACTTGGAAGTTTTGATCACTTTTTGAATGGTTGACTTTTGGTATTTTCAACCAAGTGAGATTAGATTCATGCGCATGATGGTTTGTCTTATGTATCCACTTCCCTTTTAGATGTTGGATAGGAAGGGATGAAAGACTGATATTCTGCTTATTTGTATGTTCATTAACCAGTTTCTGGAATCTTTATTTTTGTGTGTGTTAAGCCTTTTTATCTCCTTTTTTCTGGATCCGTGTGTGGAAATGGGTTAATTGACAAGTTGCCTCATAATTTCTTGTTTCTTTTTCTCATTTTATACCTTCTTAATGCCTTCAGTTTGTGTTATGAACACTTCCATTTGTGTGTTACGAAGTGTTTGAGGGTGTGGGGGCAATTGAGAATCACTTTTCATTTTGAATGGCAAGAACTGAGGATTTATATGTAATACACCATATGTTACCGTAATGTCACTGGGACTGTCGTTTATTAACTGCATTAAATTTGAGTTCAAGAATCTTTCAAAACTATTTAATTGTACTGGAGGAAAATCCATCAGTTTTGTCATCACTGTTGGCATGCAGGGAGAGCAGCTGAGGAGGAAAAAGGTTATAGAGATTGTAGATGAATCCCCAGACCCACTGAATTCAAAGAAGTAAATTACTCTAATTTTCTATTTCTGAACTACTATTTTTTTTTTTTTTTCTGACCCGGTGACCTTTTCCTTTTTACCTTTCAGTAATGGTATTGAGATGGATAATGGTTTTAGGAAACCAGATGCATCAAGGACTCCTAAATACATTTACACCCGCATGGATGAAGTATATCCTGTCAAAAAATCCAGGCTTAGGATGCTCTCTGTAAAAGACAGTGCAAAGGTTATTGTTTTTTCCAGATTAGGATACGAGGTTATGGTTCTGATTATGTTATCATGAATGTTTTGTCTATTTGTTCACTGTATTCCCATTACACTCAGGAAAATACATCAACTGAACAAACTAATAGCCTGGAGAAAATCTCTGCGCTTTCAACTCTGGCTTTCAAGAGACAGCAACTTTCATGGTATTCCTTTTAGCACAGTGTATCTCATCTGCATTATGTAGGCAATAACTTTTTTCCTCACTAATTTGCTTTTCGTCTCCTAGCAGTATAGAGAACTCGGTTGCTTCTGACAAAGTTTTGAAAGATGATGTGGTACAACCTCGTCAAACAGTTGAAAAGTGCAGTCAAAGTATATTTCGCAGCGTTACTGATCTTTCATCTAGTGGTGAAAAGTCATCTGGCTTGGCATTTGTTGAAATGGTACTCTTTGCTTACATTTTTTCTTTCATGTTAATCAAAGTCATGTTTTTTCTGACTTGACTTACTGACATAGGATAAAGTATTGAAAGGACTCGTGGCCCATGAGCCGCCTGACACTTCTGGTTTAAATGCTGATTCTTCTGAAAAAACTGGCAATCATAGTGGCAATTTCTGCTCTGAATGCCATATAGCAGGCAAAAAGGCTCCTCTAGATTTTACTTTGAAAACTAGAATGCGGGTGGCATCCTCTTGTTCAGTTAATTGGTGAGTTTGTCAAGTACATTAAAAGTTAGTATTTCCTCTATTAGTCTACTGCCTCTAATTAAGATAATATCAACCCTTGAAAACTTAGTTGATCTTTCATCACGTGAGTGTTTAAAACTTCCAGCTAATTAATTTTCTTTCTTAATTTTTCAGTCATACCTATATAACTTTATTTGTGATCACAATTTGCCTGTTACTTTATTATGCACCTGAAAATCTCAATTAAATGCATGCATGAATAATCGACAAGGTATGGGTAGCTTATGCTCTTGTTTTGATTCAAGAAAGCCTGGATTGTTCATACCAATGCTTTCTTGGCTATGTTCTATGTTTGTGGTTGCGCACAACATTGATTTAAATTTTCAATCTGGATAAAGGTTCTGTTTCTGACTTCCTCAGCTATTGATTCATGAAAATAATCATGAAATATGTGGTCATTTTGTTTCCTCAATGACTATTTTGCAACTTATTTATCTGATATGGAACACCAAATTGGAAACTGTTAACATGTTAGCAAGTGCCATGCTGTAGGTTGTTAATCAGCATTTAATATTTTGTTTGCAATTTTTAGGATTTATAGGTCAATTATGAGCAGCACATACAACGGCATGCCACAGCTTGCCTCTCAATTTGGTGATTCCAAGGACAGTAGTAGCTCCAGGCAGGCAATGATATCTCAGATCCTTAGTTCTAAAGCTTTGCATTCATGGATTTACCCTCAATCTACCCTGCCTCCTGCTGTTATATCAGTGCTAACCTCATCAGCAACTGAGGGAGGTTGTCAATTAAAAACATCAACTCATACGAAACCTTTTACTATTCCCTAACTCCTTTCCCTTTCTAATGTTCTCGCCTTCTATTTTGTGGATGTAGATTTTTTAAGAAAAAGGCAGCTGGCTTGGGATGATTCTTTTCGGAGTCTTTATTACATGCTGCGAAAGAACATTTGCAATATTTTTTATGGTGTGTTTCTGCTCTTATTCTATTAATCTTTCTCTTTTCATGTCCTTCTTTAAATTCTGGTTCTTTTTCCACAAACATGGAATATTTTGTGCAAAATATGTTGTTGCTTCCGGCATCATTATCATTGAGGCATATTACTTGGATTTTGTAGATATCACAGGTTGTCTGCATATCAATAATTAGAACTCACCTCCTTTCCATGATTCCTAATTTGGTACATTGCATACTGAGAGATACTTGTGACATGGCAATGATGCAAAAGCTTTTATTTTGGACTGATATGGTTTTCACCATTTATTTTGCCCATGAAGGTATTT
The DNA here is from genome assembly GCA_027405865.1 of Salix purpurea. Classification (NCBI taxonomy): domain Eukaryota; kingdom Viridiplantae; phylum Streptophyta; class Magnoliopsida; order Malpighiales; family Salicaceae; genus Salix; species Salix purpurea. Next base: position 3,826,630 of record JAOWLH010000002.1, on the reverse strand, counting down.
TCCCCTCAAACTACAAGTTAACATTGAGTTTTCATGGGATCTTTTGTAGTGTGCACTTCACAATTTGTGGTGATGTTCACTGGTAGTGATGGCTCAGGACATACCAAACACCTATGCAATGCTTACATCTCCCAGTCAACTAGAGGTCTGAGGTCTTTGTTGAGAGAACATGTAAGATCTACCTGTTGATATTTTTAATATTTGCTCATTTATGCTGTTAATAATTTTGCCAGGTGTTTTAATTTTTGTATGTTTTGCTTTAGGTTTTTCATGTCATGTAACACTATTAATTTGTTGTGTAGGATGTTTGTTTCTCTATGCCACTTTGTCATTCTAAAGTAGAGCAAGTCAACACTGAAGATTTAGTTGAGCTCTCTGAGATTGAGAAACAAAATTTGGGCCAGGTAAGTGAATCCTTTCCATATATAACCATCTTCCATTTCCCTGGGCTTAAATAAGTTGCCTTCCCTGATTTCATAGTTCATTAAGCTCTCTGATTAGTTAATACTTTGAATTAATATAATCCAACAATTATTCCTCCTGTTCTTGTAATGAATTAATGGTCCTAGTTGAATGCTTAGTATTCTTGTGTTCATGATCATTTAAGATTTGAAAGTTTGGGCTGTAAAGGATAACTAGCAACCTGTAGTTATGATGTCTGATTATGACAGTTGTTGGGGTTGTGATGATTGCACATCCCAAGCTCCTACTTTTGTCTTCTAATAATCACATTACCTAACTGGAGAGTATTACTGGCGAGTACTGTACAATTTTCTCTTGTCAGGATCCTCTAATATTGACTTCTAATTCCGTTGCTTGTACTTTATAATTAATTACTGGTTCCTGCTAACACAATGCAGACTCGTCGCCTTAGTTCCTTGTCTGATGTTGATAATAGCCCACAATCGATGCTGGCTTTCTGTGGAAATAAGAATGTAAATGGGCTGTATGATTTTTTGTTAAATTACAGGTCGGTGCAGTGTTGAGTTTTTTTTTTAATAAAAAAATACCTTTCTGTTGAGATTAGATGTATATTTCAGAAATTAATTCCATATTTTCTGCTTAATGTTATGACTATATCACATTTCCTTGTCCTTGCCTTCAGATCTTCCCTTACCTTTTTGTCCGGAGTAGATGTTCCTGTAATGTACTCACCTGTTCCCTTTCAGAATGCTGCTCTTTCTTCTCCAGAGGTGGGTGCCTATAGAGATAAAAGTCTGAACATATTTTCATCTCTTTTACCGGTGTGCCTATATTTGCCTTTATTGCTGAGTCTTTTCTCATTGTCCAACCGGAATTTTTTCTCTCCCGTCAATCTTTGATGACAGGACCTCAAGTGTGAAACTTTCATCCACAATCAAATCTGATTCACTTACAGAACATTAGTCCCCTTTAATCGGAAGCTATATTATCTGTTTCAAAGTGCTCTATTATATAAGTTCTCTTTTAAAATAGTTTTTCTTGAAGATTTATTTGTGCCTTTCACCAGTCTTTTAAATACTGAAAATATGAGTCTATTTAAAATGATACACAATTCTTGCCTCACGCTATCAGAAGCATGTTTGCGTAGCTGAGTACTGATCTTTTGTTTCACAGATCAAATGCGTGGAGGTAAAAAGAGCTCACCATATTGCCGCCTCCCCTAAAGAATCTACAGTCAAAGACACTGAATCCAGTCAAGGTTCATCCACTGGGCTCTTATCCAGCATTGAAATCAAGGATGCATATATTCCATCATGGATTGTTTGCCGTGTATGTGCACTCATGGACTCTGAAGGGAGAAGCTTTGAGGCTAGGTATGATAAGTTTTTCGTAAGCTTTTTTGCCATCCAGGCCCTTATTTAGTATCACCATAATTATATTGTTTTGATTTTATTTGGGTAATTTTCAGCTTTACAACAGAACGCACCTCAATTGGCCTGAATGTTGCTCTTGAGACAGCAGGTGAAAAACCTGATAAAGCTGCGGCAGTTGAAGGTTTGCAAGGAAGTAGTCATTCTTTTGGTATTCCAGAAGCCACCGTTGCTCCTTGCTTGCGTTCAGGCTTCTTAAAAGGCTTGAAATTCTGCGATGGTTCGTATGTGGCGTCCCTCTCTCCTGTGTAACAATTTTGCTCGAGGTCTCTGATGAAGACAGCATGGGTTTATTTCTCCACGTTTTGCCGGTCTAAACCGATCCTTTCCCTCTATTTCCGTCCAATGTAATCTTGTTTCCTTAACAGAATTAAACGAACTGATTGACGCCGTGTAGTCCTTCGAAATATTTATGAAAGTGACTGACTTTTTTTAATGCTTTGTCCCCGAAGTGCTAAATGAAAATGAGAAAGTTCCTGTTCTGGGAGATTATGCCAAAAGTTCAGTCATTGTTTCGAAATTTTGCTTACAGTTCCAGCCTTCCAGGAGCATTATCGAACCATAGAAGCTTCAGGGAAAAGCTGAAAATGCAAGTCAATATTAAATGGTGGTTTTAAATTATATGAACCAAGTTTATCAATACTGTTTTGGTTCGCACTTTATTTTTTCAATTGAAATAAAATGTTTTGGTTTTAGAGTATTTCAGCATGCTGTTATATTAATTCAAAAAAAAATTAGTTCAAATCCCAAAAATAAAATTATTTAAAATTGTATAATTTAATCTAAAATAAGATTAAAAAAATAATTTTTTTAAACAAAATTATGAACATGTATAATATTATGAGAATGTCATTATTAATCTTGCAAAGTCATTACATTCTCTTATTGCTCTTAAATTTCAACATAATATATATAAATATATCAAGAGACTTGTAAAATTTCATCTTAATCTAACGGTCGGATTAAGAGATATGATTGATATTGTAAAATTATTCATTACTTAAAAAAAGACACTATTTATCCGAAATAGAACAAATGGAATGAAATTGGTACGTTTCGGCTGGTATTTGGTCGAAAAATCAGGAATGGGTCGGAATTTAAATCGAGATAAAAACGACGTCGTTTTGATAAATTTTTAGCCATAAGCAAACTCAGTGGCTGTTATAAAGGAAGCTCTAGATAAATTTTCATTTGTCTCGGGCCTAGAGGTTAATAGAATGAAAAGCTCAATTTTGACAGCGGGCATTGATGAAGGCACAAAGCAGATAATCAAAGGCATTCTGGGTTTTGAAACCCATTCTCTTCCGGTCAAGTACCTGGGGGTCCCTTTGATTTCCACAAGGCTCTCTTCAGCTGATTGCAACCCCATAATTGAGCGAATAACAAATAGAGTCAGATTATGGACTTCTGCAACCCTCTCTTTTGCTGGCAGACTATAGCTCATCAAAGCTGTCCTTTTCGCTGTGCAAGTGTATTGGTCAACAAAATTCATTATTCCTTGCGCTGCCATTAACAAAATAGAAAGCATTCTTAAAGCTTTTCTATGGAAAGGGTCGTCGCTAGCAAAGGGGGGCTCGAAAGTGGCTTGGAGTATGGTGTGCAGGACTAAGGAAGAAGGGGGGCTCGGAATAAAGGCTATTCGGGGGTGGAACAAGGCTGCAATTATGAAGCAAATCTGGTGCATTCTCTCCAATCCTACCTCGGTTTGGGTTCAGTGGGCGAAGAGATATCTGCTGAAGGGGCAATCCTTCTGAAAAGTGAGGATGCCTTCTAAACCCTCCTGGACATGGAGGAAGATTCTCCAAATTAGAGAGCAATGCAGGACCCTCTTCACGGTGCAAATTGGCAACGGTAGGGCAACTTCTCTTTGGTATGATTATTGGCTTCGAGATAGGAAGAGGCCAATCGATATCTTGCCTATGCGTCAGCCCTCTACTTCAAGGTACAGATGGAATGCGAAGGTCTCAGATATAATGGAGAATGGGAGATGGAATCCCACGGATGGAAGAGTTTCTATGCAAGAAATATGGGACAACATCCCAAGTTATTCCCCTAATACTGCAGTGGAGGACAAAGTTATTTGGAGGCCTAACCCTCGGGGGATTTTCTCAATTGCTTCAGCTTGGGAAACCATGAGAAATCACCATCCCCCAATAGACACCCATCTTATCATTTGGCAGAAGGGTCACATTCCTCGTCATGCCTTTATGCTCTGGTTGGCAACTAAGCAAAGGCTGAGCACTATGGATAGGCTCTCGGCGTCGATAGGTCTGACTGACAAAACTTGTGCTCTTTGCCGAGAAGAGGATGAAGATCACAACCATCTATTTTGTCGGTGCAACTACTCTAAAAGGGTTTGGGAGAGCATTAATGAGAAAGCTGATTTGCACTGGCCCCTAATGGAATGGAATCATCTAGTCCAATGGGCAGCTTCCAACATCCACCGCAAGAATACAATGAGCATGATAGCAAGGCTTATCATGGCAGCTTCAGTTTACTATATTTGGCAGGAGAGGAATCGAAGGGTTTTATGTAGAATAGCCACTACATTGTCAATGAAATTTATCAACTCATCAGAGCTCATTTATCTTGCATGGCAACCATCCCGGACTCAGTTAAGCTGTAGTGGGATATCTAGTTTTATGGGATAGGGGCCTAGGGGCTTCTCTTCTTTGGGAACCCTTTGGGGGCCTTTTCTCTGCCTCAAGCATGGGGTTATTTTTTCTGATTATGGGACCAGGCCTAGAGCCTGATTGTAAGCCTGTTGGCCTTTTAGGTTTTTGCCTTTAGCCCTTTTGGCCCTTGTTTGTCCTAGTTCTAGGCATTGAGCCTGGTTGTAGCCTTCGAGAGTGAGGCCCAGTAGTGGAAGCTTGTTTCCACATTTGGGCAGGCAGCCAAATTGCTGTCTTGTTTTGGTTTTCTCTTTCTAATATACATTTGGAATGTTCCAAAAAAAAACCATCGTTTTGTCTTGTATTTTTAACTAGTACGAAACGTTTAACCCGAAACGGAATAAAATTAACAACTATGATATGAACTGCATTTATTTATTTATTTATTTATTTTTACCAGTAATCCATGCAAGAACAGGCTCCTCCTTTAAAATGATGGAACCTGTTCCGATCTCTAACAATCAACTCTCGTTCATACACCTTAGAAATCAGCTTCGTAGCGGTGTGGCAGTCTTCACATACCCGCAAGTTCTTCACTATTCGAATGGGATCTTGACCTTTACTTCTCATAATCGCATATGCAATAGCAAGCTTCTCGCTGTGCCTGTGGATGTTGCTTTCCTTTTCCTCTTCATCTATGTCAAACAACGCATCATCATTATTTCCAGTGTATCCTGCCAGTCTTATCTTCCTCAGGATCTCTTCCCACATTCTTTCAATCTGCTGAATTTCCGGGTGGGTTTTATCACCGATGGTGAATTTATGAACTTTCCCATCCATCTCAAACAGGGTGAAACCTGGTGGTTTCACAACTCCTCTTTCCTTCATCATCTGTCTGATGTTCTCGACATTCTCCCACTTGTTCGAGCGTGCATAGATGTTAGAAAGAAGCACGTAGTAACCACTGTGTTCTGGCTTTAGCTCAATCAAAGTCTTCCCAGCTCTTTCTGCAATTTCTGAATTCTTATGAATTCGGCAAGCTCCGACCAACGCTCCCCAGATGGGTGCATTGGGCTTCATAGGCATTTCATTTACAAATCTCTCAGCTTCTGCTAACTTCCCTGCTCGACCAAGCAGGTCAACCATGCACCCATAGTGCTCCAATCTAGGCTCAATCCTATAATCCCTTTTCATGCTCTCAAATAATTCCAATCCTCTTTCAACTAATCCCCCATGACTACAAGCTGATAAAACAGCAGTAAATGTTATTTCTCTCGGTGCTAACCCTGCCGTCTCCATTCGTGAGAAGTACTCAAGTGCTTTCTCGGCATAACCATGCATTGCAAAACCTGCAATAAGAGTTGTCCAACTCAATGCATCTCTCCTTGGAAGTTGGTCGAAAACCCAGATAGCTTTATCAATACTTCCACATCTTGCATACATATCTACAAGTGCAGTGCCCAGAATCAAATTTACAGTCATCTTATTTCTCAAAATATAATCATGTGCTCTTTCTCCAAGTTCAAGTGCACCTAAATGAGCACATGAAGCTATAACACTAACCATCACTGTCTCATTAGCTTGCACCCCTTTTGATTGAAGTAAGAAGTACAATTCTAATGCCTTTTCAAAAAAATTATTTTTCGCGTACCCACTAATCATTACACTCCAAGTAACCAAGTTTTTTTCAGGCATTTTATCAAACAATTTCCGAGCAGACGTAACATCTCCTGATTTATTATAACCAGCCACCATTGATGTCCAAGAAACAACATCTAAACATGAAATTCTCCTAAAAATATAACTAGCGGCCCTAATATCCCCTAAAGTAGAATACATAGTAACAAGTGAATTTTGAACATAAATATCAGTATCAAATCCATGCCTAATTATTTGACCATGAGCTTGAATACCCATATCTAAAGAACCCTTTTGAGTACAAGCCTTGACTAAAAATGGGTATGTAAGATTATCAGGAACTAAACCATTTCTCTTTGATTGGACATAAAAATGGATGGACCTATCTGGGTCTTTGCTTCCAGAAAAACCCCTTATAAATGAATTATAGATAAAAAGATTTGGGTTTTGGATTTGGTAAAAGACTTGAGTTGCATAATCAAGCAAGTTCTTGTCTATGCTAATGGAAACAAAGCAACTTGCAGCAAAAACATCAAAGATTGTGTGGGCTCTTATCAAGTGGGCATGTATGATTTTCAGGTGGGAGAGAGTAGCGCAAGATTCTAACAGCAAAAGTTTTGGATTTTTTAGTTCCAGGTTCCTTAAAACTAAGTTACTAAAACCACCCATGTTTTTCTAAGTAATCTAATGTCTGTCTTGGTTTCCACACAGATCTTTAGGCAATCACTGCATTCCAAGCAGATGTCGCATTAGGATCTGCTAGCACAGCGTTGGTGCTCAATTAAGTGTAACCTCCTCCTGTTTCAGAGCCCGGAGGACTCACCATCAGGAATAGGTTTTCCTGCATCACAGAGATTCGTGTACTTGCGCTATGCTCAGACCGAATGAAAATGAAAAGAAATTGTGACTCGGATATAGATCCGAATAAATTAAATAAGTTGGTATCATTTAATTTAATTGGATAATTAAACAATTTAATTTAATTAGATAATAAGGAATGAATAGATTAAATTAAACAAAAAATAATATGCATGAGATCATGAAAAAAAAAAAAAAAAACAGAAAGGAAAAAAAAAGCACAATTAAGTTCTTTTTTTTGGTCAAACTAGGATATCCAAGCCTTTGGCCCAGACTAATCCCTCGACCGGGATGACAAGGTCTCCCCATAAAATTCTTTACTGACGAGGAAGAGGGTCGAACCCCAACCTCGGCAGTGGCAGGAGCGAAAGCGCAATTAAGTTCTAAACTAATTCAATACAAGAAAATGAAATAAAAAAAAAATAAAAAAAATGATCAAAGTGTAAACGGCCTAATCAGTTGCATGCATTGCCAAAGTGTGGCGGCCTTCGTTGCTCTCTAACGAGTGCATTGCACGAGCTAATATTTTTTACCCAATCCGTTAACTTCAATCCCTCGTATTTGTTTCGTAATCCAATTTGGTACCTAAACTCCTAATTGCTCTAAATCAATAGAATTTGAATATATCTCAGCAAACCAAACATTAGAAGTTTAGAACATTTCCTTGATTCTGTGAGGCCCCTATATCTAGGTAAAAAAGTAAGCCATCAATTCAATTTGCAAAAAAAAAAAAATACATAAGCATCAATTTTTTTTAAAAAAGAACAACAATTGAAAATAAAATAAACTATTTTCTTTATAAATCAGTCCCTAAAGGAACAAAATTAAAGGAACCCAAAATTTCTCAATGCCTCAAATTCAGTCCCTCGAGCTGTAGTAGATTTAAACCAATAAAATTAAATTTTATTTTTCAAAACTGAGTAACAAGTAATTTACATAACACATCGAGTTTTGTATTTATAGGTCAAGTAAATTGAAGGGTAAAATTGAACTTCAATTATAATATGGCATATTATACACATCACTAATTATGCTTAGTGTTTTACTTTCAATTACGAACAATGCAATTCACAATAACATTACTATATTGACCTTCAGAAAACAAAGAACTGAACACCCTCGGAGCTAAAATCATATTTTAAAAACGGTGTAACGAACCAAATCTTTCAAGGCCAATTATGACCCACCTATAATTTAGCATAATATATATAGCACTAATCATGTCAATTGACATATTACACTCATGCCCTTGAAAAAAATACAAGTAGTGAGAGAAAAAGTGTGAGAATTTGTTTCAGTGTCAATTTGGTTCTCAAAGTTTTAAGTATATTTAATCAAGAAAAATGATTTTAATTTTGCCAAACCAAGTATCAGTTTCATTTGTGAGTATCTGAATGCATGCATACCACAACAATGGAAAGAATGATTCAACATTTCATTAGAAAAAAAAGCCGAACAAGGAAAAGGATCCGTTTCCACCAGAGGGAAGAGCCAGACTCAGGCTTGAATTCTTGGGAGGAAAATATGTTCTTCAGGCATCTGCAACCCATTGCAAGATCATGGTTTAATGAGGAGCAGGAATATGACGTTCTCCTGTGTTTGCTCCAAAGTTGTTGTCCCATTCCCACGCATCCAGCCATTGTGGAGTTCGTTTAGAAAGAGAACTTGAAAGCACCAGCATGGGAGTCAGTCACCGAGTCCCAGAAGGAAGGTTTTTTCTCTTGAGCCTTTTTCTCTTCTGCTTTCTGCACCAATCGATCGATAGTTCCAGGGAAAGTAGACTCGACAGCATTCTCAAACTTATCATGCAAATTCACACGGTCTCGAGTTCCAGACACTAGCTCGCCTGCATTTGGCCTCTTAAGAAAATCCAAAACATTCAGCAGATTTCTCCTGCAACACACAAAACAATTATCTTCAGATGTTCTACGTTCTATTCTGCTACTAGAAACCCAGGATAGCAAATGAAACGGGTATCACATAATATTCAAGAGACTTTGTACTTTTATTTAAAAATACTAAGAGAATAATGCAATGCAGCTCATACTTTTAAATCTTAAAAACCGAATTCTTCATACTGTCAAACATGTTGTACTTAATGAGCTATTTGAACCCGGCAAAGTAACCATTCTCAACAGTTCAAATGGTGAGGGAAAATAGCCATGGTACAAAACAAGGAAAAGGCAGGGGAGATTGTGAACACTATCCACTAAATGTACAAATGATGTCTTAAGGTTATTCAGGAACAGATAAAAACAAAAAACAAGATTTAAGGATATGTGCATGTGTTCACCTCCCAGATAAAGCAATGACAAACTGAGACCGGGTGGTGGGAAGACAGATTTCCATATATCCAAATATATTTATTCCCCCCATGCAAGCAGACTTAATTCTAAGAAAAGTTGGGATGCTCAATGCCCACATACATCTAATGCAACTTTATCTTTGAAATTGACCCCAAATGCCATTACATTTTACTGACAGATAAGCCACCTAGCTTTATGCGTTGATAAACTGAAAGCATGGCTCAACTTCATTAGGATAAAGGCGGGCATGATAAAAGATATATTAGGATCAGAAGCAATAATCCATTTTGTAGGGTTATCAGCATGATGAAAGGTAGACTTGAAATGGAATTACATGCTAAATGTGCTAGATAAGTCAGATGCGACCAATGGGTATCTGGTTGCTCATATCCTAAAATATGAAGCAACAGTCTTCTCTCTCTCTCTCTCTCTCTCTCTCTATGTAAAAAAGGTAGAGCTAGGGCTTTGGAAATGGGCAGGCCATGTTAAAAAGACAGGACTGTGAAAGGAGATTGAAGTAAAATGCAAGACAAGAATTTAAATAGATTTTCTTATTTTATTTTATTTTGTGTCAGGTGGTAAAAAACCAGTATAACTGATTCACCAGCTTCTTAAATAGTCCATGTCTTCTTGATGAAGAACACTGCTTATTTAAACAGTGACAATGGATTCCCGCCCTCTAGAGAACAGTTTCTTCTTCTGTTTATTTTATGTAATATCCCAAGGTATACATGGAAAAGGATGGGATAATCTAATGGAATTCATTACTTTCAATCCAGAGAATCAAAGACTTTACTTGAAAATTGGCTCCAGCATACAAACTGAAGAGGCTAAAAAAAAATCATTTTCTTAAACCGAGGTCTCAACTGTATCAATTGATTCTTGTCACTGACCCGCCATCATTGCACTTCCTATCCATGAATACTGGGTTTGCTATGGTAAGTTTCTTCATTCAGTTTCATGGATCATTTCTACTTGTCAGCTTCAGAAGCTACACTAAGAGAGAGCAACTTCATTCTTTAAAAGTCTATATAAGAGCTATCATCATACCTTTTACTCCACCACTGATGTCTACAGATGAACTTTCTAAAGTTAAATTCTAAGAACTATCTAAATTATAGATAATTAAAAACAAAACAAAAGTACCTGCTGACATAATTCTGTGTAATAGCAATGGATTCTTCCAAGTTGATTACCAAATGCCACCAACCATTGGGCACAAAGATCACTTCACCAGCCTTACAGATGCACTCAATAGGTCTCCTTTTCAAGTTCTTTGTTGCACCATAAAAGTTCATGAACCATTCAATTATGGAAACAGGACATGCTACCTCTGCACCATCTGGGCTTGGATATACACCAGGAGGTATCACATCAGGCGGGAACAAAACCCACTTCTTAGACCCCTTAATCACTGCATTCCAAGCAGATGTAGAATTAGGATCTATGTGAAATGATGAACCAGATCCTGCAGGGCCAATTATAACCCACCTATAATCTGGCCTCTCATTACCTAAAACACTAAACAAATCCTCCCTGAAGTACAATGGAACCTCATATTCAGAATCCAAAACAGGAACCTTCTCAGCGAATTTAGGGTCGAAAAGATACAACGGACGTTCTTCCCTCACCTGATCCGAATACCTAAAATACTCTTGAAGCCTCATCTCCACCGGCCCAGCTGCAAACTTCACATCACCACACACACTAACCAAATAATCCTTGTCCCATTTTTGCAATGCAGCCCAATTATCGATACACCCTTCCAACAATACCGGCTTATTTGGCTCCTCAAAATTCATTACAAATTCCTCAACAGAAATACCTTTCTTTCTAACAATATTATCTCTCTCAAGCCATTCAGGTTTCATTTCAAGACTAGCACATAACCAACTTTGAAAAAGATAATCAGAATAAAAATCTCTAACTTTCAAACTTGAGCAGCCATTAACGTCAAATAAAGGGTAAATGCCAGCAATATAAGTAGACTTCCATGACCCATTAAACAAAAACTCACCATTTAACTTATCCAATACAAGGTTTCTCCATAAAGGCTCATGATTAGTGAAAACGTAAAATGATTTGCTAACAGTAGCTAAAACTCCTAACTGGGTTCCATCAAGAAATCCTAAAATATCAAGAACTAACTCATCAGTCAATATTTGAAGATTACCTAAACCGGTGTTTCTTGAGTTGATAGAGCCTGAGCTGAAGTAAAGATTGCCAAGTGGCTGAACCCCATAAGTATTTGATGGAGCTGAGGTTTTCAGATTAAACCCTTCAGTGTCTTCACCTAGTTCATCTTGTTCAACAGGATCTTCTTTGGTTTCTTGTCTTTTGTTTCTTGTTTTGGGTTTGGGTTTTTTGTGTCTCTTCTTTTTTATGGTTCGAGACAATAAGTTCATGGATGATAACATTGTAAGAAGAGAATTTGGGGTGCTGTGGCCGCCTTCTTCAGGTTCTTAAAGGAGGCAAAGATTGAAGACGTTCAGGGTGACTGTTTATTACTAATTTTTTAAAATATTTTTTATTTTAAAAAAAATCAAAATAATTTTTATTTTATTTTTAAAAAGTTATTTTAATAAAATATTTAAAAAAATTAATTTAATATGAAAAAAATTAACTTTTTTTAAAAGCATTTTTGAAATGTAATGTTAAACAAGTATTTAGTAAGTCCTTTATTTTCAAGCATGGAAAAACATTTTTCTTTTACCCCACACTTAAAATAGCATAATGGGAAAATATGACATTTATTTTTATATATATATTATATAAAAAAATCAATCAATCAAATTTATGAATTTTATAAATATTTCACATAGTAATTTATTTTTGAAATTAACAAATAACATCAACAATTATTATCACTATCACTATTATCTTGCCACAATAACTTTCACCCCACATTTATTATTGTCTTTTTTATTATTATTATTATTATTATTATTATTATTATTATTATTATTATTATTATTTTCAAAATATATTTATACAATAAAAATGATAAATTAAAAGCTTTTTAAAAGTCTCAAGAATTTTATTAGATAAATCTAGATTTATTTAGAGTTTATACAGAAATTACTTGAACATTAAATATTCTTTTTAACCTTGAATACTTGTTTCAAGACTGAGTTATTACAAACCACAAGTTATTTAAGTGTTTGATTTAATTCATATGAACAATGCATGAAAAATATACTTAACTCTTTTAGAGTAGAAAGATTGCAATGCCTTCAAGTTCTAGCTATTTTCTTTTGTGTTTAGGTGTTTTTGTATTGTCCTATTATACTCTCATGTAAAAACATAAGAGACATAATATTCTATTTATAGAGAAACCTAAAAACCTTATAAAAAGTACAAAAAATAATAATATGCCCTTAAATAATACCACATATATTATTTTAGGATAATTTAGAGATTTATCCAATCAAGTCCCTACTTGATCTTTTATAGGTTTGTAATTGTAATCCCTAATGTTAATTACATATTAGTCCTCAATTTCTAAAATTTATTCACAATCAAGTGACACTTGATTAATTATTCTTCTTAAGGGAAGTTCAGAAAGATAGAATCATTAACCTTGCTTACTACAAAACAGAAGAACAAGTAGCAAATATTTTTACCAAACTATTGTCTGCCAGCAAGTTTGAATTTCTAAGGAAAAATCTTGGAGTTGACAGTTCCTAAATCAAGGAGGAGAGAGATTTATCCAATCAAGTCCCTACTTGATCTTTTATAGGTTTGTAATTGTAATCCCTAATGTTAATTACATATTAGTCCTCAATTTCTAAAATTTATTCACAATCAAGTGACACTTGATTAATTATTCTTCTTAAGGGAAGTTCAGAAAGATAGAATCATTAACCTTGCTTACTACAAAACAGAAGAACAAGTAGCAAATAGTTTTACCAAACTATTGTCTGCCAGCAAGTTTGAATTTCTAAGGAAAAATCTTGGAGTTGACAGTTCCTAAATCAAGGAGGAGTGTTAGAAAATATGTTTAGGACTGCTGAGGTGGAATAATTTAACATTTCTAAGTGATTTGAATTAGTCAATTCTGTTGTTATTTCTTTGTTTTTGCTGCTATTTCGCACCTTCTATTATTTGCATTATTATCAGTTATGGCTTGATCTTAGGACCATGATTTTAGTAGTTTGTTATGTATTCATACTATAAATTGAGCTGCAGAAGATAATAAAATATATTCAAGTCTTTTGTTCCACCATTACTCTCTATCTCAAGCATTATTTTCTGTCTTTCTTCATCCTAAATCACAACAACTACAAAAAAAATTGAGAGAGAAAGATCAATTTTGGATGCTCTTCCTCTGGCAATCTGTTTGCCATTTTTCATTATAATATATAAAACTATAAATCAAGATTTGGTTTCCCAATGCAACAAACACTAATACAATTTTACATGCTTGCATCCCTGTGTGTATATAGTGAGGTGAGTGGTGTCACTCTAACAATTTTCTAGCATGATGTATCGACTGACATGTAGGTGAACTAACCATGAGTGGGTTCTTCGATTGATCGATGGCTTGAACTGTGATGCGGTGCAAGATTATGGCAGATTTTGCTTCATAGAGTCAAATTATCCAGAGTCACGCCACTTCATTCCACATGTTTTTGACCTAATTTTAGTTAATCTTTGGATTTAGATAAATTCTGAACTCTACTGAGACCCGATACGGGTGAAATCCAAGTAAAAAGTATGTGCTTGAGAATTATGACTCCAAGGCATCAACAAATTGTTATATTTATTTTTCAAAAATAAATAAAATGGAGTTTGTGTAAATTAAATCTAATTAATAATTAAAAATAAATACTATATTAAATATCAAATTAATTAAAAATAATATACACACACACAAAAAAATAATATATATATATATATATATATATATATATAAACTAGTTTGCCATCTACATAATACTAAAAAAATTAATTGATTAAATCGCGCTTATTTTTTAATGATAGTCGCCAAATTTAAATTGCACACACATATAAATTACATTTCGTTTTATACATATTTTAGATTTTACTATGCCAATTAGTTTCAGCATTGTTTTAACTGATTTTTAAATACTCTTGAAGCAGATTTTTTTAGTTGTTAACGAGTTGTCTTGCTTGCGCATTGCGCTAGGCTTTTCTGATGCAGTAACCGATTGATTGTTTTGCGTGTTTTTATTGATTAATTAAATATTTAATTAGTCAAATGATCATCGATAAAAAAAATTTTAAACGAGTAATTTGTTTTCTTTATCAAACTGGTTGATTGCTTCCATCGTTTTGACCTGTTGGGATAATAATTGTATCGACACCTCGCAAAATTGCAATCGATAAAATCCATTTAAGATAAGTTAATTGTATTTTTCAGCCAATATATCAATTTTATTTCCAAATGTCAACCCAACCAGAAAGAAAGCAAGAGCACTTGACAATCACCGCAAGAAGCAATGGTGATGGCATTGAAAAACACAACTGAAAAGCTTGGGAGGCCAATAATGAAGGGGGGAAAATGAGCTCAAGAAGCATTTTATTTTTTCTATCCAGCATGATTATTTCTGGACTCTCTTGAAATTTTGCAACAATGTAATAAATAATTTAAGAAGTAGGTTTAATTAATTCTTGAGATTTGTTTTACGACAACGATTTAATTTTTGGTCAACTAAAGATATTTGTTAATTCATTACAAATATGTGAGAATGGTTTAATGTATATTTTATATCCATACTGCATTTGTTTATTGATGGGTTACATTAACAGAATACTATAAAAGTAAAATAAAAGCAAAATTGTTGGAATTTCAAGTGTCATGTATATATATAACAATCAATTTAGAGAAGCTCGCAACGATAAGAGCAACAATAAAACAATTAACACAACAACAAAACAATTAATGCAATTTGGCCAGAATAATATTACATTAAAATAAAAACAAAATGATTGGAATATATATATATATATATATATATATAACAATCAATTTAGAAAAGCTCACAACGACAACAACAATAACAAAATAATTAACGCCATCTTGCCAGAATAATATCAAAGTAAAATAAGATCAAAATGGTTGGAATTTAAAGCGTTATTTATACATATAATAATCAATTTAGAGAAGCTCGCAATGGCAACAGCAACAACAAAACAATTAGCGCAACAACAACAACAAAACAATTAATACAATCTTGGCAGAATAATACCATGGTATAAAAAAAGCAGAATGGTTGAAATTTCAAGTGTCATGTATATATATAACAGTCAATTCAGAAAAGCTCGCAACGGCAGCAACCACAATAAAACATTTAACGTAGCACCAAAAACAATCTTACGGATAATATTACAATGAAATAAAAAAGAAATGGTTGGAATTTGAAGCGTCATGTATATATAGCAATCAATTTAGAGAAGCTCAGGATGACACCGACAACAATAAAACAGTTAACACAATAGCAATAACATTAACGCAATCTTGCCAAAATAATACCACGGAAAAATAAAAGAAAAATATTTGGAATATGAATTACCATGTATATATATATACATATAACAATCAATTTATAGAAGTTCGTAATGACAGTAACAATAATAAAACAATTAATGCAGCAACAACCACAAAACAATTAACGCAATCTTGCTAGAATAATATAACAGTAAAATAAAAGCAAAATATTTGGAATTTCAAGCCTTATGTACATATACAACAATTATTTTAGGAAATCTCGCAAAGGCAACAATAATAGAAAACAATTGACGCAACAACAACCACAAAACAATAAACGCAATTTTGTTAGAATAATATAATGACAAAAAACTAAATGCTTGGAATCTAAAGCGTCATGTATATATATAATAATCATTTTAAAAAAGCTTGCAACGGCAGCGGTAACAATAAAACAATTAACGCAACAACAACAAAACAATTAACGCAATCCTGACAGAATAATGTTACAGTGAAAAGCGAAATGGTTGGAATTTAAAGCGTCATGTATATTTATATCAATCAATTTAGAAAAATTGCAACGATAACAACAACAACTAAACAATTAATGCAGTAGTAACAACAAAATAATTAACACAATCCTTCTAGAATAATAGTAAGGTCAAATAAAAGAAAAATGCACTGAATTTCTTATGTTATATATATATATATATATATATATATATATATATATATATATATATATAACAATCAATTTAGAAAAGCTCACAACACCAACGGCAACAATAAACCAATGAACGCATCAGCAACAACAACTGGAGGTGATAATACCATAGGGGGCAACAACAACAATAAACAAATTAACAAAGCAAAGCAACAATCATTTAAGAAAACATAACAGTCTTTACCAAAAAAAAAAAAGAAAACATAACAGTCACAACAACAACAATAACTATATCAGCAATAATAACTAGAACCAAAAACAATGAAGATGAAGGAAGCAATTGCCTTGGAGTTACAGAGCATCAAGAACAATTGTGACTTGCATGTATAAAATATGCAAATATGACATTTCTGATTTTTCTGGCTTAAACATTAAAGTTTTGAAAGATTATGTTAATCGCAGGGCAAAATTGATTAATTAAGTTAACAATCTAGGATTTCCTTGCAACCTTTTGTCCCAACAATATCACAGTAGAACATAAAAAAAATGGTTGAATTTTAGCACCATACATATATAAACAACAACAAATTTAGGGAATTGAAAAAACACAACAACAATAACAGAACCATAAACGGCAGAACCATAATGAACCAATGGACAAAGAATAAGGAGGTAGATAGTGAACCATCAAATTGAAAATGCAAAGGTGAAATAAATGGAGATTAAAAAAAACCCTGAAAGGCAAGGCATGAAGTGAATTGCGAAGAAATATAATGGTGAGGACAAAAATGGAGTAATTGGTCAGTTCCCTTGATACTTAACAGCCTTCACCCTTTGACAGAGATGAATGTGAAGGATATGGATGTCCTTTCGTGATTTGATAAAGCCACTGCATCGTCAATTTCATGACAACCAAACTTCTAAATTGGCAGCTTCATCTTGCGCAAGCTTTTGACCCAATAAAAATTCATAAATTGCCGCAAGAGATATTCTTAATTGTAGTAGGGTGGATTTACGGCTATAGGAAGACAAAACGCATTAATTAAATGCAAGGATGCATTATTTAGGCAAATGTTGATTTGTTTTTTGGGGAGTTCTGGGCACGTGATAGTAGTGGTGCGTGATGATGATGAGGGTGTTCGACATATTTGATAATTGTTCATGCTATTTAATAAGTATAAACAGTTCCAAAGGAATGCCTTTAGCGGACAGTGTTTAGCAAAATCTAGGAGCAAAAGAATGGTTCTAGTACAATGTTGATCAGCAACTAGAGATGGTATGCGACAGTGTTTACTCAGCATCTCTCAACTAGTTTTTCTTCAAAACCAATTTGAGTTATCCTAAAAAAAGATCTTTACCTTGGACACCCTTAAAATTCTATCCATGCTAATTAATTAGCATGCATAGTAGCAGCTGATGATTTATCGCTCGACCATTAAGCAAAATGGTGATAAAAACAGCTACGATGGATGATGAGAGGCCTAGCATGTGCTGACACTACCTGCATGAAAAGAAGACTTGTTCATTTAGCAGACATTAAGTCTTGTTAATACCAATTAGATGGCAGATAGCATGCACAGTGTGAGTGACTTACTGATTTGTCATTCAAGCAGAAGCAACCATCAACATTTCAGGCAGCCTATGCAGGTGCTCATGCTAATTAATTAGCATGAGCAACTTCCAAAGAGAGATAATGAGGTCACAGCTGCCAAAGAGAGCTAGTGAAGTCGATTTTGAGGTCACAGCTGCCAGAGAGAGTTACTGAAGTCATAAGTTGCCGCATGAGTAGCTGCCAAAGAGGTGAAGACAAAAAGAGGAGTAATTGTGAGTTCCCTTGATACTTAACAACCTTCACCCTTTGAAAGAGATGAATGTGAAGGATCTGGACGACCTTTTGTGCTTTGATAAAGCCATTGCGCCATAGATTTCATGACAACAAGACTTCTAAATTTGCAGCCTCATCTTGCACAGACTTTTGACCCAACAAAGGTTTGTAAATTGCCAAAGGAGATATTCCAAATTGTAGTAGGGTAGATTTGTAGCCACAAGAAGACAACACATTAATTAAATGCAAGGATGCATTTATTAGACACAAATGTTGAGTTGTTTTTTTGGGAGTTCTGGGCACGTGACAGTAGCAGTTCGTGACAATGATGAGGGTGTTCGACATTTTTGATAATTATTCATGCTATTTAATTAGCATGAACAGTTCCAAAGGAATGCCTCTAGCAGACAGTGTTTAGCAGAATCTAGGAGTAAAAGAATGGTTCCAGTTCAATATTGATCAACAACAGGAGATGGTATGCGACAATATTTATTCAGCATCTTTCAACCAATTTTGCTTCAAAACCAATTTGAGTTAGCCTCAAAAGAAGATCCTTGCCTTGGGCACCCTTGATTATTAGCATGAGAAGCCGCCAAAGAGAGCTAATGAGGTCGTAGCTGCAAAAGAGAGCTAATGAGTCGCAGCTGCCAAAGAGAGCTACTGAAGTCAAAAGTTGCAGCATGAGTAGCTGCCAAATAGAGCTAATGAGGTCGTAGTTGCCAAAGAGCTGATGAGATCATGAGTTTCATTGTTTCAATCCACAGTGCCTTAAGTATGGGTGAACAGTGCAACCATAACCTGATTTAGCTTTTCTTATAATGGGATGTTCACATAAGAATAACAAAAGAAATGTCTTTTTGTTTGAAACTAGTCCTGAATAATAATTTGATGGTAAGAACCAATGGAAAGAAATATGATTACTCCACAACTATATATATAGTTTTAATATATTTAAAAAGAAAAAGATGTTTGATTTTGCAGTATTACATGATATGGATTAATCAATCTCTTCCTTTGTTTAAAAAAACCCAAAATCAACTTGAAAGAAAAAATCTTCCTTGGCTTAGATCTATTTCTTTATATGTATTCAACGTATAAAAAAACTAATCTTATGTTATTGGAAACACATTATGTTTGTACTCAAAAACTCATTTTGAATATATATTTTGCCCAAATCATTTAGAAAAACACCCTTAGAATCTTGTTAAATTGATATATGATCTCCAGAAACACAAACAACTGCCCAAAATCTTCCTTGGCTTAGATCTATTTCTTTATGTGTATAGTGTATTCAAGGTAACCCCCCCCCCCCCCCCCCCCATCATATGAAACCTTTTGACACAAACATCGACTATTTTTATTGTCTTTCCCAACAACAACTTTCTATTTCTAAGCCAAAATCCGGTGACCCCCTCTCTACACTCAATCCATAAAAGGACTAAAAAAACAATTTATAGGGATTGGTCACCTAATACTTAAAAAAGATGACGGATGAAAATGATTTTTTAAAACAAATTTCAAATTCACCATCTATATTATCCATGTTTTTCACTTTAGTTCTCTTTCTTTGAATTTAACCCTATCTTAAAAAAACATGCAATTGAGTGATGATTTTAGCTCAAAAGAGCTCCATTATGAAAAGAAAAAATTTGAGGAACGTAATGAAAATTTTGAAAAATACACTATTAAAATCTATAATAAATTATAAGAGCGTGAAGAATAAAATAATTATAGTGTTTTACCCCACGCTTTAGTTTTTGTTATTTGGGAGCCATTTGTTGATAACAAAGATCGAAAGTCTTAATACAAATGTTAATCCCAAATGCAACACACTTGTTTTCTCTGTTATTTTTTGTTTTCTTTTCTAAAAGGATATGGTTTTCTCCTTTCAAAAAAAAAAAACACTAGTCAAGGCCTACGGGCCCATACGCTTTCCTAGAGAGTTTTGTTGTAATAGGTTCTCTAGGCTTTTTATTGACTCTTTGAGTTTTTTTATTTTTTATTTTTTTAATTTCATTTTTTAATATATAGTTTTTTTTATCTAATTATATAATCAATATTGGATTGATGATAGATTATTTTTTGTTATTTTCATCATCTAATAAATAAAATAACTAATTCAGGGATGTTTGGGAATGTTTTTCAAAAGCGTTTTGAAAAAAATGAATTTTTTTATTTTTATTTTTAAGTTTAAATTAATAAAATTTTAGATCATTTTGATGTGCTGATATCAAATATAATTTTTAAAAAATAAAAAAATATATAATTTTAATGTATTTTTGAGCGAAAAATATTTTTAAAAACAACCACAACCACAGTCCCAAACAGTCAACCAGTAACATGGATCGTGATTTTAGCGTGTTGAATACGGCTAACTTCACATGTTTTTTTTCTTCTTATTTACAGAGAAAAACGATCAAGTGACTGAATCATCACCGAGAAAAAGTAAGAGAGTTTTCAAAGCTGTTCGTTCATCCTGACAATTCTCTTCTTCTCTCACCTAACATTAATTTTATGCCGGAAAGTCTTTCAAGTAAGTTCAAGCTCCTTTTTCTATATACTTTAAGGTTTGTTTGGCCTATTCATGACTAAATCCAACACAGTCGAATTCCAAAGTAAACATTTTTTTTCATACGGCTGCATAAAAAGTATTGAAAATAACATTTTGTTTTCTGGTGTGCTGCTACTGGTTTGCTTTGGATGCAGGCTTGACGTGAACCCATTGAGAAAACGATTGTTAAACAGTAGTTGCAGTGGAAGCTTCATCCACTCCTTCGTTGCTTCTGGCTGGTTGTGGCAGGCAAGGAAAGCTCCCGAAATCTGACAAATTTTACCCCATGCAAAAGCATTCTTTATATCATTTTACGGTCAATAAAAGCAATCTAAAGACTCTTTTCAAAGCAATCGAGTGCAAAAGTAAGCACTATTAATCAGTCGGAGATAAAAGGGAAAACATGTAATCACCGGAGACAGCAGCCTAATCATGGTATTTAGACAAGATGAGCCGTTCAAAGTAGACTGCATCTCTTTTCATGTCCATCTGACCTAGCTTTTCCAGGGAAGACGCTTTCAAAGTCTACAACTACGTGCTCTTCCTCAAGTTCACGCACACATGAATTGAACGTCCAGCGGACGTAGAAGGGACCCGGGCATCATTTCATTACCTTTTTTTTTTATAAAAAAAAGGTATGGCAAAGGACCAGGAAAGTGAGGGATAGCAAAATAAGAGAGGCTGGACAGCGTTTTCTATTTTCGAAGTAGCCTATTTTCTGCATTCCATAACTGAGCAGACCAGTCAAAGCAACCTTTTTAATTATGTGATGATAGTTTGTCAGGAAACTAACTTTACAAACAGATAGGCCGCTATTTACAGCAGTAAGAATTAAAGAAAGAAATCATCAGTGTTCATCCTGCATCTCAGATGAAAAAAAAGAAAAAGAATAGCCACTGCGTGTTTAAAATGGGAAATCGTACAGGAATCTGAATTCTGAAATATACAGTAGAGGGCTGTCAGAAGACGAGTGCCCCAATTCAAGCTAAATTTCAACTGCACAGGCGAGCATGCCCATTCTAAATTCATGCTTCGCTAATCATCAGAAAAAATAGATTCAATCCAAGATAAGATGAAATCAAAAAACACTGCACAAAACACTGAATTTCGCAGAAGCAAGGAATCCATGAAAAGAGCATGGCAAATCAGGGCGACAACGCGACGGGGTGTTGACAATTCGAGCATTGGCTTTCAAACGGGTTAGGGAATTTTGACTGATGGTTTCACACTTGTGTGCTCATGAGACATCTCCATTGCCTTGTGCTGGGGCCTTTGTCTAGAAGCATTAGCAAACCGGCATTGGTGGCGGAAAGCCCAAACATATACCTGCCATTACAATATTTGATGAGATCAAACATCTAAGAATAAGAATCTTAAACATTGTTTTCTCGAATTGAAGCAACTGAGAAACATAATACTGTAAGCATGTGCATTTGCTTCTGTAAAAGAGCAGGTGAGTCACAAATTTCGAAACTGGGAATTTCAGAACTATTCCCCCTGGATTCATTCCCCTCTTTCTCCAATTACATTAAGAAATTACAAAGATTTTACATTCAAATTTGGAAACAATTTCTACCCCTGGTTCATTTATTATCTTGCAAAATACACAGCAAGTAAACCCAGTGGAATTTTTTAACTCATGATTTGCATGTAATTCAAATAATTCTGTATATACAATTAACTGGGAGCACTAAAAGAGATTAAATTATGTCAATAGTTTATAGCAATACACTTACTTGCTTCGTTGAGCTTTCTTTCTCCAAAAAACAAAGGACACAACCCACTGAACAAACAAAATGAATGAGGAGTTATTGATGCTAGTAAAACAAATAACACCCAGCACGGTGCTTAAGAAGTGATATATAAGAACAGACAGCTAGGTAGTCGTTAATGCATAGAGAATTAAATGAGTGACTCAATTCACAGCATAACTCAGATTCCAATAGACAGTCTTCTACAATGCAGTTCAGTTTATTCAAATTAAGATAGTATATGAGTCTGGTTCAGCCATACCCACGATAACGAAGAATAAAGATTTCAGTGAAAAACAAGGACAGAGGGAGGAGATGCAGGTCAAGGAGGGTTCGAGGTTATGTATAGGACAAAGGAATAACCGAAACAAATACCATAATGCAAGAACAATCACCATAATGATTATGGAACAGCAGATTTGATGATATATTTTGAATAACAAAAAAGGGTGGGCCTCGGGATCAAAAGACCTGACACTCAACTGAATGGAAATCTCTAATATGCAGCAGAGCATATTCATTACACAAAGCATAAAGAACTACCTTAAAGACTGACATGAAGGAAAAGCTTCCAAGAAGAGATGGTTTCTTCACAGGCAACTTTCTTTCTGGAGACATTTCCTTGCACAGATGTTGAGCTATCTCTTTCAACAATACCATTTGTGCTTTATCAGTCCGCATTGAAATAATTGCTTGCCTCATAGATTCCCTGTCAGCCTCGAGTGCATGAAGTCTCATGTAAAGCTTTTTTATGTCAGGATCACTAACATCAGGTCGATTCAATGTCTCTCTAGGAGTTGAAAGATACTCTTCATAAATCCCAATTCCAGCTTTTGGTTCTGTAGCACCATTCTGTGAAACCCCGTTATGGATAGAATCAATGGTATAAACTCTGTCACTCATGTCATCTCCAAATTCTGATGAATTATCCCTCTTTCTTGAATTCGTGCAATCTTCCACTTGTGAAGCATTATCCATCTTCTTTATGCTATTGATTAACTTGGTTCTTGGAGAATCAGTGGCAAAATCTGGACCAACTTCTCTATAAATCCCCATCAATGAACTTGAACTATCTGCAGAGAGCCTCCTGCTGTGCCTAGACCGCCTAGGAGAGTGGCCAACAACCACCTTCTCAAAAATATTCTTCGTACCAGCAAAATCACCGTCCTGTTGAATGTTGCGTGGGCTTCTCTCCATCTGATAGATCCTATATTCCAAATTCTTCAACTGCTCCCGACCATGTGGGGTCTCACTGAATGCATATTTCTCAATATCTACGATATCATCTTCAGCCTCCATGGGATTCGGGTTTTCATTCAAATTGCATTTCAGGGGTGGGTATTCATAAGCTGGAAACTCTAATTGAGCCGCATCCAAACTTTCATTCATGCTTGTGTTGCGGCTAAACCCGCCCCTCTCACCCTCTGCCTCTGCCTCTGTAAGGCCATAACTCATCATCCTATGCTTATAAGCCTGAATTTCACAAGTAAGTGATTGAATTGCCTGCTCTCTCTTGTACAAAACATCTTCCAGAGCCAAAATCTCCTGCTGATCATGATCCATCTTCTCCTCAGCAAACCGCTTAAATTGCCTTGCCTCCATTTGGATCTCTGCCTTCTCCCTCTGCAACCTCAATATCATCGACATGGCTTCATTTGCCGCTGAAGCAGCAGCATTCCTTTCCTCTTCCAATTCCGTGTACAAATCCTGCACCGTCTGCTGTTGGCTAGAAACCATCTCACGCAAAGCAGCACATTCATTCTCAATCTGTACTCGTGGGTTCGAGAAGGAATCCATACCAGGTATATAAAACCGATTTCCCTCCTCAAACTCGTCATGTTTTCTTTTAACAGACCTGATCCAAGCCCCTGAAGATGAACCGGTTAATAAAGAACAACTGCAGTCACAATTACAACACTTAACCAAATCCGTCGACGGTGAAGCCTGTGTCGAAAATACTTCCAAATCCATAGCCCAATTATCATTCAAAACTAAATACTTTCTTAAAAAAAAGGATCCCAATTCACATAGCAATCAAAGAGAGCCTTTCTCCCTTGGAGCTCTCAATTTCTCTTCTCTCAATTGAATCTAGAGATCTTTCAGTTGGCAATTCCTTTCCTTCCTCAACCACACCTCAAACTCCTAAGAATAACAAAAATTACACGCAAATTACACAATAACACAAACCCCGACAATAAAAAAAATCACTTTCTTTTCTGCAATTTAAACATTTTGCAGCTTGAAATATGATCGACAAAAACACAAATTAACACTCTTTTTTGTATTATTAATAAATAAAACTAAGGAGCATTAAAAGACACATTTTTATTCCTAGACAGAGGTAAAACAATAATTCCAATCAAAAGCAGACAGAATCCCGCGCGCGATAGAGAGAGGGGGGTTGTGTGTTACCTAGGCTTTGAAAAACCGATGCCGGTAAATTTGAGGCCAAATTCGCCGAGAGAAAACAAAACAAAACAAAAAACAATTTACCGCGAAAGAAGCGAAAAAATGAAGAGATAACCGGTGGCGGCAAAGAATGAGAATCCTAATCAAATTCCCCGGGAAAAAAAAAAGTAGAGAAATAAAACGGAGAGATGGCGTTTGGAGGGAAAGAAATTGTAAGTGAGAGAGAGAGAATTAGGAAACCCTAGATTTTGTTATTGTTTATCTGTTTATACAGCCCGTTAATGGCTGACGAGATTGTTTTATGGTTCTCGATTTCCGTGTCAGAGAGAGAGAGTTTGGGGAGCAGGTAAGTGTACGGGATGAGAGAGTATTTTATGATGATTAGATGAAAAAAATAGTTGGAAGTTGGAACATGTTTAGCTATTTATTTTATTTTTACTTTTCCAGCTCGTAACTACTTTTCTTTATCTATGCTTTTGGGTTAGAAATAGACAGGAAAGAGTAAAATATGTTCTGGAATTAGGAAATTTATACAGCTAATTCCATAGACCAATTCTATTTATAAGATTGTATGATGTAGACTTTTGATTTTTAATTTTTTGAAATATTTTTAAAAAAAAAAAACTTTTAATATCAGGAAATTAAAAAATAATTTAAAATAAAAAATATTTCCTTACCAAAATACCTTTAATAAAAAAAATAATTAGGTAAGATTCAGTCAAATCCGAAAGTTAGCCATGGACTGCCCTAATTTGCACACATGATCAGTTTCGCCAATGTAGACTGCTTCGGGGAATAACCTCTGCTTTGCCTAACAAGCTGTTTCGACTTTCGAATGATGGAGTCTTTATTTTTTATTATAAAATATATTTTTTAATTTTCAAAAATTATTTTTCACGTAGAACATTAAAATGATCTAAATTTTTACAAAATTAAAGAATAAAAACACAATTTTTTTTCATGCATGGGATTAGAAATCTTTCTTTCTTTAATTGTAACATCAACACCTAATTCACACTAGCTTTCGTTTTTATTTTTGTTCTCACTTTCTTAATTTAATTCATCTTTTATATTCATTTATTAAAGAGAAAAAAAAAAGAAAAAAAAACAGTGACAATAAAAAAAAGAGAAAAAAAAGTGACAGGTATAAAACTGCTTCAGGGGTACTACATCAGCGGGTCAAATTCCATGACTAACTTTTGATTCCTTATGAGCGGTTAACCCGCGCGATACGGCGGGTTTTTTTTATTTATATATAAAATTGATTATTTTTTTATGTATTATATTTTATTATTTTAGTATTTAATTAGTATAATTATATTTAAGAATACTAATATGAATTTTTGTTTTTCAAAAAATTTAAAGTCATTTTTCCTCTCTCTCAATATATTTTTAGGCGATAATATTCAATAAATATCAGACATATTAGAAATAAAAATATTGTAATTTGTTTTTAAAACATAAACTTAATTTTTTTGTGTGTTATAATTATTTATTTGCAGTCTAAAAAGAACAGTCTAATGGAAACGAGAAGTGACTTGTATATTTTTTAATTTAACTTGTAGATAATGCAGGTAAATTTGTCAATATTTTTTTTTTGAGATTTTTTTTCCAGTAATATTAGATCTAAAATATTAAAAATAAAAACATTAGAAATTTCCCGCAAGCACTTTTAGACGACTGACTGAATCAAATAGGAGAGGCGGGCGAGAACGACGGAAGCGGAGTTGCAAACTGCTACTAAGCACATGCTAATGAATTGAGAGATAAATTCATAAACCCGCTTAAATAAAAGAGCACAAAATTAAATTTTGAAGCCAATCTTTTTTTATATAAGATTTATTCATCATATTATTATATTACATATATTTAAGAAAACATGATATGAATTTCTTTCCTTCAAAAAATCTTAGGTCATTTTTCCTCTCTCTTAATATATTTTTAGGCGATAATATTCAATAAATATTCAAAAATATAATTAGTTTTACATATTTTAATTTGACATAAATATACAAATATACAAATATTTTTGATAAGATTTATTAATTATATTATTACATTAAATGTATTTAAGAATATTGATATTAATTTTTTTTAAGGAAAAAATCCAAGGTCATTTTCTCCTTTCTTTATATATCTATAGGCGATAATATTCAATAAAAAAAATTTTATGTTATTCGATTAATTCATTATATTATTATATAAAATGTATTTAAGAATACTGATATCAATTTTTTTATTAAAAAAATGCTAGGTCATGTTTTCTTCTCTCTATATATATTTCTATGCGATAATATTCAATAAATATTAGAACATATAATTAATGATAGAGTAAAAATATTTAAGAAACTTTAACAAAAATAAAACAAAAAAATAAAATAAAAATAAAAATTACCATTGCTATTACTGTCAAAACAATAAAAAAATTTAAATTATCCGGAGGGGAAAAAATATTAACAGAAGAGTAAGCAAGAAAAAAAATTAAATTATTATTATTATAATAATATTAATTATTATTATTATTATTATTATGTTAAATACAAAATTAAAATGCGAAGACAATTTTTTTCTATGTTATTCGATTTATTCATTATATCATTATATTAAATGTATTTAAAAATCATAGGTCATGTTTTCTTCTCCCTATATACATTCCTATGAGATAATATTCAATAAATATTATAACATATAATTAATGAAAGACTAAAAATATCCTATAAACTTTAAGAAACGAAAAAAAAATATCATTGTCATTACTGTCAAAACAATAAAAATTATTAAATTATACGGAAAAAAAACATTAACAAAAGAACAAGCAAGAAAAACAATTAAATTATTATTATTATTATTATTATTATTATTATTATTGTTGTTGTTGTTGTTGTTGTTGTTGTTGTTGTTGTGTTAAATACAAAATTAAAATTCGAAGACAAATTTTTTTTATGTTATCCGATTTATTTATTATATGATTATATTAAATATATTTAAGAATACTGATATTAATTTTTTTTATTCAAAAAATCATAGGTCATGTTTTCTTCTCCCTATATATATTCCTATGAGATAATATTCAATAAATATTAGAACATATAATTAATGAAAGAATAAAAATACACTAAAAAATTTAACAAAAAAAAAATAAATATCATTGCCATTACTGTAAAAACAATAAAAATTACTAAATTATACGGAGAAAAAAAAACATTAACAAAAGAGTAAGTAATAAAAATAATTAAATTATTTTTATTATTTTTATTATTATTATTATTATTATTATTATTATTGTGCTAAGTACAAAATTACAATTCGAAGACAAAGTTATTTTATGTTATCCGATTTATTCATTATATGATTATTATTATTATTATTATTATTATTATTATTATTATTATTATTATTATTATTTTGTTAAATACAAAATTAAAATTCAAAGACAAATTTTTTTTATGTTATCCGATTTATTCATTATATTATTATATTAAATGTATTTAAGAATACTAATATTAATTTTTTTTATTCAAAAAATCTTAGGTCATGTTTTCTTCGCCCTATATATATTCCTATGAGATAATATTCAATAAATATTAGAACATATAATAAATGAAAGACTAAAAATATTTTAGAAACTTTAACAAAAGAAAAAAAAATATCATTGCCATCACTGTCAAAACAATAAAAATTATTACATTATACGAAGGAAAAATAAAATTAACAAAAGAGGAAGCAAGAAAAACAATTAAATTATTATTATTATTATTATTATTATTATTATTATTATTATTATTATTATTATTATTATTATTATTATTATTATTATTATTATTGTGTTAAACACACTTATATATACATGGAAAAAGTAGGGGTTATATTAGAAATTTAAAAAAATAAAAATATAAGGGCTGAAATGAAAATAAAATATAAAGGGATTAAAATCAAAAATTAAAAGTTTAAGGGCTGAAATGAAAATCAGATTTATTAATATTTTCAATTAAAAGACAAATTTGCAAAAATAGAAACTACTGTACCGAATATATTAAGCCTTTTCAACCCAATCCGGAAATTAAAAGAAGAAGGACCGAAGTGAAACATTCACATTTAATTAATTGTAATTGAAGGACCCAATCGAAGGAATTCAAAACTTATATAACTGAAATCAAGCCAAACTGCACAGTATATAACACAATTAAAAGTTAAGGGACCTAAGTGAAAGTATACAACACTCGGGGGGCTCTTCTTCACTTTGACGTGCAGGAGAGAGAGAAACGGTGCAACCGGCTTTAACAGGCCACCGACGCGTCCACGGTCACCTTGTTGCAAAACGCGCCGCACCGGATTAGGCGTCGTTCGCCCATTTCCGGCCACCGTATCATACCGCACGCGCCACTTGAAAGGGGCGTTAGGGAGAATACCGTGTTTCGCGTGAACGGCACGCGCCTGACAGAATTTCGAAAAATAAATAAATAATAATGGTCAGTTACGGTTATAGCCATGTCCCTAATTAATAAATTTTGTCTTATTAGGGCTAGAACCGTATTTAGCCATTTAAAAAAAAAACATGCGGCGGACCGGTATGGACACGCGCAATTACGCCCTTAACCCTCAGCCGAAGACGCTATTTTGTCTTATTACCGGGGCTAAAATCGTTATTACACTGACTATTAAAATTATATTTTATTAATTATTTTAAAAAAAAATTATTATAGTTATTAATTCATTAAAATGATCTAAAAATACTAAAAAATTATTTAAAGCAAAAAACAATTCAATTTGTTTTTCCAAAATCACTTTTTGAGTGCTTCCCAAACACCTCCTAATATTATACGCTAATAATTTTCTCACTGCACTATTTGTTTTATTGATTTCACATTAAAATAATAGATTTAGTTTTATTTTTGTATTGTGATTTCACTTGCTATAATTGTTTGTGATCGTCATTAGTATGATTATTGTTTAAGTTACTCTATATACAATAACTCAATGGGCGAGTCATGAGCCCTAACAAAATAAAAGGCTTCTACTTTTGACAATTATCATGACCCTTAGATCTTTGATAGATGAATTAATGGTATAAATAACTTTTTTGATTGATATAATTTGTCTTATAATAAAAGGGTTAGGTTTGTCGAGATATAACTTAATAGTGAAACCTAATTTTATTGAAAAGATGCAAAGAGGATTATCTAGAGGGAGGGTTCTCCATTCTATAAATCTAATCTTGTTAGTGCCAAACAAATATATATATATATATATATATATATATATATATATATATATATATATATATATATAAAAGCAAATGCGTTTTAAGCCTTGTTTGTTTTAAGGAAAGTGGTTTCCGGAAAATCATTTTCCAAACTTTCCTGTGTTTGTTTGCCTTCCGGAAAGTTGGTCAACGGAAAACACTTTCCAGTCAAAGAAAATTTTGGCTTGGTTTTCAGGAAAGTGTTTTCCGGAAAATTTGGGCGGAAAACACTTTCCAGAAGTTGTGAAAAATTTAGAAATGTCATATTTGCTGATTATATCAAATTTGATCCTCAAACTTTTAATTGTTATATATAATTTGTTTTGAATATTTATTTTTCAATTCCATCTCTTAAAATTTAATTTTTATATTAATTTTGGTCCTTATTTTTATAATTGCTATTTGCTTTTTTCTTATCATTTTTTATTGAAATTTTTTATCTATCAAATTTGGTCCTCATTTTTTTATTGTTACTTATTTTATTTGAAATAATTTCTGAAATGTTAATTATTATTATTTTAATTTATTCACCTTTCATTTTTTTTTATTTTTTAGATTTGATCTCTATTATTTTGATTATTATTTATTTTATTTGAGATAATTTATGAAATTATATTTTTTTTTTTCAATTTCATTCTCATTCAACTCTTTAATTTGTAAGATTTGTTCCTCATTATTTTAATAAACTTGAAAAAAAAATTAATTTATTAATAAATTATTTTCCAGTTCATTTTCCATAACACAAACAAACACGGGAAAACACGTTTTCCAGTTTATTTTTCATAACACTGTCAAACATCAGAATTCACTTTCCAAAAGAAAACCACTTTCCAGCAAACAAACAGGGACTTAATGAAATGTCTAGATTGAGTTCAAATGTTCAGTGTGCTAAATGTCAAGATTTTCATCATATCTTCTTCAATTATACCACTAAACCATTTGTAATCCAAGAAGATAAAAATATAAAAAATTGTCATTTGTAAGTTTGTGAATCTAATCTTGAGAACTTTAGTGAACTAGATAAAAAGAATATGCAAATAAAAAGGGTAACACGATAAGTCCATATGAGTTTGAAATAGAGATAAATTAAGATTATAATAAGTTTGTTTTAGTGATAAAGGAGATTTTATGAGACCTTAGTGAAACCACTTAAAGAGGTATGTGTAGTGTTAGGAATTGTTTTTTTTAATTAAAAACATTCCATTTGAGCTTCCTAATACCTTTTGTCCTACACTTAACAACTAGAATGTACGTAATAGATATTGAACGCATATTAAACTCTCTGATCCTTTATCTCATACATGTGATAAGAAAGATGAAGATAATCTTAATTTATTAGGTTGTGTTGAAACCATGTCTACTTAGATTTTGAATGTTGTTTGTCTCATTTCACACTCTCAGTCATATAGTGTTAAAAGCTACAAACCTAAAAACCTGTAGATCTTTTCTCTATGTATCCTAGCACTAAGATGTTTGAGTTAGTTGAGTTATTTGCATAAAAAGTTCATAAGTTACATGTGAGATCATGAAACAAATTCAAACAAGTAATGAAAAATATAAGTTTTGACTTGATTTACATACGTATCATGATGTGTTTACTGTTGAGGATTATTTCAATATACAAACTTGACCTAAATAGTGTCATTTAAAGGGTGTTTGGGAATACGTTTGAAAAAAAATGATTTTATTTTTATTTTTTTATTTTAAATTTAAAAAAATGATGTTTTCAGATCATTTTGATGTGCTGATGTAGAAAAAAATAATTTTTTTTATAAAAAAACCCATCATTTTGATGCATTTTTAAACAAAAAGCACTTTCAAAAATAAAATAAAAAATCACATTTTTACAGCTATGTTATAAACACTCGGTTTAACTTATAAAAGATTATTATTATTTTTATTTGATTGTATTGAAGCGATTATTTTTATAAAGTATATTTTACTTGAAAATATATACAAAATAATATATATATTTATTTTAATTTTTTTAAATTTATTTTAATATCAATTCCTCTTGTGTTTTTCTCTCTCGTTCGAGATTGTAAGCAGTCTTTGGTGCGCAGAAATTATTCAAGAAAAGATATTAATGGCCAACAAAACAATCATTTCCATGGATGAGAGCATGAAGATTTATTCATATAATAACTTCGATTTCTCATAAGTCATAATGGAAAGCTTTTTCTATGTGATGATGAGGGGATCGAAGATGATAGTGGATGAGGTCTATCAGTTGAAGTCTAATAAACACATGCACATTATCTAGTTGAAGTGTCGAGGTCGATGGACCATGGATGATCAGAATCCTTGCCTTTATCTCTAACCATTCCTGCACAGCATATGTTTTTTTTTTCTTGCTTTAAAAATAAATAAATTTTATTTATTCATCTTTAAAGATAATATTTATTACTTTTTAGAATAGTTTTATAGTGAATTTATATACTTTTAAAATAAAAGCCCATAAAAAACATGTTTTTATAGATATTATTTTTTATTTCTACACCATCATTGTATGAAACTCTCGATCCCCAAATTATTTATATGTAAGGATGAAAATAGTTATTATTATGGTTTTAAAATTCAATTTAAAAGTCGATATAAGGCATGGCCCGGGTCATTGGTCAAGGCAAGGCCCGAGTCATTTGTCGAGGCTCGAGTCGTCGATTAATTTGATCCAAATCAGCATAAGAATAAAAATGATTATGATCATAATTTCAAATTTCAATAAAGGGGTCAATCTTGGGCAAGATTTGGATCATTAGTTAGCTCGACCCGAGTAATTATAAAAATAAAAATGATTATCATCTTAGTTTTGAAACCCGATTCAGAGATCGATTTGGCATGGCCCAAGTCATGAATGAAGGACTTTATTCTTCGATTTATTCATAACTTCATAAAAAGCCAATGCTTGCTTGTGCTTCTTCTGCCCTACTCTATGACATCTATTGTTATATGAAAAGGAGTGAGGGATTTGATTCAGAGGCTGAAATTGCAAGAGAAAATTAGGTTATTAGTTAACAATGTTGTTGTTGTTGCTGTTGCTGCAGGATGAAGTTTGACGAGACTTTTCCCGAGACCTTTCCTGGGGTCACTAGCTCCCCTCAAGTTATCACCACCGAAGCAAATTTAAATTATATTGGAATAAAATTTAAATAAGCAAATTTAAATTCAAATGGTAACCTATTACAATTTTGATGTTCGGAATAACATATTAAATTATATTATGGAATTCAATTATATTGTTTGGAATACATAAAATTATTTTTAATAAAGAATTATTATCAGATAGTTCTATTTATATTTTCTTCAAAATGTTTATATTTGATATCATTTTAAATAAATATAAGGGGTTTTCTTTAAAAAAAAAGATATATTTTTTGTAATA
The DNA here is from genome assembly GCA_027405865.1 of Salix purpurea. Lineage (NCBI taxonomy): Eukaryota > Viridiplantae > Streptophyta > Magnoliopsida > Malpighiales > Salicaceae > Salix > Salix purpurea. Next base: position 3,793,088 of record JAOWLH010000002.1, on the reverse strand, counting down.
AAAAGATGATTTTTAAAGAGTAGAATAATTTATATATATAGTAGTTCTTATAGACCATGTGAAATCTTTGTTGACAGCAAGAAAAAATGTCAGAAAAAGAAAAGAAATTGACAAAAACAACCGATGAGAATGGCTGCTCAGCACTTCTCATCACGCTGCGTATAATGTCTTGCCTTGAAATAATGCAAGGCTGTTAGCAGATCGAAGGCCCAGTGTGAGTCAGAACCAGGCCCGCGTCATCTCGGCCCTCAATTGGGGTCTTAGCTATCGAGCCTTGGCTAAGTGATGGGCTGGTGTGGCTGCACGCGGCCTAGCGTATACTGCATGATGGGACTAGGGTTGGTGTCTCGTTGACCTGGAAATAGACAAAGCAGCCACATGTCCTTTTATTCTTTCATGACCAATCGACACGTGACATGATAAGTTTTTATAGTATTTGGAGTGAAGCCGCGCGCCACCATGCAGGGGGAGGCGGCGGCGGCTGGTGAATAAAAAAAATGCATTATCCCGTAGAGACTAACCTTTTCTCTAAGCTTTAAAGAGTCAAAATGCGCAAGTGATGGATTTGTTTCCATTTTCTATATCAGGATTCAAGTCCCACCATGCACGCTTGTCATTCCCACGATATCTTACATATTCATTGAGTTTACAGGATGTTCAATGAATCTGGGGATTAATTGTGGTGTGAGTAAGTTGGCCCGGATACTCCGGTTATAAAAAAAAGAAGTCAAAATGCCATTATAGTTTGACTTAAATGTTGTCTAATAGAGGATGAGGATCACATCACTCGATTTTCTGATCAAATTATTTTGAGATTATTTTTTAAAGTGTTTTTTTATTTATAAATGTAATATTTTTTTTGTTTTTAAAAAATTATTTTTGATATTAGCACATCAAAATAATTTAAAAATACCAAAAAAAATAAAAAAATTAAATTAAAATTTTAAAAAATAATAATTTTAAAATGTGATGCCCTAAATACTTTTTATGCTCTAAAGTCGTCTAAGGCAACCAAGCACATAAATTGATTTGTGCGGATCGTGTAGAGGACCAAGTTAATTATTTATTTTAATTTTCTGTATGGATAGGCAATAAGTAATATCATGTGTCACACTATGCTTTTTTTTTATTTTACTGTATAGTTTCACATCAAGTGTCAGGTGCCCGAATAAATTAGAGAAATTAATAATTTGCTTGCACGGTGTTGAGTGATATTTTATTAGAAAAGTCTAAATTAAGTAAGAAAATACAGAATCTTGACTAGTCAACAAACAAAAATTAAGTATAGAATGATTTTTTTAAAATAATAATAAAATATTACATTAATATATTTATAAACTCAAAATTAAAAAAAAAATAAAATCGGTTGCCCTCCCAGACAAACCACCATAGTATAGTTTAATAAGGGATAGATCACTATATGACTAGACAAGGTATTAATTAACTGACATGATGATGCCGCAATATATCAATAATTGATTCGGGTCACGAGTGCATAGAACCGATTTTGGACCCATCAAATCTTGTAAAAGGAAGTGGATCTGAATAATAATAAAAAAATAAAAAAGGATTAGCTGGCAAAACATGTTTATTATAAGTGCAAGTATGATTAGGGTAGCTGGAAATATACAGTGGGGGCATCAAAATGATATTTTTTTTGTTTTTAAAAAATTATTTTTGATATCAGTACATTAAAATAATCTCAAAATATACAAAAATAATAATTTAATTTAGAAAAAAAATCATTTTTTTTAAAACACTTTCTAAACAGACCCTCAAACACCCCTTAAATCCCACATGGGACTTGGCTTGAGGTTTCCACGTATCATGATGGGTGCCTTTTACTAAAGATCAGCATGTTGATCGTGATAATGACCGCCTACAAGTCCCTTAAACCATGATTAGATGAAGAATTTGCACTTGGCATTGGTTATTTGAGATTGAAATTAAGAAGAATGATGATGAAAATCCAAGAAAATAAGCTTGTGCTTGCCACCATCAACATTATTCTTACCAATTTGGAGATTATAGATAGACCTAGAAATTATTTTACTATAAATTGTAGAGGTCCCTTTTCTTAATTTTATCCATGAAATTCAAAAAAGAAGAAAAGAAGATGGACGTACGAACAAGCTTTTAATGCTAATATTCGATACATCATGAGTAATAGATTTAATTAATTAACTATAGACCCTTATGTAATTGATGAGCTAGCCGGCCAGTAATGACCAGACGAGAACTCAAGATGTAGTACGTAGGTAGCCTTTTCAACAAGAGTTTTCGATCATGAACCTCTTCAAGTCTTGAATAACCTCTTCCGAAGCTTCTGAGAATGGATCGTTGGTGAAGAAACCGTGCTGCTTCCCCTCAAATTCAACATACTCGACCTTCTTCCCCATCTCTTTCAACCTCCTCGCATAATCCTCACCTCTGTCTCTCAACAGTTCACACCCACCTACAATCACCAAGATTGGATCAAGAGCCACCGGTTCAATATTCAAGCTACCTGGTCCAAATGGGTTAGCCAATGGGTGGTCTCGACTTGCTCCAGCAGGCACACTTAGCCTCCAAAAACTGTACTCGTTTATCTTCAATTAATCAGTCAAAAACACAAAAAGAAGAAGTGGGAACATACATGCATACAGCTATACATACATACATACACACACACACACACATAGACTGCATGTAAAGAGCTTCACGTCTAGTGGAGAGCTTTTCACAAGATAAGGATATCAGAGATATTGGAGGCGGCACTATCTAATACATATGGAGGCATTTCTGTTGTTATTGGATTAGGCACTATATATGACCATGTATCTCATAGCTAGCATGTGATGTGCTAAGCAACACTTTCTCTCTACCATGTCATCTCTTTTTCAGCACTGTTTGACATTGTATTTTAAAAGTGTTTTTAGAAAAGTTTAAAAAATATATATTTTTAATTTTTACTTTAAATTAAATATTTTTGATGTTTTTAGATTATTTTCATGTGTTGGTGTTCAAAATTTTGATGTATTTCTAAATAAAAAAACATTTGTAAAAACAACATTAATCAGCTTTTCAAATAGGGACAAATGATCACAAATTAACACATGTATGTATGTATGTATGTATGTATGTATGTATGTAGAGCTAGCTACAAGCTATGCGTATGACATTGAACGACATGGGACCATGATCCAAGTGAAATATCAGGAGGTGGGACTTGATAGTAGAAGCTGTGGTGATTTTTTTTGGCAGCATGAAGATAAGACTGCACCAAGGAGAGTCATCTCAGGCCAGATGGTGTGTTTTTTTACGATTGGAAAGGGAGCCAGGTGGCGTGCTGTGATTCCTTGAGCTTGACCTCTCATGTGCTCTAGTTTAATTCTGGCCTCCGAAACAATAATCGTGGCTTTGAATTTGGCAACGTTTGACCCTCAAAACGATCGAAATTAACTGAGTTATTCGCGAATAAGACAATCTAATCAGTTCTGGCTGACCCATTCGAGTCTCGAACTCAGCTAGTGCACGTACGTCAAAGATGAGAGAGTTGGCCATGACTCCACCGCAGCACACACAAATAGCAGTAAAACGGGGACATGGCTCTGTCAACAACTTTTCAGTGTAGGAATTTTCCATGAAAGCTGGCCCTAATGTTCCCTTCTACTGTGTTTGTATCCTCTATCAGCCACCACCATCCCACGTAGAAATCAGCATCTTGCTGCTCAGGTAGCTAGACTAGATATTGCAGTCATTTTCAGAGCTATAATTAATTAATTAATTAATTTCTCGTAGAGAAGGGCACACATGTTCCCATATATAATAAATTAATTATATGGCAGGTGCTGCAAATACATACTATCAATATTGTTCCTCGCCCACCTTGGCAGGGATTCTAGGTTTTGATTTTTGTTAGATTATCCTGTTTTTGCATCCTATATAGCTAGCTATGTACCAACCATGGCTATTTCACGTTTTAAAATCCTAGGAATTATTATCAGGCAATTAGGACCATCCATGCAGGCTACTAATATTTTTTTTTGTATAACCATCCAGTGTTCGGTCATTGTTGACTAATCCAGCTTCGAGCCGGATGAGACATTTAAGGATAACAAAACTCTCCTACATAGCACCGCTGCATACCTAGAATCTCGAACTCGAGACCTTTTAAGCCAGGACAACCCTCTGTCAGCTGACCTACACGCTCGGTGGTCAGGCTACTAATATTAAATGCTATATATTGACTGCTCACTGTTTGCCCCAATTATCTCTTACATTATTGCACGGGGTTTTCCGGTGGACCTCTGAGGAGACTACGGCTGCGAGAAGGGCGACGGAAATAAATAAAAGAAAACGACCACAATAATTAGCATCGGCGGCAAGCCTCTCAATTATTCCATATGGGTCACAGAGCCAGGGAGAGATGGGTGTGTGCTTTACAATTTTCTTTTTCTTTTCTTTTTAATAATAGTAATAATATACAGTGTCACGACTTTTTGCTCTTGCATTAATTTCAAACAATACTTATGTTATCTTGAACGCTACTAATTAAGACTAGTTAGGTGGCAGGCAAAAACAAGGTTGTCATTTGTGAAGATTAATGAAAAAAGGCGTATCTTTTTGACTCCGACCCGTATGATATTACATTACTTTCCACGAATTTGATTCTATTGCTGTACCTTTTCGCTCTATTTTCTCTTTTCAAATCACATTAAGGTTGACCAGTTTCGTTTAGTCTAGCCTGGCATCATCACTTTGAAGGAGAAATTCAGGATGGAAGGCCCTATATAAGCAGAGAAAACACAGCACACATCGATCGATCCCACTTGTGTGTACATTAATTAGTTCTCATACTGAGTACTGTGTAGGAGTGAAAACTAATTGAAGTAAACTGAAAATAGATGTCAAAAATGGCATATGATAAATTAAGGTACAGTAAATTGCTGTCTACATCAAATAATTTGAGTGGTTTGATCTACGTTCGTGTGCCAGATTTATATGAGGATTAAATGTGACGAAAAAGAGAGATTAGATGGAGTAGGTTAACGTACCGATCCAGTATTTCCAAGCTCAACAACTGTTCACTAGGCCCTTCCTCTGATTTTGTCCTGGCGACCCCACCAAAAAATGGTGCCATGAGGATATATCCTCTTACCCGAACTGGAGCCAGCCCGGTCGAGCCAGCCCCGACCCGAACGGCTAGGTGGTGTGCAATATTGCCACCAGATGAGTCACCCAAAACAAAAACCTGGTCACAGTCAACCTCACCTCCATTGACCCATGCATCACCTTCGTCACTCGAGACCTGAGCTTGTAGCCACTGCAAGGCACTGAACCCATCCTCCATGGCCGCCGGGAGCCTATGTTCCGGGGCCAAACGATAGTCCGGGGCGACGACGAGAGCGTTGAGCCCCGAAGCTAGCTTAAGGCAGCAGTTGTGAAAGTTGGGCCACGCACGCGTGCCTACGCAGAAGCCTCCTCCATGAAGGAAAAGTATGACAGAAAACTTCTTCGCAGGGGATGACGGTGACATTGAAGTGGGTTTGTAGAGACGGAGGTGGAGGTCGTTTGTCTTGTCAAAGAGGCAGTCCTTGAAGACGATGGACTGGTCAGTGATGATTGGGACGGGGAACCCTATGTCGTTTGACCTGTAAATTGTGCCGTCGCTGAAGAGCTGGACAATACCGCCGCAATCTTCTACTACATGAGGGAGGGAGCCCATTTTTGTTATGGCTTCTCTTCTCTAAAGGGAGACGATGGTGGCTGGCAATGGAGGTGGGAGGTGTATATATAGGCAGAAGAAAGGGAGGGCGAGAGTTGGAGTTGAGAAGACAGGAATGGTTTTTTTCCGAATGTCAGGGGTGATTGTGTCATTTTACGAGGCATAATATGGAAGGTGGGGGATGATGATTGCATATGCATTCATGGCCATTGGTTTATCCTTTTGTTTTGAAGAAGGACCATAGATATCGAGGCTGGTGGTGGCTGTGGAAAGGTGCTTCCCCGTTTATGGTAAAATTCTCTCTTTTAAAAATTAAACTTCTTGCTCTAAAGAAAGAAAAAACGTTACCTTTAAATAGTGAAAGGCCAACGAATTATATATTATACTAGATAATGTCCCCGCGCTTCGCTGTGGGTGGCAAAATGTTTTTTTCAATGTAAAAAATATTAATTATGTGTATTTTTATTATAATATAAGTTTAGCTAATATAATAAATCTGTGCAGAATTCATGTCAAGTGCAAGTTTTTTATAAAATATATGAATTTAAAATCGATATAAATTTATCTGTTTAGTAGTTTCAAACGAAATAACCAGCATAAATTTATCATCATCATTAAAAAAACAAGAAAACTCGGATATCTGAATTATTAAGTTCACTGTATTAAGATTAGTTCATTTTATAATTCAATTTAAACCAAACAAAAATAAAATATAAATTGTGAAAATACCTAAAATAATCAAATAAAAAAAATAAGTTGTTAATTTTCTATCAACAAAAAGACGAAAACATAGATTAAAAATTCATCCTGACGTTATTGCCATTATCATTGCTATTAAAGCTAAAAGTATTACTAACATTCCTGTCAAAACAATTAAAATAATTAAATTTCCAAGAAAAAAAAAGCAAAAGATTTTTATAAAAAAACAATAACTAAAATTATCATTATTATTGCATAAATAATAAAATCATAAAAATCATATAATCTAAACAACAAATAAAGAAACATAAAAAAAAACGAATAAAGGGAAAAATAGAGTAATATTACTTTTAAAATGATCACCGATATAAATTAAAATTTCAGGAAAATCTTTAAAAAAAATCAAAAGATTTTTATAAAAAAATAATAACTAAAATTATCATTATTATTGCGCAAATATTAAAATTATAAAAATCATCTAATCCAAAGAACAAATAAAAATAAAAGTGAAAAAAAAACGTATAAGGAAAAAAAAATAAAAAATGATAATAAATTGGTTCGGAGATTAGTCATGGTGTGTCCACGTTGGCCTGGACACCCCGATTATCAAAAAACAGATTTGGTCAGAGGAGTAGTGGTGGTACACTTGAGCTAGCCCGGAGATCGTGGTTATAAAAAAAATATATAAGTGAAAAAAAGAGCTTAAGCTGGTCGAGAGACCATGGTTACAAAAAAATGTATAAGCGAAAGAAAACAAAAAAAAAAGTATATGCGTGAAAGCACTGTAGTAATCCATATTGTTTTTAAAAAAATTCAGCCCAAGAATTAGTCGTGGTGTGATTAAGCTGGTCGGAAATCCCGGTTATAAAAAAATATATAAGTGAATAAAAAAAATTATAAAAAAAAAGAAAAAAAATGTACCAACAGGAAAGCATTTTAGAAAAAAAATGTGGGTCCGGGGATTATCGTGGTATGCATAAGTTGGCCTGGACACCCTGGTTATCAAAAAAATTTGGATATGGAGATTAATCGTGGTGTATTTAAGCGAGTTCGAACACCCCGATTATTAAAAAAAAAACCAAAAAAATATATAAGTAGAAAAAAAAAAAAAATATATATATATATATATATAATAAGTAAAAAATACAAAAAAAGAAGAAGCAAAAAACGGAGGAAAAAAAGAAGAAAAAGAATAATTAGGAAAAAAAAAGAAACGAAAACAAAAAAGAGGAGCGTAATCATAAAATAAAAACAAAAAAAGAGAAAAAAAAACTTAAGCAGAAAACAAAAAAAAAAAGAAAAAAAAGCAAAAAAAAAAAACTACTATTGCAATCCACAGTGCACTGTGTCTGTGTGCACAGTGCGTTGGTGCACAGTAAAAAACCTACGTGTTTTATATATATAGTAATTATATATACATACTAGCCACTGCCCCTAAGCCTCTTCGCAGGCGACATTATATTTTTTTCAACGCAAAAAAATTAAATATGTGAGATTTTTTATTATAATATAAATTTAGAAGAAATAATAAATTTGTGTATAATTCTTGTTAAGATAGAAAAGCAAAATATTTTTACAAAAAAAAAAATAACTAAAATTATCATAATTATGGTGCAAAGAATAAAATCATAAAATTATATGTCTGAAGAACATATAAAAATAACATAAAACATAAAAAAAGAACAAAGGCAAAAAGGGAGCAATATCAATTTGAAAATTATCGCTAACATAAATTAAAATTTCAAGACTGAATCAAATAAAAATAAATCCCTAATAAAAAACAGCAAAAATTAAAAACAAAAACTAAAAACATAGATGCATAAATACGGATAAAAAATAAATATTGTCCTAAAATGACAGAAAAAACCAAAAAAATTAATAGCAAATTTTAAAAATTCAAACAATAAGAACCAAAATGAAAAATAAAATATATAATTATTTCCAATCGAACAACAAAATTGAAACAAATTAAAAAAAATTGGGACCAAAACAAATAAATATATCTTTAAAAAACATTGCAGTGTAATTTTGTTAAGAAAATTAAAACAATAAGGATTGAAATATGACTAATTTCAATTGGAGGACACAATCAAAATAAATTAAAACAAACTATATAATTAATTTCAATTGAAGGACAACATTGAAATAAATAAAACCTTGGGACTGAAATAAATAAAGACATTTTAAAAATATTATAATGTTTTTACAAAATTAAAAGAATAAGGACTGAAATGAAAGATAGAATATATGACAAATTTCAATTGGAGGACCCAAACCAAAAATCAAAAGGATAAGGACTAAATTGAAACCCCATATATATAATCAGTTTTAATTGAAGGGCACAATTGCAACACATCAAAAACTATATTTAAAAAAACAATAATCAAAGAGAAATCAAAAGACCAGGGACCAAAACAAACATTTCGCAAACCGACACGTATTTCCGCGAGGCATGAGAGAGAAAAGGGAGCGAAGACATAAAACCGGCCACCGCAGCTTCACCGGCCACCATAACCGGAAACACGTCGCACCAGGAGAAAGAGCACATGTCGGCACACCATTTGAAACGGGCGGACGACGGTTTCTGAAGACCAAAAATGTCTGCACGTGCCGATCGAATGGCGCGTGCGGCGGAAATATTGTAGCCACGTCCGTACGACGCGCCTGTAGTATTTCCGAAAAGAAATAATAAAATAATGGTCAATTACCAATACACCCATGGACCCACCCCGATAACCATGAAAAAACATCATGAAAAATGCATAAATACCCCCGGGTTCAACAGCTTTTTTTGTCAATTAGGGGGGCTATTTTCGTCGTTTCACTGTGCAACAAATATGGAAATGCCACCTGTGTCCCGTGGAAAATCCTAAAATGCACCCGGTTCCGGGGTTAAAAATTTTTGATCCTGGGGGTAAATTAGTAATTACATTATAGAAATGAATTGTAAAATATGTCTATGTACACAGTAAAACAGCAACAACGTTTATTGTGTAGTTAATATATACTAGACATTGCACTAACACCTCGTTGTTGTCAGAAATGTTTTTATATATATATTTAACATAAAAAATATTAATTGTGTGGAAATTTTTTTATTAAAATATATGGGAAAAATAATAAATATGTACAAAATTCCTATGAAGTGCATGTTTCCTATGAAATATATGAATTTTAAATCGATATAAATTTATCTATTTAGTAGATTTCAATAAAATAACTAGCATAAAATTATCATCATCATTAAAAAAAAAGATTCAGATACTTGAATTATCGAATTCATTGTATTAGGATTAGTTCATTTATAATCCAATTTAAATTAAACATAAAAAACAAAATATAAATTGTGAAAACATCTCCAATAATCAAATAACAAAAATAAGTAGTTAATTTTCTATCTACAAAAAAAAATCATCATTGAAAATTCATCCCTACGTTACCATCATTATCATGACTATAACAGTTAAAATTATCATCAACATTATTGCCCAAATAATTAAAACCATTAAATTGCCCTGGAGAATGAAAAAAAAAAAAGCAATTTTTTTTATAAAAAAACAATAAAAAAATAATCACTAAAATTATCGTTATTATTGCACAGACAATGAAATCATAAAATCATCTGATCCGAAGAACAGATACAAATAACAAAAACACAAAAAAAAGGGAAAAGGGGAGAAAAATTCATTTTAAAATGATCACCAATATAAATTAAAAATTTCTAGGAAAGTACCAAAATGCCCTAGCTCCAGACCTTCGTTTCTGTCTTTTCTAGGGCTATTTGTGTAGTTTCAATGTGCATGAATATGTGAAAAATCGAAAACACTCTCAATTGTTCCGTGTCTTTTTGTCAGCTCTCAGGGGTAAAATAGTAGTTTTACTGTGCAAAGAATTTGAAAATATCATACATGTTTCTGGAAATGACAAAATGCCCTCAGTTCGAAGGTTTAATTTTTTCGTCTCTAGATATAAGATGATAATTTTACTATTGGAATCCACTGTAAGCTGTGTCTATATACACAGTGCAACCTACATAGTAAAATGACCACGATATATATGTATAGATCCTCTCACCCTCACATAACTTGTTGATAAAATATTTGTTTAGTGTTAATTTAACTTGGAAATAAAAATGGTATTTATATAACCATACATTTACTATAACAAGAACAATAAAATTTGTTGTCAAAAAATAAACATTTTAAGTCCTTATCATTTTCTATAATAAAATTGGGTTTCTTTTTTAATGAAACTAGGCTTGAAAAAAATAATGATGTGATCAAAACAATGGCATAAAAACAAAAATAGATTATCAACTTCAAATTTCAATCAACACAACATTAAAGGATTTTATTAAAAAAAAAAGATGAATGAAAAAAAAACTATAATTGACATCTTTTTTATAAAAATTAAAAGGTATGCTATTTTTCATTTCCTTTGATTTTGGGTCGCTCCCTTGTTTATTCTTGTAACCAACCAAAAAGAATCTTTTAAGAAAAAAAAATAGACCACCAACTTAATGCGAGTTTTTTTTTTTTTTTAAAAAAAACCTTGATAACTCTATACAAGAAAAATAAAATAAAATTATTAATTTTAAATTTTAATCTACACACCATTAAAAACAAAATTGAAAAGAAGAAATTTGAAAGAAAAGAAGAAATTTGAAAAAAAAAAGAAGAAGAGAACTATATATATATATATATATAAACAATAATGTAATGCATGGTGGATTACCTCACATTATGTAGTGGATTATTGAGCTTTTTTACTTTGATTCAATTTTAATACTTATAGAAGGTTATCCGAGAATCTAGGAGTAAATGCAAAGAGAAAAGGGGGAAAAAAAGAAGAAAATAAGGATTCAGTGGTTCGTTTTCATTTCTATGATACAGTTTCAAGATTCGAAAGTAGATGGTTCAGTAACTTGAGACTTGCTTGCATTTTCCATATCCATATTTTGCTATGTGTTTCAAAATTATTTTTGAAAAAAAATGAATATATTTTTATAATAAATTATTTTTTTTAGCATTTTTAGATCATTTTCATGTGTTTATATTAAAAATAATTTTTAAAAAATAAAAAATATATTATTTTGATATATTTCTAAATAAAAAATATTTTTAAAAATAACCGCAATCATGCACAATATGAAGGTTAAATCAATAGTATATGTGAAGGTTAAGGTGGTGTTTGAGAGTGCTTTTTAAAAGCGTTTTAAAAAAAAAATGGAAATTTTTATTTTTATTTTTAAGTTTAAATTAACAAAATTTGATGTTTTTAGATCAATTTGATTTGTTGATGTCAAAAATAATTTTTAAAAAATAAAAAAAATATAATTTTAATGCATATTTGAACGAAAAACACTTTAAAAAACAACCGCAACTACACTCCCAAATAAGCACTAAATCATTTGGAAAAACTGAAGTTTCTATTCCTCATGCTCTATCATGGAAAGAGGATGTATCTTTTCATGCATCTTTAATATTTTTCTTTTTTCTGTCATCGCAATGAAATCTTTTTATCCATGGTGTTGACGAAAGAAAAAAATGTTATATATATAAAGTACCAAAATTAATTTGAAGCTGTCATTTAAATGCCAATACGCAAAATCATCTAGTATTTACATTTTTTTAATGAAAATTTCCCCAGAAATCTACAGCGGAGCTGGCTTCTGCTGAGAAAATAGAACACAAAACATAATACGTTATAGATGCTTGTTAACTCAGTGGTCACGAGTTTGAATCTCAACACCCTCATTTTATTTGATTAAAATCAAATACAAAGTAGTGTGAGTCTGTACAAATTTCAAGCATAAATAATTTTCACTTGAAAGATAGTGTTAGATAATAATATAAATTATTTATCTTGGATCTCATCTGACAACTTATAATTTTAGATGAAATGGACCCTCATTTTATTCGATTAAAATCAAATATAAAGTAGTGTGAGTCTGTACAAATTTCAAGCACAAATAACTTTCACTTGGAAGACAGTGTTAGATAGTAATATAAATTATATCTTGGATATCATCTGACAATGAAATGGTTAGTTGATATATAAAAAGTAAGAAGAACTAAGAAAGTGAATAGAAAACATGATGAATGTCGACTCTTTTCTAAAATTCATTAATGGACAAATGACCGGTCCACGCTATGCTAATGCAGAGGTAGACACTTGTGAGCTTAGTCTATCAGAGCCGGCAATCGGCGGCCTTGTGAGCTTCAATTATAAATCACCATCTAATTTTAATGTCATGGATAGGGATTTGACTTGATCTTGTAGAGGCGGCCATGTGAGATTCAATTATTTTTTATTTATTTTATGGACAGGATTTGACTTGATTTTGTAGAGGTAGACATTTCACTGTTTTCCTTTGCGGATTGACTTATTCGTGGACGAAAATAACCGCTAAAATCATGGGAAATATTAGTTTACTAACTTCTTATCCGTGCCTGGTCGTTGTTAGAATTTTTTATTTTTTTTAAATGTAAGAAGATATTAATTATATGAGATTTTTTTATTATAATATAAATTTAGACAAAATAATAAATTTGTGCAGAATTCATGTGGAGTGTGAGTTTTCTATAAAATATATGAAGTTTAAATCGATACTAATTCATCTGTTTAGTATGTTTCAACGAAATCATCAACATAAAATTATCAACGTCGACATTAAAAAAACAAAAAGATTAGGATACATAAATTATCAAATTTACTGTATTAGGATTAGATAATTTTATAATCCAATTGAAATTAAACATAACAAACAAATATAAATTATGAAAACATCAATAACCAAATAAAAAAATAAGTAGTTAATTTTCTATCTATAAAAAGAAGAAAACATCATTGTAAATTTAACCCTACATTACCGTCATTATCATGACTATAACAGTTAAAATTATTATCAACATTATTGTCTAAACAATTAAAATCATTAAATTACCCCGAAAAATGAAAAAAAAACAAAACAATTTTACAAAAAAAAAAAACAATTACTAAAATTTATAATTATTATTGCACAAACATTAAAACCATAAAATCATCTGATCCGAAAAACAGATAAATATAACAGAAAACATAAAAAAAAAGAAAAAAAATATTAATTTTAAAATGATCATCAACATAAATTAAAATTTCAGGACTGAACCAAATAAAAATAAAACCCAACAAAAAAATAAAATAACAAAAATTAAAACAAAAACAAAAGGCAATAAATTTCTCTTTCTTGTTTATCGATCATAGAAACAGAATTCTCTCAACATCAATCATCAAGAAAATAAAGAATCTGTGACGATAGTCTTAATTTAAAAATGACATTTTAAAATTAATATTTTTTTTCTTTTTTTTGTAAAGACTATTAATATTTTTTTTCTTTTTTAAAATTAAGACTATTAATATTTTTTTTCTTTTTTTTAAAACCCTTCAATAGTCTTAATTTAAAGATGTCATTTTAACAACAAACCATAAACTAAATCAAACCAAAGAAAATGACGAAGAGGACTCATCTGGAGCTGAATATTAGAAGGAAAAAAAAAAAAGAGGAGCAATAGCAGCAACCGAAAAAATCAACCCATGCAATTCCAATCCTTCGACACCCAAAGAAGCAATTATCCTAGCACAGGGACAAAGTTGGCAAATGGTGTGTGCATTAAAGGAACAACGATGCCAAACCCATTAACCAACTGATCAATTTCTTGTCAGCCCCGCCGGAGCCATTTGAATCAAGACAGTCATTTTCATACGCAAGGCGGGAACCCGAGCTGATGATGAGCCGTATACAGCGGGGGAGAGAGGAAAGCCTGCGACAACAATCAATGGGGCAGTCGTAGCAGGGAAAAAAAGAGGAGAAAAACGTGTCAAAATCCGTGAAAAACCTTGCGAGAAGAAGAGACCCAAAACATAAAAAACTATTCAAATTCCATGAGACTGTATTAGAAACCAAGAACCCTAAAAGAAGACAGAAACAAAAGAGAATGAAAACAAAAAAACATCCCCAAGCCAATAACACAACCAGGGTTATTAAGGGTAAAATAGTCTACATATTATTGAAACACCCACATTTTTTATATTTCAGTTAATGTTTTGTTTTGGAACAGGGGCCATAGATGTTTTTAGGGTTAAAAAAACTGACAACACATTGCCCGTTTGTATATGCCATCCCTGTCAGCCACCAAGCGTGCAACACAAATGTATTTGATGTGTAAATTTCCAAATTATAATGGCATTCTGAACAAGGGATCATGAGGGTGACAACCATCCAAAACCTAGATGTTAAGGTTTTGTAATGGATGAGCGTCTGTCCTTGCTTTGGCCACGTTTCCTCTCAAAATTACAGCCACGTATTTGCTAAAGCAATAAACAATTATTGCTCATCAAATTAATGGTCTCCCGGTGCATGAGAAAACCTGTAATTAGCACACAGTTGGATCTTGAGTCTACTGATTTTAAGAGGAGTTTAGTAGAAGTAGACTGTAATGCTAGACAGAAATCCTTGGGGTCCTTGGCCATATGAGTTTCAGTTCTGAAACACGCCTCCTGCTTGTATATTATGAGTAGACTTCGACTGTGCCTGCCGCTATATTAAACTTGGTGGTTGAGGAAGAATTTAGACCACTACGCAGTGTGTATTTGCAGCCTCTTTTATACATAAATCATGCAGGGAAAATAAAGTTATTTGGGGTAGAGTGTATCGTGCATATATGTGGATGATGGCATGATCCTGATGGTGATTCCCTCAAATTTTGACAGTTGTGACAAGGTAGGGCTCAGTGTCCTGGTCGCAGGTCTAACCCTATCTCATTTTTTTCAACTAGGGCAGGTAACTGGTGGTGAGAAGAGGAAGGACCCAAATCCAGGAATCATATGATTCGTGGATCATCAAAAACAATTTTGAAGACCTAAGCTAGGCCAGGGGGGGGAAAGACTTTATAAAAGCCTATTCATTCGAATCTTGAGTTGTAGCTTGTCCTGCTCTTATTTTGTCCTTTCACAGCCATTGACTCGTCTCCATATTCCATGGAGATTTACCAATCAAATGGAAGTACTGGAGCAGTCTCTCTCTCTCTCTCTCTCTCTCTTTTTGGGGTCCTTCAGCACAAGCCTCAGTGTCCTTATCATCACTTCCATCATGCTCCACGCTATTCATCTTTGAACCCATAGCTTAATGCGTACGATGTTTGAGACTGTGGGTGATGTAAAATAATGCATGCACATGGCATGCTTCCTGGTGATTTCTATACTAGCCCTGATGACTATATGTGTCTAGTTCCATTCCATAAATTCTGTAACCATGAATGCTTACCGGTGATTTTTGTACAAGCCTCGTGGCTTGTTGACTGGACGCACAAGCAGACGATTTTGAGTACAACGGCTGGTAGAGAGATCATCAGAGTTTCTGCTTTTTGCGATGCTTACAGAGGAAGAAGAAGGTTTTAACAGAGCAAGCTTCAAGCCCCATCCTTTTCACTTCTGTCTAGCTCTTGCACGATATTGATTCCTAGCTTTAGCACCACCATTACCAATCGGATTACTTCTGCTTACGAAAGAATAAAGTTGTTACTGTTGAAACATTCCTCATGAAAATAATTTAATCAAATATCCAGTGATTGTATAAGACTTTTTCTTATTGTCAAAGTAATTATTTTATTTTTTATTCGTTATAAAACTTACCTCACTTGAACGTGCTTTCTGGAGGTTCCATGGCGAAGCCTCATCTATCTCGTCTTTCAGACTGCCGCGGAATACAGTAGCTAACCTGAAATTGGGTTACGGCATAGCAGTCGTAATGTCATGCATGTTTGGTTCAAAGACACTGCCTAAATGTGAACTCCTGTGATTCGCAGCCCCGTGGACACGCTAACAGCCTGGGCAGCACTGAAAGGCTACGGCGCTTAAGTTCTGCTGGGACAGGATGTAGAAAGAATATTAAAAGAACAAAAAAGAAAAAGAACTACGTATTCAGCCTCTGATCAACATTGCCGATCTTTGGTAAGCAAGAGAAAGTAAAACCTATATTTTCTTAATTACAGATTATTCATTTCTCATGATCATCTCATGTCAGCTGCAGCACACAGTTATTACAGTCTACGGTTCCCTGGAATAGTTGACATACGAAGAACGGAAAAGAAAAGGCGAGCATGAAACTAAATCTTCGTTGTCTCGCGTGTGAGGACGACGAAAGAGACATAAAAAAATATAGACAATTTGAGAACCTGTTAACCCAAGCATGCTGCCTATTTTAACCGTGTATTCATAAAGATTATAATATGCGCAGAACCAGATACTCTAAGATGGTCCAGACGGGCACAGAAATGGGAAGCTGTATTTATAACAGGCAAAACAGCTCTTGCAGGGACACCGCTCAGCACAGCATGCGTGGTCCTAAAAGCAAACATGGGGTGGAATCAGCTTTCCTGGATTCATTATATTGTTGGGATCTAAGGCATTTTTAATTCTTTTCATCGTCTTCAGGGCCTCTATTCCAAGCTCTTTCTCGAGATACTGGAAACACAAAAGGAATTCCACGGTATTAATTATGATAAATATAAAAGTGATTACCATAGTAAAAATTATTACATTTCAACAAATTTAAACAAGTTCCATTGTGTCGATGTGCTCCAGCTCAGTTTTGGGAAACTAACATGCCAAATGAAACTAGTGGTAAATTGAATTTGATTGTGCAGCGGCCCCATATTGTGCATGTTTATCCAAACAAATGATGATAGATAAAGGCATCTTTAACAGTGATGTCACTCCATGAGTCACCATGTGGGGTTAATCTATGCGTGTTGCAATGCCAAATGAAATGTCCCTTTGGTTTTCCGGAACTCTATCATATAAATCTCTTGAAATGAATCGTGCAGGAACAAAAAAATGGCATGGCTGTAATTACACACAATTGTCTTGGTTAATCTGTCATGTGTGCACTCATGATGTCACAATTTCATGTCATATGTCATTTTCCTTTGAATTTATATGTTGCATACTGTTGGACAGGCATGGTGCATGATGACATCATGAGTTGCAAAATGGAATTGTTGATGAAAATCCATCAAGTTGCAAAATGGAATTGTGGATGAAAATCCATCGTTACAATAGCCAAAGCACCAAATAAGCATGTGTCAAACTTCATGAAATGCATTGCAGATTCAAACAGTGGATAAGATACCTTCATTTTCCCTGTTCCTACTCCATGTTCTCCAGTACATGTCCCTGCTCAGAAAGAAACACGACAATGTTTTAGCACCAGAGATTTTTCAGCATTTTATTAGTGTCCAAATGGTCAAAGATCCGCAACCTTAAGACGGGGCGTTTTATCCTTAGAAGTCAGAATCTTACACACGGATGCATGTAGATAAACATATAGGAGTAAGAACTTTGACTGTGTGAAGCATGACTATCTAAAAACCATCCTAAGAATTCCATAATCTTTTTCCAACTATATAGCAGACACCAGAAAGGAGCATGCACCTTCCATTGACAAAGCAGTATGGACCATAAAATTATTCAATCTTTCTGCCTCCCGCTTCTGATCTTCTTGGTTCGGGTCGAAAAGAATTACAGTGTGAAAGTTACCATCACCAGCATGAGCAATAACTGTGCTGTTATATGACACGGCAAGAAAATAATTTTCATCACTGGCCTAATTCAATTGAGCGCCGATACAGGAGAAGAAAACAATATGCCTCTTGCATACTGTCTCTAGTAGATGTCCTTCAGAACTACATACCAGACCAATGGCGATGCATCCAGCTCTTTCTTGGAGCACGATATCAATTCTGCAAGCCGAGATAGAGGAACGCATACATCCTGCATGAAATAAGTGGGGAAGGTGACATTAGCAAGAAGCAAAACATCACTAACAAAAGAATAAGAAAAACCTTCTATGCTTGTCTCTGCAGAAAAAAAAAATGATGAAGTCATTCATATAACTATGTAGTTTGTTGAAAAGAAGATGATCTCTTCATTCATCAGTTTTCACTTTGCATTTGCTTATCCTTTCTTTCATTCTTTCTGGAAACTAACAAGTTTTCTCCATTAAAACGGGCTAGGATTACGTTTCAAAAAGTCTAGTTAAAGGTAGCAAGCAAGGTTGGGATGGACTTGCCATTGAATAATGTGGATGTCAGAAAAAACAATGCAAGTGCATCGATGCAAAAAAAGACAGCAATTATACAAGCAATGTATTAGAGAACTCAACAAAGATGAAAAATGTCCCAAAGTACATGGAAAATAAATCATATAATTATCTCCATTAGTCAGTAACCAAATTACCTGCATATGTTTTTCAAAATAATCAGAGATAATGAGCATAAAGCTGAAATAAAATGTTCCATCAAGTACACCTCCACTAAAACAGAAGATGTATTGGGTATATATACAAGCTTGCGAAGTGACTCACAGAAATCATTGCCTCATATTCTGGTTCCATTGCAAAGCAAGCCCATAGAGCCTCCTTCCTTATCTGCAACACACCAAGAAATTAAAATACTACGCATATAAGCTAATCATTTGACAAATAACTGGTTTCGAAACAAAATAATTTTCCATGCTAGCATTAGGAATCAAGGGGACAGCATCCCCTGAAAAGGAAAAGGTTGCAAAACTAAATCCAAGCACTATCCACAAGTAGTATGGGAAAGAGCAAGAGTGTAACAATCTGTGTGACTTTACCTTCCAAAGTTCTTTTTTAGCTTCAGGGTCCTCTGCAAAAACAAAATCTGAACCCCTGTGCTCAGAAATGATCTTCTGAACAATTAGTGTTTGCTCACGTACATATGCCTCTAATAACAATAAGCAGGAGATGAGTGGAGTAACAATGAATAAAGTAAGAAGACAAGGCTTAATAAACTTTTTTAATAGGAAAAGTGAGGCAATCATTTATATGAATTTCTATCCAAACAACAATACAACCTGGTTGTTATGGAAGTCCCTGAAATATTAATCATTTGCTTATGAAAAGCATGGTAATATGCTTTAAAATATCAATATTTCTTATTACTGTAGATTGTATTGAAAGCAGCTCATAAGATACAGAAGCGCACATAGTTCATATAAAACCAAGAGAAATATGCACTGCCAGATATTTGAACCTCAAACACCAAATCTAGCCAAACATTTAAATTCAACTAGACAGAGTCAGGAGCAGATAGATGACCAATGTTGGAATTATGAGCATCGTTTATCAGGACCTCATGATATCATGACGCTGCCTAAGTCAGTCATTAATTGGACAATGGTTGAATATAAGCCATAATCAATCCGGAAAAAGAAAAACAAAATTGCACAAACAATTGATTGTACGAGATAATTCAGTTGTCTACTCTGTTTTATCAAGTAATATCTCAATCAACCAGTAGCTTGTTTTTTGCATTGCTAGCAGAACTGAATCGTTCACAAAGAATATCCACATCTCCATCAGATGATATGAAAATTTCAAATAACTATTAGCAATGACCATGATACTGAATGGGTACAATTACTAAATCTCATCCTTTAAAATCCTGGATTTTATCCAATACTCATAAATAAGCAAGTCACTTTAAAAGACATCCTGCCTTACCTGTGCCTATGAATTCAAACATCAAAGTTGGAAGTTCAGGTAAATTCTTGTCATTAGCAACATTGACAGCTCTCACTTGAACCTCGTCCATTAGCTCCAATCTTGACACCTAATGATAGAGAATGGATAATCCATAAAACATTGAATGCAAGAGCACAATTTGCATTAAGTGGTACCTGTATACCAGACAGCATAGTGGCAATGGAAACATCAGCTGCATCCTTAATTGTAGGGAAATTGCACATTGCAACCTGTAATGTTATGAAACTCAA
Organism: Salix purpurea; assembly: GCA_027405865.1. Lineage (NCBI taxonomy): Eukaryota > Viridiplantae > Streptophyta > Magnoliopsida > Malpighiales > Salicaceae > Salix > Salix purpurea. The sequence goes on along the minus strand of JAOWLH010000002.1, from coordinate 3,772,846 downwards.
TTAACAAATGCAACTAAATTTGACATCTGATAAAAACATGTAGTTGAGAATTCGAGCAGAAAGAAGGACTCTATCAATTGCCAAAAGAAAATAACAGATACTTTAAGAGGTGGTTAAAGTAATATTTTGATGTTTCACTGAACAAAACTTCTCATATTTTCTGAAGAATATTTGGATGTCAGAGAATTCAGCAAGGATGAACTTCAGGCACCTAAAAATAACAAGAAACTACCAGAACTGTCACTCTCCCTTGTCTACTGCCATCATTAATCTATGTTACTAATATTCATCAAAAAAAAGAAAGGAAAAGGATGGGATGGTGGGCCTCAAAACAAAGAGGGTGAAGGTACCACTGAATGCTGTGGAATTTTCTGAAGTCGTAAAGTGACCTCTGTTATTACACCAAGGGTCCCTTCACTTCCGATCACCAGGCGAGTCAAATCATACCTAAGGTAATAAATCCAATATGGTTAAGAGTTGACTCATCCAAAATGCAATAAAGCAGAAATCCTCTAGAGCAATTGAAATCAGAAAGAGTTGAAGGCATCCTCTGCACATGCACAATGGCCAACCATTTTGAAAGCTTCAGATGAGTCTAGAATAGCAAAGCACCATTTAACAGACATTCTGTAGGCTACCTCCACCAACAATTATTTGGTCTGTGATTTCCAAAACACTCTCCTTAATACGAGGATCAAAATTTTAGATATTTACCTTCTCAGGTTATTCTAAAAAAAAATAGAGAGAGAGAAATAAAAATGACCAGTAAATATAGAACAGGACAAGATAACACACCCTGCAGCACTCTTTCGAGCACGAGAAGCTGTTTTGACCACATCTCCATTGGGAAGAACTACCTGGAGCACAAAGTGTATAAGAACTACATTGTCACAAAAATGAACTCAATGCATCCGGAGGTCAGGGAACAAACCTTGAGACTGATAACATTATCTCGCATGGTTCCATACCTGCACGCTAAAAAACAAATCATTAAATCAAATAAGAAATGAGACCATTGATTCTTCAACAAGTTGCTTACTTTTGAGGATTTAAAGAATTTCAGGAACAGGAAGATGACTGCTAAAGGCAATAGCTTCAATGTTCAAAGCAAGTAATTGAATGCAAACATAGAATATAATAAAGATAAATATTAGAAAGCTTCTAGTCTAATCGTTTGGGTGTTGCAAAATTTAATAAAGATAAACATTAGGAAGCTTCTAGTCTAATCATTTGGGTGTTGCAAAATTGTCCATTTCCATACTATATGGATTTCCCGCCTAGCAACTGATTTGAAGTGGTTCCATTTTCATGTTTCAGGAATTCAAGAATAATGGTGCAAATCGTCCTAACTTTTAAGCATTAAAAATGTTTCATTGTCAAAGCATAAGCAATTTGAGTTTTGAGCATAAGCCCTGGTATAGGGAAAAGTAATGCAGTATATTAACACTTGCACTAGAAAGTAATGCAAGGCTAATCCTTATTGTTCTAGTGCAGAAGATCGCTTCCCAAAATAGCAAAATCAGCATATGTTTATTATGGGGTGTTTCTAGTGTTATGAGCAATCCCAGCGACAGAAGATGAACCAGGTGCCCACACCACTCTATAATCAAGTGGTCAATGGAAATGCAGACAAAAACTTACAGCCAGTTGTCAAATTCAAACGGGATTACTATGGATAAGAAAACTGATAAAAGATTGAGGGAGGGAGGCGTATAAAAGAATGGGAGGAAATTCACCTTTATCTTGATTTAGCAGAAGCAGTTCAATCAAAACATGAAACTTGTGTTTTATTACTGTTTTGACTTTTGAGCAACTAAATTATATCATGAGTACTATAACCATCAGAATGAAACAAAGGCAACTGATAAAGCAGCACAAATACCTCACAGCTAAAGATCCTGAGCAACGTGTAGCACACATTCCCCCTATTGTTGCACCAGGCCCTGCATGTCAACATAATGCAAAGAAGAAGCTAATATCATTGTCTAAATGGACCAACAAATAGTTGCCAAAACTGCAAACATAAGTAAAAACCAGGTTCATGGACAGTATATACACAATTGAAGTAATTTCAGCCTTACAATAAAACACACAAAAATTGAAACTTCATAGTTTATATATGAAGGAATCAAATTATAACACATCCCAAGAACATGTTTCGTCACTGGGAGAACTGTATAGCATATTTACCTGGATCAAGGGGAAAGAATAGACCATGAGGCTCTAAATATTCATTAAGCTCCATCCACCCAATTCCAGACTCCACAACCACATCCATGTCCTCAACATGTAATGCTTTTACATTCTAAAAATTGAACAAGCAGTTACAAACATGAAACATATCAAGTGTTGATAGGATGAGACGACTGGCAATAGGCTTCAAATTTCGGGTTATCTAGGAAAATTGCTCACGGAATTCAGGCTAAAATCAAGTGCAGCATCTACTTTTAGTAAGTTGTTCAGTAACTGGAAAACACACCCTCCGTTCACTTCTTCTCGAGTACTTTAAACAGGAATATAAAAAGCATAAAATCAAAAGAAGGTAGTTTTCATTCAAGCATATTTTTAATAGAAAAAATAAAAAAGATAAGTCTTTTTTAGTTCCCCGTCATAATTTTAGGACATGTTGCTTGCACAATATAGAAACTAGAGATTTTAAAGTTAATGCAGATGACAGAAAACTGTTTCAACATATGAACTAAAGCTCGTGTTCCAAAGTGTGTGAAACAATGCATCGGTATACCTTCATCAGTGACATGTCAATGCAAACACCACCATGAGGTGATAGGGTGTGTCCCTCAATTGATGTAGCTCCACCATATGGTACAATCGGAACCTGCTTAAATAAAACTAATCCAACTTAGGACCACTTAAATGGTTACAGCAGCGGAGTAGAGCAAGTAAATGGAACAAGCACCAAACTTGAGAGGTGAACATGAGGCAAAAGCGTACTGAAAATTTAAAAGGAAACAAAAACACGAGCACACATAAAAGATGAGCTCAGACCTTATGTTTGTCGCAAGATTTCACAATGTTGGAAACTTCCTCTTCTGACCTGCATGCATGGAATATGAATTGCAAAGCATTTTAAGTTTCAGTAGAAGGTGATGCAATGAAGCAAGTCATCCAGATGATCTCAAAGGATAAGTGCAAACAAAGACTTTACACACAACTCCATGATCTTTTCTTGTATATGATATGTTTTTTAGATCAATGTTATTCATCTTACAAGCATATGCACTTGTTTTCTTAAACAGTCACACAAAGGGAGGCATTCTCACCACTGAATACTTCATACATTCTCTAACTGTACCATAATTTATTGCGACTGTATGACGACCTAACTTAACAGGTGTGTATTTCAGAGCTCATTTACAACATTCTACTCTCTGTACACCTCATCCTTTTGTCCTTGATCATAATTTCACGAGGCAAATTACCGCGAACACGAATGACCAAAATTATCGAGAATACAGCACGACACGGAGAGCATAAGATCAATAATCAAGCTCACCTTGGAAAAACAACGACATCTGGAATATTTACAGCTTTATGAAAACTGTTTTGCGGTTTTCCATGGAAATACCTCTCATCATAATCAATACTCGTGTCATCCTACAAAATATTAACTGCACAGCTCAAATTATCTATTTAATGACACCTGTCATTGCATCTCTAAAGTAAAATTGAAAAATAAAAATAAAATACTTGACAAATAGCTTTTAATTCTTCAATAAGCTCCTGCGGTACATGCTTGTGAGATCCTTTTACGACAAACTCTGCGCTTCCTATTCCTCCAATTCCACTGCTTCTTAAAAACAGCAGGAAAAAAAACATTACTCTTGATATTTAAAATTAAAGAGGTAAATGATTATTTACTAAATTATAAAAGAAAAGAGACAGAGAGAAGAGAGAGAGAGAGAGATGAACTGACAGGGAGTCCAGAGGAGCATCGCAGAGAGGAGGCGGAGATTGGAAGTGAATAGCGAGCGATCCAGCGAGAGTGACAGGAAGGATCGAGTTCGAGCAGGTAAAACGGAACGGATTCTGTTTAGAGAAATGATATGGAGGGGTGATTGCTGTTGTGCTTGCTCCTCGACTCCGGAGATGGTGGAAGAATGAGCTGCGGAGGTCGGTGATGGTTTTTGAATAGGAGGAGCGTAGGCGAGAAAGCCAGCTAATGAAAGCCATTTGATTTCAGTGAGAGGCAGTGGATACTGGATTGGATAATGTAAATGGCGTGATGCTTCTTTCTTTTTTCTTTTTTTCACTTACTTGGAAATTAGAATTAATTATATATCAGTCACTGTATTTTATTTATTTATTATTATTATCAACATTAACATTAAAAAAAATTCTTTTACACAGGGCTTTTGCATTGTTTTTATTTATCTGCACAATAAAAAAAAAAGTTCTTACACTAGTTCTCAAACATTTTGGCCTTCCAAATATAGTTTTCTTTGTCTTTACACATTTTCTTACAAAAAAAATGACATATTTAACATTCAACTTAAAAAATCTAAAGCCGACTTGCACTATTGTTTTCTCGTCTATGCAGTTTTTAGTAATATTCATAATTTCATATGTCATTGGGGATTGAATTATAAAAATATTAATAAATCAATTAAAAAGTATGCCACGTGTTACATGTGCCAGCGCGTCAACATCCGCTCGCCATTCTAGAAACACCTGGAGCGTATTTCGATGATCAAAATCTGTCAGACTCTCATCTCATCTAACGCATCAGGTGGTGGCAAAGCTGCCGGAGGGACGCATGTGGTTAGGATAACGATGGTTCGGCGACTATGAGGAGTTTTCCTCTTTTTTTTTTTTTCTCAAGTATTATGGATGTTTAATATTGTGTTTTAAAAATACTTTTTAAAAAAAATAATATTTTAAATTAAAAAATTTAGTGTTTTCATATATTTTCATGTACCGGTGTTAAAAAATATTAAAAAACATATATCATTTTGACACATTTCTAAATAAAAAAATATTTTTAAAAGTAACTTCAACCATATTCATGAACGAACATTTAGTATTCATGTTATGCCTTTAAAAATTCAGTTGTCTCCTCTAGTTTTGTATTTATTTTGATTTTAGTCTTTTTTATTTATTTGTTTTAATTTAAATGCATCTTGATTATTATTTTTACAAAATCATGGTCATTTAATTTCATATTATTTTTGTATTTAATTTGGACTCTTTTTTGGATTAATCCAATATGTTACCATGTTAATATTATTTATATATATAAAAAAATATAATCTTAAGTTACCATGTTATGCAATATTTTTGACGGATTGAACCTTGCATGAACACTGGCTAGAGGTTCTTAAAGAACATTTTCTTAAAGAGAAAAAAGAAGTTTGAAGAACCTGCGAAATTATGTTATTTGGGGGAGGATATGTTTAGGAAATAAAACTATTTGGGTTATTTTTTAAGAAAATGAATTAAATTCTGCTTAAATAGTAGACACGGAAGCTTTCCCTTTGTGACCAAACACTTCTAGATACATGGACAATTCTCATCGCACTTCTTGTCAAAAAGGACTCCATAGCGCGCATCCATTATCCAAAGATTGCAGAAAATGGTCGTATAAAAAAGAAAAAAAACTTATTGTCTTGTTTTTAAATCATCTTTTATTTAAAAATATATTAAAATAACTTTTTTATTTTTAAATTTATTTTAATATTAACATATTAAAAAAATTTATTTTTAAAAAATAGATTGAATGATATATTCGTTAGTGTGATTAACTATATTTTTCAAAGCATTTTTTAACATAATTTTTAAATAAAAATAAAAATAAAAATATTTTTGAACAAATAAACACAAATACCGTTCGAACTTGCAGCTGCTTACATGAGCATTTAGTGATGTTTCTACCCATTATTGAAGTTATTTTTTAAAATATTTTTTATTCAAAAATACATTAAAATAATATTTTTTATTTTTTTTTTAAATTAACATCAACACATTAAAATATCTAAAACCACTATTTTTTAATTTAAAATAAAAATAATAATTTTTTAAAAACTCAATATCTAATCATCCCCTGTCCATGTACAAGTATCGAAACCTTGCACTCTGTCTACCAGGAGGAGGTTTCTGTCACATCACCCGTCCAACGATACTGAGAGAGATTCTATTCAACTAAAATAGTTTATGGAGCAAGGCGAGAAGTTTGAAAAAAGGGATAAGGTTGGTCACAGGCCTGCTTTGCCTGTTGCACTGTGACATGGCCTGGCTGCTATGCTGTGCTATGCTTTGAATCTTGAATCTAATCAGCCAAGGTAAACCAAGTGATAAAGAAAAGAAGAACTAAAGCATCAGTTTTGTCTTGTTTTCTTAGCTAGTATGAAAAGTTTCGGCTGAAACGAAACGAAATTTACAACCATGGTTCAGGCTGAGACATGGAAGGAGTTAAGCAGGGGATCATCAAAATTCATAAGCAATTCGATAGATAATACTTTTGGCGCTGACCAAATCGAGGTCCTCCAGCAAGAACAGAAAAAGAAGATCTTCAATCGGTCCAACTCAAAACCACCAAGAAATCCACAGCTTCCACCCTGTAATGCTTGAATTATGATTCTTCATCTCAAGCAAATCTGGGCTCAGCCATGCTATAAATTTGAAGTACAATTCCAAAATTCTCCCACGATTCAAGCCTTGTCTTAAGAAACAAAAATAAAATAACAAAAATAAAATAAAAATCATGATCTAGAGAGACCGACCCCCACAATCAATACCCAATCGCGTATTTGGTCTGTAAATCCCAATACTCCCTGGTTTGCTTTAGCATCTCAGCACGTTCAGCAACCATCCTCTCCTTCCAGTACTCTTTGCACCTGAAAGATTTTAACAGTCAGAAATTGTAAATTTTAATCAAGGAGGTGTTTGGGAATGCGTTTGGAAAGTTTTTTTGAAAAAAATTGAAATTTTTTTATTTTTTATTTTTACTTTAAATTAAAAAAATTGGTGTTTTTAGATTGTTTTGATGTTTTGATGATATCAAAAATGATTTTTAAAAAATAAATAAAAAAACATCATTTTGAGATGCATTTCTAAACGAAAAACATTTTCAAAAACAATATCAATCACACTTCCAAACAGTCAGCAGGAGACTGGAATATTGATTTCTTCACCTTCTTTTCACAAGCAGATCAAGTTCCAACATGTGCACTGCGTTAGTGTATACCCCTGCCTGCGTAGGATAGCAAGCAAACTTGAGGTCAATTCATGCCTGAAAATCCATTTCTTCAGAAACAATACAACCTAGACAGCAACCAAGCATGCTACCTATATCAAGCAGCTTTCACTTCAATAAAGTAAAATAGCACATCTCTTCAGGTTGATTACTTAATCTTATGAAACAGAAACAAAAATGTTAGAAAGAATACAAAGATAACTTCTCAGACTCAATCCACTCTTTTCATTACTGCACTAGTTAGAGCAATCCATGCTACCAATAAAGATTCGCCACCTGCAAACCTCTCATGGTAAACAAGACAGAGAACCAGCAACATTGAAGATCCCAAGAGAGTTGAACTTACTACGACCTTTTTTTGTTTGTACACACCAAGATATTATAACCCAACGTAAGAAACCAACCATGCATGGTGTAAGAAGACTCGTTCATTTCTGCTGCTGAAACAAAAGAGGCCCTAGAAGATCACAAGGTACCTCTAGTAATATACATTGTCTCAGATTCAAGTTCCTAACCAGTAGATGCCTTGAACAATCTTAAATATCAGGGAATCAATTTGTTCAGAGTGTAATTGTTTTTATCCAAATAATAATTATCTGCAACCATCAGGGATTAGAAGGTAGGATGGCCACCATTACACTATCTCCTAAAATATCAAAATATTACCATTTTTCCCGCACAATCAGAACACAGTATTGTAATCTATTGAGAGAGGACAACGAATTTATAATGATCTCATCATCATGTGCCTAGTTTTGCACCAAGGATAGCCTAGATAAATTGTTTTATCAGACAGGAGTGCTAGGCAATTACTGTCCTACAGTATTCAAATCCTGAAACATTATGTATCATGAAATTGTTTAAACAGAGGGGAAATGATGAACGACAATTGTCAGTATATGCGTTTGGCATGATTTCTGAAATCATGTATCCTGATGCCGAGACATTGTAGGAAGTTATGAGCATAAAAGCAGCTCGATAAGGGGATCGCAAAGAGTATCCATGTCTAGATCAGCATGAGAACAAAAACAGGAATAAGGACCATAAGACTGGATAAATATGGACTCGTCTCTCAATTATCTAATCCTCATATGTGCCTGTACTCTACATGATTTCAAGAGGTCTATTAAATAGAAGTCTTTAAGTACCAGAAAACTATCTAAGGTTACACGGACTCGTGTAGTGTGGATGTCATATTATATTTTGAATGGATTTTTCTCTTATGGTCGTTTGGGTTCAACCTGGCTCCATTATGTCCATCTTTAGGCTACTTTCCCTTGCTGGGATTTAAATACTTCTATTTCTTTTCCTCATCCTTCTTCCTCGTACCCACAACAATTTTTTACCACCAGTTAGATTTTTGGAAATTCATGTGGATAAAATAATCAATCCAGACAAGTTTGAATCCTGCGCCAGTCAGGCAGAATCTTGGATGGTATTTTTTTTCCTGACTACAAATATGCATAGACAAGTTTTCACATACACACACAAGCAATTATACTACAGAAATACATGAGGTGGTCTAGTGGATTATATTTATAAATACCAGTTTGCTTGAAAGAGATACAGACCAATACCAGTTTGCTTGAAAGAGATACAGACCTCTCTACAGACAGGGCACTTTGCATTTGAACTTGCAGTTTTAAGGCCTTCAACCATCAGCACAGAAGCAGCTGAGCAAGCACACAGCTTGCAGAAAAGATGGCCACAACTCAAAGCATATGGATTAAAAACTGTCTCCTGAGAGATAATGATTAAAAAGAACAAAATAAGATGATACCAACAGAAAAAAAAAATTGTTTTTTGTGCTTTGGAATGCACTAGAATTGATATCTTACCAAGCAAATGGCACAAGTCAGACCGTATTCTAATTTTGTTGAATTTGGAAGCATCAGTGTCATAACAGGTTCTGCAACACTGAGATCACAGGAAAACCGGCTGGAAAACTCACTAAACTCTCCTCCACCTATTCCATCAAAATTCAAATAAAAGGCTCCCAACTCCATTAGCCAAGGTGATTGCAAAAGCTCTATATGTTCAGACCGCATCTTGGATTTGAAATTCTTCCCATTTATAGAGCAATGTACCTAAAATTGAAAAAAAAAATGTCTTTAAAGTAGAGATAACATAAACCTAACAAGAAAGGTCAAATGATGAAAATGGACTGAATTGGTGAGTACTTTGTCATATTTCTTTAGAATTTTACGGATAGCAATTGCATTCATGGTAACATATTCAATCAGCATGCGCCCTTCTTCGACCATGTTCTGCTGATCATTTGTGAAACATTGACGTAGACGAAGTTTATATTTTTGCATTCCCCTGGCAACATGAAGATGGAGGAGATGTCTAACTCTGGAACTGAAGCACCCAGCTATATCTGAAGCTTCCCTCATCAATTCAGAAAAGAACATCTGATCACACACTGCAAAATAAAAAAGCTATTGTGATTATAACAAAGATACTAATTACAAACATTCAGCTGTCAAATTATTCAGTTTTAAGTCGAGCCTGTAAGGGTTAGTTAAATTTAGTGACCTAAATTGAGCATACAAGACCCTGCCGGAACCCAGTCCTGCTCATTACATTTATTATAAATCAGAAGAGATCTCTTTCAAATATTTTCAAACACGAAATCAATGAATAAACTAAAACCCTGGTTAGAAAACAGAATGGTTGTGGCGAAGGGACACCACTAATTACTCCACTGTTCTTTTTATTGCCTTAATTTCCTTTTCTTTTTTTTCACCAACCCGTCCGATCACTCCTCCTATCCTTTCCTGGCTTCCAGCTCTTTCAATTCGGAGACGTAATCAAATGTCCTTACAAACTAAACTAGGCATCAAGAAACATAATCAGCCAAAAGGGTTACTGACAACTATCGACCAAAAGTTTTCAAATTTGACAGAAATCCCATATCAAGATCCCGCTTTCCAATAAAAGCATGAAAGGAAAGAGAGCTTACATGGGCATGATTGGCAATGGCAGAATTGAGACAAGCTGTGATTCTGTTCACTATCCATTTCTTGTTGCTGCTCGTCGTTGCAAGAAGTGGATGATGAACCTTGGCTTCTGCATTTCTTTAACACCTTTTTGAGTCTTTTGTACTCAACATGAGCACATTTGTCCAGACACCCTTCTTGTTCTCCGTGTAAATACTCCATGAATGTCTCTCCAAACTTCATCTTCTTCTTTATTTCGACGAAAAGGCACAAAGGATTGATAATATTTTATTTTAAAGATGAATTAAATGGGATTTAGAAAATAGTTTCTTTTCTATAGAAAAACACAAACAAGGGGATGTTCCGATTGTTTGTTTCGACGAAAAACGAAACCCGCGCTTCTATGGGGATTTGCATCCATTAACGTTAAATAAATAGGAAGTACAGTTTGACCTAAGCAAGCAATGTTAAAATATCAATTTATAGGAAAATCGGGGTCCACCCACACAGCCCCCTCCACCAACGTAATGATGGGATATGACCTCCTCTCTCGCCTGTTGACGTATCCAATTTTTAAAGCTCTTTTTGTCCCAAATATTTAATGTTTTTTTTAATGTTTATATATAAATTACATCAAAAATAATTTAAAAAAAAATAAAAAATATATATTATTTTAATAAAAAAATCTTTTAAAAATAAACATTAACACATGCGAAGCTGTAAATTATTTTAAGGAATTATACACTTTGAAAAGATATTAAATTATTTATTTCTAATATTCTTTTATGATTTTAAGATATTAATATTAAAAATAATAATTCAAAACCATACACCACGCACGCATCAGCACCCACTTCACTTTTTTACAACCTTAATTATAGGTTTTTTGATAATCAAATCTCTCATCATTGTATATCCACTTTAAAAAATTCTTTAATTCTTCAAAGAAAGTAATGATCCTCACTGGGAAAGGCTGATGCCGCACCCTTCACCCATTATTTTATTTTCCATACTAAGCATGATGACAACATGACACTCCATCTTCATATAATGATATTAACTGTTTTTGTGTTTTAAAAATATTTTTAATTTTTTTAAAATATTATATTTTATTTTAAATTAATTTTTTTTATAATTGTAAATATTCTCATGTGTTTATATTAAAAATAATTTAAAAAAAACATTATATTAATATATTTTTAAATAAAAAATACTTTCAAAAACAATTTTAATCGCACTCGAATAGACATTAAACCAAGTCAGTGAGCTCATAAGCCCGTGTAATCTCATAAAATTATTAACGTGGTCCGACATTAATTGGTATTTGAAATGTGGACCTTTTATTTTTTTTCTTTATTATTTAAATAAGTCCTTCCAATCATATTTAAATGTTAGAATATGAGTTGATTCGGTAGATTTAAAACACAAAAAAATATGAAATAGTAATTGTAGTTGATCATGGAGATTACGTGGCATGTCCTAGGTCTTAGAAATATGAAATGGTAATTTATGACTATAAATTCCGGTGAGATGCCATGAACTCCTCATCATATCAAAAGATTTGAATCATAATGAGAGACTTTGTCTTTAACATCTTGATTAAGTTTTGCATCAATCTTCTTCATCAAGCAATCTGAGTTAAAACTTCAAACTTAAATATTAGATGATGGATTCTAGTGTGATTAATATTTTTTTCTCTACAAAATTATTCATTTAACCGTATGATAGCAAAACTATATACTATTGTCACACGTCTTGGTAGGCATCATAAGTTTGTTGAAGTATTCATCTAGTTGGATGGTTCAGGGTTGTTAAGAAAACCCGGGTGCAATACTCTTATCAAAGACTTGAGGGTAAGAAATTGATTCCTTACCTCTTGTAAAAATTATATTGTGTAATTTGATGTGGTTTAAAGGTTTTGATAGATATAATTTATTTGTGTGAATAAATCTGGTTTTTTTAATGTTATTATGGGTTCATGTGCTAAATAATTTTTTATAGAAAAAAATCAATGTAGATGCCCTAAAAGGGTTCACCTATCCTAGAAGGCAAATAAGTTTTCTTCAATTCGTTCGTCATGAAATATTTCAATTAGAAATTGTTTAAAACTCAGAATAATTATGAGATTTTTTTTTATGAGTTCTAGCTATTTAAATATCAACCTACTTGTAGGTTCAATATTTATATCATATTTTTACCATTAATTCTCATGAATAGAAATTGTTAATTATTGAAATATTGGTCAAATTCTTATAGATTAATGTAAATTGGTTATTTAAATCCTGAGATGCATGCAATAAATTTTTTTAATTTTGATATGGAATTACTAAACAAAATGATATATATATATATATATATATATATATATAGAGAGAGAGAGAGAGAGAGAGAGGTTTGGTTGTATGCAATAAACATTTTGCATTAATTAAAACTTTTTATCTTTTTTTATCAAAAACATAATAAAAATAAATAAAAGGAAAAACAACACAAACACACATTCCTTTTTTATTATATTTTTACTTGCACACAAGTATAATCACAAATGTTTGCATGCACTAAAAACTTATATTATAATAATAATTTAAATAGACACATACATATCTAAAACTATAAATGGAGCTAAGATTCATAAAATAACAATAGAAGTTGTTGGAACTTAGGAAATGATAGCAAGATAGAAGCATAATAGTGATGGGGCATGAGTCTTGTCATAACCCATTTCTGAGTTATTCCTAAAATTTACTTGAATTAAAAATAAAATAACAAAAATAAAAAAAATAAAAATGTTGATGTAGTGAAAAAAAATCAAGTTGGAAATCTTGGACGGATTCAAGAGCCCGATCATACCTTTATTGTGCCCAAAACTATAGAAAAATGTAGATTCAATGCTAAAATAAATTATTATCGGATAAATCTGTATAAAAATTAAGTCGAAAGGCATAATTATATTTTTAATATGCCAATTTGATTTAATAATGGGACAAATTAAAGTTTAATTATGTTTAGAAGTTAATTTAGGATCCACTTGAAGGATTTTACAAATGCAAAACTTAATTCTAATTTAAATTGTTCAAATTAATTTTATTAAGAGCTTAATTGGTGAAAAAATAAGTTGAAGAGCCTAATTAGGGCTAAATTGAGAAGATTGGAATTTTGGAATACCAAATTTAATTCTTACCAAGTCAATTGGTTGAAATTGAGAGTAAAATTATAAAAAAATCAAAGTTTTGGAGTCAATTAGGAACAAAATTGAAGAAATTCTAGATAAGGGGCTCTATTGAAGTTTGATTGGAGATAAAAGCAGAAAAATCATAAGATAAATGACCAAATTGAACTTTGAATGGTCACTATTCATTTTCTTCCCCAGAATTCTACTGGAAATCCTGCTTTGGTACCATTTTTGCAGGTGCATTTATCCTTCATTAAATTTGACCAAACATGCACGAAACTGCTTTTATGATTCTCTAATATACCAGGGTATGATCTATTATACCTGATTAACATCACACATGTTATAGTTTAGCTCCGGTATTGATACCTTAGACAGCCTATTGCAGTTGTCAAATTTGACAGTTCATGACATCTATTTTGAGCCAGTGATTGAGATAGTTCTACTTTGAACCAATAGTTGAAATTTATTCCACGTATAGATAATATTTTCTTCTTCCATCAACTATAATTAAAGATGAAATCTATGACTTGAGGGGGAAGAAATTGGAAGCCAAAATTCAGGAAAAAAAAACCCAACCCCTTCCCAAGTTTTTATTGTTTTGTCTACAATCGCTTTGCTTTTTTTGGCCACGACTGCCACCACTCTGTCACCAACACATCCCGTAACGACCAAAAAAGTATTCTCTACATTGCGGAGCAACCCTAGGCCAATCATCTTCTCCTTTTTCTCCCCTCTCTTACTTCCCCGTGACTGCAATTGTCATTGTTTCTTGGTTTTTTCAACTAACTTCGACCATCACCGCAAACAAAGATGCCATTAAAGCCACCAGCGGAGCTTTCTCTTCACATCAGACTAGTCCATGATAGGTAGCAGCCACTTTCTTTTTCTTCACATTCAGCCCTGCTCACATAATACTTGAACAACGTAAAGTGAATTAATTTACTTTGCAATGTTCACTTGGTTGTTGTTTTTTTCCGAAGAAAAAACAAAAATAAACAAAAATGAACAAATTTATATGTCAATATTTTTATGATTTCATTGTATGTTTTTCTATCAATTTTTGTTCATTATTAGTGTGTAGATCTACATTAAAGTATACGAAGTTGGTATAAAAAATCTTATTTTTCTCTGAAATTTCCAAAAATATATAAAAAAATCCTTATTTGAAAAATATAAAAAAATGTGTTTTCTTTTCATGCATACGAACAAATTCAAAAAAATTCCTAAGCATTTTTTCACAAAATAAAAATTGCATCTTTACTCATGTTTTAAAATGAAAAATGAGATATGGTAAACAATTAATGATTATCTGTTAGAGTTCAACCAAGATATCAGAAATCTTTCAACAATCATTGTGTTCATGTTTTAGTTATAAACTTTAATTTATGGGGTATAAAATTATATTGTAAAGTACACCATTAGATATTAAAGTACAATAAATATAGTGTTAAAATTGAGACCTAAGAACAGTTGGGTTTTTGACCCAATGGGGTAAAGACTCTCTCGCGAGTAGAGATCTACTTCGAGACTTAGAAAAGACCAACAAATAAAAATCTTACCTAGAAAATCAATGAAACAATAATGTATCTTATCTTAGGTAAGGTTCACTAGGGGGTGATGTGTCTTTCCCTTGCACAACATGTCTCCTTACTAGAAATCTCACTGACCATTAGATTTTCTAGTGACTTCAATACTTGGTGGCGACTCCTAAAAATTATAATAATATTTTTAATTTTATGATTAGAAAAAACTCTCTTTTCACGCACCTCCCCTGTCTTCAAGGATGCCTCGCGCGAAGCGAAGAAAAGACCATCGTCGCAACAAGTCTCACACGTCACCACCACTGGAGGCGCATGAACCTATGCGTCATACTAGTGAAGCTGAAAATGGGTCGATTGAGAGTATGATTTCTTTCTTTTTCCTTCTTGTGTTGATGGTGGAACTGATGGAGACTTGAAAAGAGAAAATACACATGCAACAAGTTTTAGTTATCTCATTTTTTCATATATAATTTCCTTTTATTGGTTGTTGTTGTTGTTAAGGTTCGATGATAGTGTTGTTATAGGGTTTGCTATTATCATTGGAAGCTTGCGGGTAAGATGGAGTTACCGTGTGATTTTCTTATTTAGGTGGATGTTGTTGGTGCGGGTATTGCTGAGATGATGATGACAAGTGAGAGGAGAAGATGAGTTTGATAGGGCTAGACAGGGAATAAATGGTTATTGATGGTCTCTTTGTTGGTCTTGAACGGATGAGAAGAAAGAAAGATGAAGGGTATGGTAGAGAGGTTGTGCTCGAGGATGTCATGGAGAAGGATGTCATTGATGTGGCTAGAATGAGAGTATATTTAGATCAATGGAAAGATGGTGAGAGGTGTTGTTTGAGAGAGTAAGTTGCTATAGGAGAATGGTGGCCAACAAAATGAGAGGATATGATGGTTGTTAATGATGAAAGGGAAAAAAGATAGGAGAAAAGGGAAAGAAGTGTTGTTGTTGGTTGGGAAATGGTCTAGGATGGCTGAGGTAGAAAGCTATGGATGTTGTTATTTGGACAAGATGGGTAGGCCACAATTGGTTATGGTGTTGAAGAGAATAGTGTTAAGAGAAATTTTGGTTGAACTAACAAATAACAAGAATAAATTTTTGTATGGAAAGTGAATTTGGAAAGTTTTGATACACCAAAATTATATAATTTGCGTGATTTCTAATTTTTGAGTTTCATTTTGGTCCCTCTTATTTTAATCTCACCCTTTGTTAATAAATCAAAATCAATTGCTCTTCAATTAGGATGAAAACTGTTGAGAAAAACATTAAGGATGAAATTGAAAAAATGATTTTTTTGCACAATTGGTGAATAGTAAAAAACTCACGCATTTTAGATTTTTAGGTAATATTATGACATGACAATAAAAAAATCTAAAAGAGAATGAATCAAGGAGAACTAAATTCCATGACCGAGTTTTTTTAAGTTATAAGAACTTATTCAGCGGTCAAGTTGGTTCGAAGCTATAATCATAAGTCAAGTGTTTGATATTTTTTTTTTTAACAATGTCATTTCAGAAAAATAAAATCTTGGTTTTTTTATTGACCTAACTCACTTTAAATCCTAACTCAGCAAGGCATGAAGTTACTCACCACACTCATATCATAATTAAGATATTAAGAAGCAACTAATCTAAAATAGATATAAATTCTAAGAATCTATGACTTCTGAAAGTTTATCATCATCTCTCACAAAACCTTAGGTGTTTAACTAGAATCTTTATTTTTTTTGTTTAGTAATTTTTAGAAAAAATGATTTTATGAAAAATATTTTGTTTTTTATTAAATTTTTGTGTTTACATCACTCAATTATTAAAAGGTAAATTATAATACCTCTCTGGTATGCTATTTTTTTTTTTTTGTGAAACCTGTTTGAATTATGCTTATAATCTTAATGATATTTTAGAAAAACAATATACTCATTATTGATATCCATCAACTAAATTAACATACAAAACGAGGAATGACTAAGAGGATGAAATACATTTATTTTATTGTGAAATTGTCACTTGACTAATATTATTATGCTGGTAGTTCTTGGTGGGATTTTTAAGTTTGATTCAATTGACTTGTTGAGTCAACTATAACCCAATTAAATTCTAATTTAACTTTTTTAAATCATTTTTATTTTTCAAATTAAAGCAAAATAATTTTAAATTGCTATAACTTAACTCATTCAACTCATAATCCAAATCTTAATCCATGTCATGAGTTTAAATGACTTTGAACTCCTTTTGACATTGTGGTAGAATCTTGTTTTTCAAAATCTTTGAGTTTTTTTAATTTTAAATTATATATATATATATATATATATTTAATTGTTTTGATGTAAAAGATAAATTAAAAAAAAATATTTTAATACATTCACAAATATTAAATAATTTGATAAACAACTTACACCGGCTTTCAACAAGTACATAAGGCCTATTTGGGAGGGTGGTTGCGGTAACTTTTCAAAGTGCTTTTCATGCCGAAATACATTAAAATAATGTTTTTTTTATTTTTTAAAAATTATTTTTGACATCAGCATATCAAAATGATATAAAAACACCAAAAAATATTTATTTAAAATAAAATAAAAATTGAAATTGTGCGGCACGGCGTTTCACCAAGTTTGATGATACTCACCGTCATTTGGTGCCCACCAGTAGAAAACAACTTACACCGGCTTTCAACAAGTACATAACAAGTTTGTTGATGCTCACCGTCATTTGGTGCCCACCAGTAGAAACAGACAAGAATCCCATAATTAGCAATCACATGATATGCTTCTCTGGACTTGCATCCCTTATCTGGTAAATTACTATTTAATCCATTACGAGTCCTCAACATGTGAATTTCTAGATCGCCTAAACTAAAACACGAACACCACAGCAAGTTTCACAGATAGGATTCATAGCCCATTACAGCCGTTGCCCAGAAAAAAGAGAGTACAGAAAATCCAGTATTTAGCAGCTACAATCTCAGACGTGGATTCACCTCCATAACCTACACATGTTACTGGCAGAAAGACATCCACCGCCATCATAACTCCAAAACCCCCCGAACCTTTTGTCTTTAAGCAGACGAAAACTCCAGAGAATTTACATAGAAGACGTTCAGGCAATCAAGAAATGGGAGATGGATTGAAGAGTTCTACAATTCCTCTACTTCAATCTCCATCAACTGGAACAGCTTCAAAAATTCAAACGCTAGGGAATATAATTGTTTCCGTGGTGGGCACTGGTATTTTAGGCTTGCCTTTTGCTTTTCGGATTGCTGGTTGGCTTGTTGGCTCTCTCGGTGTCCTCGCTGCTGGAATGGCCACTTATTATTGCATGCTTCTCCTTGTTAGTCAGTTTAATTTTCTCCTTTTCTTTTCTTATTCTTCTTCCATAGAGTTCTTGTTGCCCAGATGCAGTTTTTATACCAGCAGCATGTATCTATCTAATCGAGGGATGAGATTTATTTATTTTTTCTTTGGAGGAACAATATCTGTTTTGGGGGTTTAATATTCACTACAATTTTCAAAATTTCCTCTTTTTTTTTAGAAAAAACTTATATTTCTTCTTAGTTTCGTGCTCTTTTGTTATCGTTTATCTTTAATTCTGGGATCCGCTGTACTTATTTTGTGTGGCCCAAAACCTCCAGACTTAATTTGTTACTTCGTTTTTGCGTTTGCCAAAAAATCATTAACAGCAAGTACCTCAGAAAATTCTTTTAAGGAACTTGAAATGTTCACATTAATAAGATCATCACAGTCTGACTTTGGTTACTAACTTAATTAATCACATCTATCAATCTCTTGAGCCATTTTTTCCCCAGCTGTTTAATGTGTCATTAGTCATCTCTTACTGATTCGATTATATATATATATATATATAGCTCAAGCTCACGGTCATGAAGATGTAAGATTGAGTCTCGAAGTCAATTGTTTTATTTGTGGTGAAAATGTTAAAAGAATTCCGTTTCCCTTAATGACAGATTTATACTGTTCTTTTCTTGGCCTACTGCTGCAGGTTCAATGCAAAGAAAAGCTAGCATCACAAGAACTAACACCAGAAACAGAAACATATGGTGACTTGGGTTACAAATGTATGGGTAACACAGGCCGTTACCTGACAGAATTTCTCATTTTCATATCCCAATGTGGAGGAGCAGTGGCATACCTAGTCTTTATTGGCCAAAATCTATCATCCGTATTCAAGGGCCATGGAATTTCTCCCGCATCCTTCATATTCTTGCTAGTCCCTATCGAAGTCGCGCTGTCCTGGATACATTCGCTATCTTCTTTAGCACCTTTTAGCATTTTTGCCGACATATGCAATGTGTTAGCGATGGCAATCGTAGTGAAAGAGGATATAGATAAGGTAATAAGCGGTGAATTCAGGTTTGGTGATAGAACGGCAATCACATCTAGTATAGGAGGATTGCCATTTGCTGGAGGGATGGCAGTGTTCTGTTTTGAAGGGTTTGGGATGACATTGTCTTTGGAGGCTTCAATGAAAGAGAAGGGCGGTTTTGCTAGCTTGCTGGCCAAAACATTCTCTGGGATAACTCTTTTGTATGTTCTGTTTGGTTTCTCTGGTTATATGGCTTACGGTGATGAAACTAAAGATATCATAACTCTCAATCTGCCCCACAATTGGTCCACAATTGCTGTTCAGGTAATGTGCTCCAGCTTTTTGCAATATATATGTCAGTCCGCAAGGGGTGTGTTGTGGTGGCAAAAAGCTTGAGATCTGCACAACAGGTCTCGAGTTCTAGTCAGGGTGTGCACCTTTTATAAGAGCCTATGACAGCCGGGGTTTTACTCACTCACCTGGGCTCACAAAGTGCGCTTTCCGGGGGTGGAGTTTTTCTCGAATCCAAAATATATATATATATATATATATATATATATATATATATATATATATATCACTAACATAGTAAAATCCTTCTTTTCATCTTTACATACCGCATTAGCACTTGCTCAAAGATTCCCTTTCCTTTCTTTTCTATTTAGAAATGAATAGCTTCACTAGTTTATTACAAGAAATCTTAATTTATCCCAATACAGCTTTTGGAATTAATAAACTAAAGGCTAGCTTTAGAACATGGAACCAGTTCTTTATATCCATTGCCTTGGATGCATTAAAAGATGCCTTGCCTACCTGTCTACTTTGTCGTTGTCTAGTATTATTGCTGTTCACTGCCCTTCTCCAATTGGGATTGATTGTCTTTTTGCATATAATGTTTTATCTAAAAGCACAAAAAACCAGATGCGCAGGAACATATTTTTATACTGTAAAACTTTTGTTATCTTGCTTGTATGCCTACCGTAAGACTTAGTAATTGCAAAGGTGACGATGAAATTGGCATGATAATCTTATCACTGCAATATTGCAAATCCTACTCGACTATATTATTTCTATATTATGCAACAGGATGTGATTTCCATGCTAATCTTTGTGCTAATTGGCAACAGGTTGGATTGTGCTTGGGACTAACATTCACGTTTCCCATCATGGCACACCCAATTCATGAGATTGTGGAGGGGAAGCTGAGAAACAGCGAATGGATTCGAAAGGTCAGCTATAAAGAAGGTGAGAATCCAACATTAGTTGGGAAGTTTGGAACATACCTGAGTCGCGCTATGTTGATTGTTGTTTTGGCACTCGTGGCATCATTTGTGCCTGGTTTTGGTGAATTTGCATCGCTCGTGGGGAGTACTGTATGTGCACTAATCTCATTTGTTTTGCCAGCCACATTTCACCTAAAATTATTTGGTTCATCATTACGATTCTGGCAGAAAGCATTGGATTATGTCTTCTTGATAGGCGGACTGCTCCTTGCTGCTCATGGCACTTACAATTCCATTGTTGGTTTCTGAAGGAATTTTGTCTTTCTTTTTTTTGCTTTTTCAATAGCCTAGATTGTGACAGAAAGAAATGTAGTTTCATGTGAGAGGCATTATTAGCAACAGGTAGAAGGGGATGTATCTTTACAAATCATTTACTCGGGGACTGAAAGTATAGCAACTTGCTTTGCATACTGCTGTCGGCCCTGCCTTATCCAATTGAATGGAAAGTTCATCTTTCATGAATTTAGACCGTCTCATCCACCCATTTGACTCCTGATGTCTTTTTTTTTTTATAACCGGGGTGTCCGGTAACCGGGATGTCCGGGCCAGCTTACCCACACCAACTAATCTTTAGACCCACTGAATATACTGCAAGCTCAATAAGCAGATAAAACACTACGGGAATGACAGGCATGCATAATAAGACTTGAACCCTGATGCGGAGGAAGGGAACAATTCCCTTTCTCTGCCAGGCCAAGACCCCATCTGCTACTCTTGATGTCTTTAATGAACAAATTGGCTCTCTTTTTCTTGCATTAATTTGCTCCTGCAGCTTTTCGAACATGTTTAGAAGATTTTGAAACTAAAAATACAAATGTAGTATTGATATTTTTGCCAACGTTTTAAACAGCTTCACGCACTGCCTCCATCACAAATACCAGAATTATGTTAGGTACTCTATACAAGTACTTTACACCAAATTTCATGCTTTAACAATCGCACCGCAATTCTGTTAGGTAGGCCTAATTCCAGTCAGGTAAGCCTAAACCCTTTTGCTGCTTGCAACTTTTAATACCACTTCAATCTGCTTCCCAAGAAAAGGAATGCAGGTAGGTCTGATGTGAACAATCCGGAAGAGGCTAAAACCCAGTAGCTGACATGGGATACGACCATGGACCGGGATGCCAGAGAATGAGCAAAGATGGCAGCAGAGATTCTGATTTTTTGTTAGCAAAACATTGCGAATGACCTGTAAGAAAGGGCAATCCATGAAAAGATTGGAATATGTAATAATATGTAAAAGATTTGGATATCTACTACATGGGGAATATTAGAGTACTACTGGACCTTCAAAATCTTTCCGGGACCTGCTGTCTTCCCAATAGCAGTTTCTCCTTTAGAATAAAGCATATTTGCATTATTTGCTGGTATATATGTTATCCTTTTCAGGCGAGGGACATTTTAGATGCATCAAAGCTAATGGTATCCCACTCAGTCCTGCATTAGCAGCGAGCATCCACTCCATTTGTAGAGAGAGAGGGAGAGAGAGAGAGGGAGAGGCCAGCTTTTGGCAACGATGAGGATGCGAGAGTGAAAATGAAATGGGGGCAAAAAGACATGGATTCTCTCTGCTCTAAAACAACATATTAAAAGATGAACACAAATCATGAAAAAGCTCCACGTCCTTTTCCAAAATAAAACCCATGACAACTCCTTTTGTTTTCATTTGTAGCCACAATTTTGGTGTTCCATGTATCCGTTAAAGATTTGTCACTCGGGATAAAGATATTCATGTGGGGAGAGCAGTACTTGCTGATCGAGATGGGAATCGCTTCTCTTATGATGACACTCTCACTGCCCCGCATGGATAACCATTTCCCACGTGACCTACCTTCACATCCTCTCTTTTTTAATCCCAATTAGTAGATTTGTTAATCAAACCTCATCTTTAGTGGTGTTTGGGCAACTCGGGTGGTTTGGAATGTGTTTGGAAATATTTTTTGAAAAAAAAATAAAATTTTTTAATAATTTTTTTAATTAAATTATTTTTTTTGGTATTTTTAGATTATTTTAATGTGTTGATGTCAAAAATAATTTTTAAAAAATAAAAAAAATTCATTTTGATGCATTTATGAATAAAAAATATTTTCAAAAATAATCTCAACCATACTATGAAATAGGCACTTCATAAGAAAGAAGAGTTCAGGCTTGGTAATAACCAGGGGTGTAACTCTATTGTTCAGGTTCTAAGTTTTTTTTTTTTTTACAGATTATCACTATTAAGGAACCATCTCACCCAGAAACTTGAGCTGATAGGTTAGACCTAGAATATGATTTATATTATTCTCTAATACACTCCCTGAAATGAAAGCCGTTTGGGGTTGAAACTTGCATAGACTCACACTACCTTGTGCTTGATTTTTATCAAATAAAATGGAGGGGGGGGTGAGATTTAAACTCATGACCACTGGGTCAACAAGATTCTGATACCATGTTAAGAAATCATCTCATCTAAAAGCTTAAGCCGATATCTAAGACCCCAGAATATGATTTATATTATTCTCTAACAATAATTTCGAGTTCTATAAATCTTAAGGTCACTAAAGAATTATATAATCATTAATTTTAGAATTCATAAGATTAATTGAGATGTATATAAATTACTCCGGACAAATTAGGGCTCGAAGAAATTTTTTTGGCAGTGGTTACAAGGATGCAACTCATTTGATTACAGCAAGTGATCAACTTGTAACCATGCCAAAGCATCCATAAAGCCACTTTGAATCATGAACATAGAAAAGGCTCGACTTTCTTCTTGGACATAACCCTTACCTAAGCACTTTAAGTTAGTGTTCTAAGTGTTAGGACAAGCTGTCGGCCATTCTGATCATTGGAAGGTGTTCTACTTGTCGACGTGCTCAAAATCTTCCCTGGAAGTTTAATTTTATATCTCATCAATCTCAAATCTAAGCTCAAATCATGTTTTATTTCAAATCAATTTGAGATTTATTGTTTAAAAAACATTATCATAAACATCGTTTCAATTTCTTTCTAAGATTTGTATCCTAAAAAAACATCATCTCTTTTTTAAAGTGATTTTATCAACCGACAACATAGATTTTACATAAGATACTGATCCACATAATTAATTAATTATGCTTGCAGACAAACCATATCATATTTTCTTTCCTTGTCCTTGATTTTCATTTTTTTTCTTTTATATTAACAAACACCTTTCATGATTCAATATTATTCCTCAAACTGGTGGTTAAAAAAAGAAAAAAAGAAATCTTTTTCTTCAAACTTATCCAGTACAATCTTGTTAAACGTGTTGATTATGGAATCCATGATCATATTAGGCGTTTGTAAGTGTGGTTAAAACTGTTTTTGAAAATATTTTTAATTTAAAAATATATTAATATAATATTTTTTTAAAAATATTTTTAATATCTTCACATCACATAAAAATAATATAGAAATACTATCTTTTTAATTTAAAATACAAATAAAATAAAAAAAAATAATTTTTTTAAATACTTTTAAAATACAATTTCAAACTTAAATACTTGGGAAAATGGGGACTGTCAAATTGACTGTTCTTCCCTTGTAATCCAATGAATTATGATAATTAATACCCAGAATCTGATAATTAATACCCAGCACATATTACAATTTAATTATTGCTTTATAATAAAAGAAAGAAAGATCTCTTCAATTTCAGACCAAAACTCACTATGTTCTAATGAAATTCTTAAAAAGCCCTTGATAGTAGTAGACGAATAATAGCCATTTACTCTGTCCATAGGCTAAAGTTATCAACATTAAAAAAAGAAGTTGAATTGGGCCTCGGGCAGATAATTTAATGAGAAAAAAACATAAAAGAAAGAGAATATGACGCCATAAATCCACAAAACAACAGTTTAAAGATTAATTATTAACAATAATTTAAAAGGAACCAAACCAGCTTCGATGTCCGTTCCACCCCATGTAGGACCCACCTTCCACTTAAAAGACATGGACCCCGCTTTAGCTTGTTCTATGCCTACTGTGCCCAACATTCTCTCCCCCACCCCTCCCCTGCCCTTCTCCCTGCGTATATCTATTTGTGTGCGTAAATAAACCCCATGGGCCCACCCACCACCCACTTCCACCCCTCAGAAAATGACACTTTTGAGGACCTTTTTCCACGCACACACTCTCCCATCAGCTCCCCAGTCCCGAAGACTACATTCACGCGTGTTTTGCATTATGTTTTAAAAATGTTCTTCAAAACATTTAATTTTTTTATTTAAAATTAATTTTTTAGATATTTTAATATATCATTATTAAAAATAAAAAAAATATCTTTCTCATATATTTTTAAATAAAAAATATTTTTAAAAAACAAGATAAACTACGATCACAGTTGCTTTGATGGTGTTGTTTTCACGTTCAAGAAAGTGCTTTTACTTTTATAAAATACAATATTAAATTATAATAATATTAAAAATTAAAAAAATATCATTTTACTCGAAGGCTACTACTTCTTCATCATCTCTCCCATGCATCATTACATTATAGTACAACACCACATCGCATGTTGCCATCCCTATAAGTAGAATTAATGTTAATAAATAAAATAAAAAGACTCCATTACAGTTACCTGCTCCACCGATCATAGCTTCTCTTGCTAGCAATAACGCAGCTCTGTAACCAGCCACAGCAAACCATTAAAACACAGCGAAGAAACCCAACATCAACAACCCTAAAAAAAGGAGAGCAGGAGACCCTTTCTTGGTTTCCAACAATGTCTCCACCATTAGCGAAACCAACAACAACCTCAATCTTTTTCCCGTCAAAACCGCCGCCACCACTCTACACTTTCCTTCTCCTGACAGCCCTTTGCTTGCTTGGTTTCTTTTACGCTCTCCACCACCCTCAAAACCCCAAGACGACCCTCCAACACACCTCCACCCTCTTCCTCTCGTACGCCTCTAACTCCACCATCTCCTCCTACCTTCACTCCCTCACTCTCCACCCTCACCTCGCTGGCACCGAGCCTTCTCTTGACACCGTCAACTATGTCGTCTCCCATTTCAAGAACCTCAAGTTGGAAACGCACAAGAAAGAATACCAAGTTTTGCTCTCTTACCCTGTAAAATCTTCACTCTCCGCGCATTTTAGCAACGGGAGTGTTGTAAATTTTAATATGAATGAGTTTGTTGATTCTTCCGAGTCGGAAAAAATTGTTGCTCCGTACCATGCGTATTCACCGTCTGGTACGGTGCACGCTAAGGTTGCCTTTGTGAATTACGGTCGTGAAGTGGACTATAACACGCTTGCGGTTTTAGGGGTGAACGTTAGTGGATGTGTTGTTTTGGTAAGGAAAGGCCAGGGTTTAAGTAGGGGTGGAGTGGTTAAAATAGCTGAATCTAAAGGTGCATTGGCCGTGCTATTGTACACCGAGGAGGGTAGGGTAAGTGGTGGTGTGGAGAGAGGGACTGTGATGAGGGGTGTAGGGGACCCGCTTAGTCCAGGGTGGGCTGGGGTTGAAGGAGGGGAGAGACTGGGGTTAGAGGACAGTGAAGTACATGAGAGGTTTCCTAAAATTCCATCTATGCCCTTGTCTTTTGGGAATGCTGACGTCATCTTGGGGTCGCTTGGTGGCCGTACTGTGCCTCCGGAGTGGAGGGATTCCGGTGGAAGGTCCAGGGTTTTACGGGTAGGCCCAGGGCCGGCTAAGGTCAACTTCACTTACCAGGTTGGTTGTTTTGTTTGTTTGTTTGTCTGATGAAGTTTAGAGTGTTTTATGCTCGAGTGTTGTGATAGTATGCTATAGAAAACAAAAAAGAGAATTTTGAAAGGCCCACAGATGTTGGTCCAAAATTATGGTATTTATGAATATTATTAGTTGGTTAGTAGTAGAGTTTGCTATTTAAAGGTTGGTCAAACTGGGATTTGGATCGGTATATGAGGATTGAATAGTAATAAATTTGGATGTTTTAAAGCTTTGTTTACGCTTTTCTATTTCCTGGGCTATGATTTTAGTTGAATATGCAAAATCTGGAGTTGAATGCGAAGTTTTGGAAGAGCTAGAAATGTTTTCGTTTGGTCTAGAGCTGTCATGACAGCAAGGACTAGCTTCCCTGAAACATGTGAACTTGATAAGCATGGTAGTGCGCAATGACATAGTAACATGTTTATTGTAGGAAAAACTCAAGATGATTCGCTTGAGCCTTTCCGTTTTATGATTGGGTTTTCTTGGTTTGGAGAATATGTACCTGCCACCTGCAAGCTTTTTTTTTTTTTGTTTCTCTTGGTGGAGAAGTCTTGACACGATAAATTTTAGGAAATATGACCTATATTAATGTGACTGTTATTTTTGTGTTTCCTAATTATCCAACTATGACTGGCATCTTACTATGTGATCTTGCTTATTTCACACAACTAAGAATGTTGGAAAAAGATGATCGATGGAGGATACCATTAAAGACAGAGAAGTCAGCTGAGTTTTGACAACTTAATCTACTGTATGAGATTTAGCAGATTAAGTTTTTCCTTTTTCTGCTATTTGATATGGAGAGTTGTGATTTTTTTTGAAGTCCAATCCCCCTTTGTTTTCTTGTTGGGGCTTGCTTTTTATCAGGGAATTCATTTCCCATAGCTGCACTCTACGATTTGTATTATGTTGGAAGAGGGATATATGTCCGTTTTGCTACTTGCTTAGAAAGAGCTTGTTTTCCTGTAGCTCAATATTAATTCTGGATACTATGTTTTGATTTGGATGGTTTTTTTCCCAACCTAGTAATTTTTTAACGCGTTGAATTGAATATCATCTGATGTGCTTCTTTATGTATGAGAATTTCAGCTCTCAGCAATTTTGTAATGCTCTTGTTTTGTTATAAATGTTTTTGGCTGCTTATTATTAATGAGGAAACGTGGAAAAAGACACAAAAAACACAATACCTTTTAAAAGCTATTTATTTGACAAGCTCATTCCACTTTTCACACATCTTTTCTTGATTATTGATTTATTTTTTCTGTTATTCAGGGGGAGAAAAAGGTGGTGACAGTCCACAATGTTTTTGCTGTCATAAAGGGGTTAGAAGAGCCTGATCGGTATGTGATCCTTGGTAATCACAGAGATGCATGGACATATGGAGCTGTTGACCCCAATAGTGGTACTGCTGCATTACTAGACATTGCTCGCCGATATGCTCGTTTGATGCAGAAGGGGTGGAACCCTCGAAGAACTATAATCCTTGGTAGTTGGGATGCAGAAGAGTTCGGGATGGTAGGTAATTCTCCATCTTTGTTTTCATTCATGTGCAATGGGTGTGAAGTGGATCAAGATGTTAACCTCAGAATTTTTCAATTATAGTTTCTCACATTTACTATGCGGTCTGATTCAACAATCTTCTTGTTGCATAGAACTGGATGGAAGGGTACTGGATCAAGTTTGATCCTCGTCCATTGATTACGTTGTTGAAAACTGAAGAGCCTTTTTGACAGGACTCGTTCTGCATTATTGATAAAGAATACATTTGATTAAGTTATTTTGCTTCACTATTCTCTAATGCAGCTTCTATGCAATGGCAATTCAATTGCCCATAGAAGTGATCACTTTGGAACGAGGGAGACAGATACTTCTATCAACTCCTTATAAAATGGATGGGCCTTTCAGCAATTTCACATGTTTGATCTTGTGGTTTTTGAACCAAATATTTTGAAACCTGGAGATATTTTTGTTTTTGTCTCTGCTAAAGCATTCGAGTTGCTGATGCTCCCATCCAAGTCTGTGCATTGATCTCTGTTCTGATTTCCCAAAGTTTAGCAACCGTAACAGTTCTATATAAACAGAATACCAGATCTGCTTTGAGAGGGGCGGGGGATTTCGGGACTGCTATTTATTACCGTATCTAAACATGGATGCAGTAGATTGATAGGTTCCTCGAGAAAAGAATCTTTCCTTGCTCTCTACATGTTGTCGAGCCTCGTAGTTTTTCTTTTAATAGTTTTATCTGAATATGTATCTGTGATAATCTTTGGATGCTGAACCTAACAAGATTGCTGTTGGATTGCTTTTGAGTATTGCAATTATCCAAATTAATGTGTAACTATGATATTGTAGGGTCTACCGAGTGGGTTGAACAAAACCTTGTCAATCTGGGTGCCAAAGCTGTGGCATATCTTAATGTAGATTGTGCAGTTCAAGGCCCAGGATTTTTTGCCAGTGCAACTCCTCAGCTAGATAATCTTCTTATTGAGGTTACAAAAAAGGTAAATTAGAGGAACACTATGCTGTTACTCTCAAGGCGTTTTGATTAGTCTCTTTGGATGATGCTTGGTTTCAAAACATGACAGTTTAATCAGTTATTTCGACTAATACTAAAAGCAATTTCAGGTCAAGGATCCTGAAGCAGAGGGTGCAACTGTATATGAGAAATGGGCAGCCAGAAACCAAGTCAACGCGGTAAGACTGGACATTATCTTTTATCAAATGCCAGTATTTGAACTGCTCAAAGATGCTTCTTCTTCAATTATTAAATGCTAATATTTGAAATGCTTAAAGATGCATGAACATTCACTCGCATGTATGTGTCGGCGTTTGTGTTTGCACATACTGGCCCTTCACTTAAACAAATGTGTAGTGGCATGCCACTTTTATAACCACCCCAGTGGTGCTCATTTAGTTAAGGACGGCAATGAATCGGGTCAGGGAAGGTTTTTTGCTGGAATAGCTAAATCCATCACCCGCCTCGGCATGGAGGATTTTCTCCGCCTAGCAGTACCTGACCTGATATGATTTTTTGAAGATCAATTTTACAAACCACATCTATATTGATGAATCATAAAACCATAAATGATTTATGAATCATAAGATAAAAAATTCAAGCATTACATCAAAATATAAAAGTACAACTCCAAAAACTATAAAAAAGAAGTGTGATGCCCTAAGCTTGGGGTAGGGGCCTGGTGCATAACTGAAACTAGGTGAGGGTTGGGTAGGGTGATGAGGGGGTTAGGGAACCTGCCCTCCCCTGATCAAACCATATCAGATTTCATCCCTCTTCAGTTTGACCGAGTTCAAACTGGAAAAAGGTCCAATCCAATTGGACCCATACATGACAGATCAGGTGAAATTGTCATCCCTACATTTAGTCATTCTTCAACATATGATATGTTTTGGCCTCCTGGAAATAAAATTTATATCAGGTG
Organism: Salix purpurea; assembly: GCA_027405865.1. Lineage (NCBI taxonomy): Eukaryota > Viridiplantae > Streptophyta > Magnoliopsida > Malpighiales > Salicaceae > Salix > Salix purpurea. The sequence continues at coordinate 3,743,238 of JAOWLH010000002.1, read as the reverse complement.
CTTATTCGGGGATCATGTCGGTTTGCAGATTCAAAGACTCAGTGGAGTGGATTCAGATTTTGCTCCATTTCTGCAACATGCAGGGATTCCTTCTATTGATATCTATTATGGAAGAGGTATATTTCTCCAACCTTTGCAGTGATTATTTACTGGCGGTAATGTGCTATTTTAAATAACAAATTAAAATAATGTATTTTTAAATTTTAATTTTTACATCAATATATTAAAAGAAAATAGTATTTTTTTTAGAAACATGAATTCAACTTTAGGTTTGTGGAATCATTTCAGGAATTTGAATAGCTTTAGTTGCGTTTGCCCCCTCAGCCTTGCAAATATTATTGCAGCTAAAGGATCAGAAATTAGCATAATTTTTAGGATTTTTGTTTTTGGCCATGGTATCATAGGAGTAACTCCACTATTTGTTTTCATCATCCCCATTTTCTAGTCATGCCTCTGTCCATGTTTTGGCATTCTGACACGGTACTGTCTCTGTCCTTGAAGTTTAAGAGGAACCAAATTGGAACGATAAGCGTTCCCTGAATTTTCAAACATTATTGTGGCGTGACAGTAAAAGGCTATTTTATTTTTATTAAAGAACCATCTCACCTAAAAGCTTAAGCTTGTAAGTGAGGCCCCATAATATGATTTATATTATTCTCAAAGATGTGTGGCAGCGTGCCAGTCCTGCAGTAGTGAGAGGTTGGGGGTAGGATTCCAAGTGGTGGGTGGTATTCTTCTAAGGTTGGCAACTAATGTCTGTGTTGAGCTAAGCATTTTATTATGTGAATTTGATGGTACAAGAACTTGAGAGTTTGGTGACATGGTTGAAGCCAAAGAAGAAACTGGCAGAAACCGAGCTTCGCCCTAAGTTAAACCCAGTCAAAAGAAACATTATTAGTGAAATTGAACAGAGTAGCAGAAAATGATTTGAAGTACATGGCTTTCATTTCTTTGCTAACTTGCAAGAATTCTTTGATAGGGATACTAACTGAAAGCTGGAAATTTATACTTGTTCAGATTTCCCTGTCTATCACACTGCTTTTGACTCCTATGGGTGGGTGAAAAAATATGCAGACCCGCAATTTCATCGTCATGTGGCTGGTTAGTGTCCTTTTCTGTCAACTTGTGTGCCTGCTGTCAAATCAATTATAAGGGCATTCATAACTACTTTTAATATAAAATGACCTTTCTGTTTTTTGTTGTTTCAGTCGCTGGAATTTGGGGACTTCTAGCCCTTCACCTGGCTGATGAGTCTATTCTCCCATTTGATTACCTCTCTTACGTGGAGCAGTTACAGGTGGGCAAAATATCTCCAACATGTATTTATTAGTTATACAAACAATGTTTTAGACTAGCTGTTGAGTTATCATAGAAAATGAGTTGTGAGTTTGGACTATTGATAGAAAGTGTAAAAAACACTAAGTGGCCAAAATGGTTGGAAACTTGCCAATAGAGATGATTGCATTTCTATGGGAAACCTAGGGTGCTTCCTTCAGATTCGTTATGCAACTATTTGAATTGTGAGTAAAAATACTTTTTTATAATATAGGATCTAACAAGAGGAGAAGACAGGAACATGACATGGGAAGATGCATCTTTCTAACAATTAGCATGGTTGGAAATCATGTTTTATGTTTGACTGCAAAGCTGTTCCATTTAAACATGGTGGCCGTACAGCTAACAAGAGGAAAAGAGAGGAAAATAACATGGGAAGATGCATCTTTCTAACAATTAGCATGGTTGGAAATCATATTTTATGTTTCACTGCAAAGCTATCCTAAAATATGATGCCTGTACAATATGCATTTGTGAGATTCACCCACCCAAACTCCACAACCTGTGGCTCTCTCGAGAAATGAAACAAATTGGCTAATCAATTTTGAAGGTTGAAGAAATATGGTTGCCGAAATCACATTGCACCATTATTGTATATTTTCTCTAAATATTTTACTGAATTTTGTCATTTTCAATCTCTGGCTGACATTTTCCCTTTCTTTGGCAGAGGCATACAGGTGTCTTGGGCAAACTATTAGACAGGAACGTATCTCTTCAACCCCTAATTACTTCAATTCAAGGACTTGCCTCTGCTGCCAAAGAAGTGGAGTACGAAGTAAAGGTAAGCTCTTGAAGTAATTATTGGACTTCCAACATCTTAGTGGAGATGATGAAAACATACATCTTATGCTCTCTCTCGAGTACTTATGGGGCATGATTTGTTTTTCAATGCAGCAATTGAGAGAACACGAGAGGAGGGGGGATTTTATAGATTTGAAGTTGCGAGCACTGAATGATCGGCTGATGCTTGCCGAAAGAGGCTTCCTGGATGTAGAGGGGCTTCAAGGAAGGCGGCAATGGTTTAAGCATCTTGTAAGTGTTCTCCTCATCTTCAGCTCGAGCATGAACTTGAATTTAAACAGTATTGTGAAGAATCTCAACAGCAATTTATGTGTAGAACTGACGTTCTAATCATCTCTTTAGATTTATGGGCCTCCGAGTAACTATGAAAGCAAACTGGATTTCTTCCCTGGAATAGCAGATGCTCTCTCTCAATCTACTAGCAAAAGCCAACAAAATAGGCAAGCAGCAATTCAGCATGAAATATGGAGAGTTGTCAGAGCCATTGAAAGGGCTGCTGGTGCTCTTAAAGGGAATCTCACCTGAAAATCTAGCAGAAAACATGCGTTGACATGATGAGGCCGTCAACTTGTATATATGAGTGGTCAACTTGTCGTAGATTCTAACTTTACTCCAGTCATGCACAAGGTTAACTCCTGTAAATGCGAATTTAAAATCCATGCTGTAAAATTTTGCCTCATCCACAGCAAGCAAAGCAATTATCAAGAACATTGCCTCCCATGATTGTTGATTTGCTGGAAAGATACAAAGATTAGATCTGAAATTGCAGACATCTGAATGTTGCATGTGTCGCCCTCGTGAATCTTCATAAAAAGAGGTCTTTAAAATATACAGGTTGGAAAATAACAGGAAATCAGTTGGTGTAAAAAAAATATATTTATTGGCGAATAAATAAAAAGCACATCTTTGATATTAAAAAAAAATTACACCAACTAAAGACAAATCAAGCATAAAAGAAATAAACATGGATCAAAATACTTATGGCCCATTTATTTGTATGTTTTAAAAGCTCTTTTGAAATTATTGTTTTTTTTTAAATATTATTTTTTTGTGTTTTTCAAATTGATTTGATTTGTTGGTATCATAAATATTTTTTATAAAATAAAAAAAATATTAATTTAATATATTTTCAAATAAAAAATATTTTGAAAAACAGTCATTATTTTTTCAAACATCCTCATCTTGTTTCAATGGCAACCCTATGGGTTTATATATATGAGCAACAATTTAGATTCTATTGAGAAAAATAATTTCTAGTAAAATCCTTCCTTTACTTATTAATAGTTACTTGTTCAACCACGAGATAGATATAAAAAACTTTTGATGAAATAAAAAAAATTCAACCATTATCAACACATTTTCTAGTAACAAGAAAAATCTTGATTAAAAATTCAAAATTCAAAGCATACATTTAATAAAATTAATTTATATTTTTATGTTCAAATAAACATTAAGAAAATGTTAATATCAACTAAACATCAAGTCAGAAAATCGGATATATTGTTTAATAAATTTAAAGCATACATTTAATTAAAAAAAAAGTTTATTTGGTAGCATTATTAATCCCAACTTGACCCGATTAGTTAACTTGGAGGCCCCTCAACCCGGGTCATTGCTTGGTCTTGGTTTCAAATCAAGTCACATGAAAGTTGACCTGGTATAACCTGATTAATTTTATGAATTTACTTGTGACCCGATCAAATTTGATTTAATTAATAAAATTATTGATGTTGTTTTAATTTTTTAAGAGAATATTATTAACATCATGATGTTTTGGGTCAACCTAGATCTTCACTATGACCCTGTGACTCTATCACCTTAGCCAAAACTAAATTGCTTTTAAGAAAATATATAAACAACATTTATCTAATAATTATTTATATAAAAAAAATAGAATAACAATATTTTTAATAGACTTTGGTCAAATTAAATGCCCAACTTATGACTTAGGTCATAAATTTCATGAAGTCTAATAACTTTTTTATTTAAGAATACTTGTGTTTATGATTAACAATTTAAAAAATCAAAGGGAGGGTATTAATTAAATAAATAGGCTAACTATTGATGGGCTTGATGGGGGCAGGTCGAGTGCTTGAGTTGATTTCATCATTATGTTTTTATGCAAAGGATGAATGACATGTCATCCATCTTTTTTTATTTTTAAGAAGTTGATGATGCATCGTCTTGAAATTAAGTTTTCAATCATATCTATGGTGGTTAAAAAATAAAGATCCAATTTTTTATATAAAAATAAATATTTTTTACATGAAAATATCTCAAAAATGCTCTTAAGCATGTTGACAAACCTATTCTTAACCCTAAATCACTTTAAGAAGTGAAAACCAACCACATTAAAAAAAACAAAAACTAAAAAACCTCAATTTACTTTTTCTAGCATAAAAAACACAACTACTATTAAATTCTCTTGAGAAAGCAAACTTTTCGAGAAAGATCCTTTTCAATTGAGAAATATGACCAATTAAATGTTTTCTCTCTCTTTTACTGTCTTCTAATATCATCCCTCAAATCATAGACTCATGTCTAAGGAAAAAGAGGTTTTGGGTCAAAAACATATAATTGAAAAACTAAAATGATAAAAAAATAAAACTATAAAAAATCTCAAGGCAATTTTTGAAGCATGAGTGGAATAAAAAAGTATGTATGTTTTTATTGTGAAATTTGATCTTCAAAAATTCAATTTTTGTTAACTAACAAAATCAAGTCCTATCTTGTAAAATCAAACATTGATTTAATTTTAGGGTATTTTCCCAACATTAAATTACTCAAAATAAATTAAAAGTCTAATTTTGTTAACCCATTGTGTAAGAATGTAGTTGAAAAAAAATGGCTAAGAAAAACTGAAGGATGAAAAAACACAAATTACTAAACAGAAATGAATTGTATAAAATCTTTTTTCCTAAAAAAAGAAGAGTAAAACGAACCGGAAAAACCAATCCAAATGTACTCAGCCCGATAGCCCGGTTTATCGGGTTTTGTTTTGAATGAAACAAAAGCGGGAAAGCATATGCTAGTTAAGAAGAGAACCGAAGGAGAGAGAAAGAGAGTGTGAGAGAGAAATGGAAGAAACGATATCTGAATTTAGCAAAAGCATAGGCAGCTTCTGCAACCACCTCCAATCCAGCTGCGACGCTCTCAAACAATCCATCGACCGCCGCCCCATCCCTCTGGGTAATTCCCCTGCCTTCCCCTTTCTCCCTCTTTCTTTTTTTTCCTTCAACAATTCAAACAGTAAAGCCTCTTCTTCTCCTTTATTTTTTTTTCCAGATTCGGCTTCATCTACATATATCCAGTGCTTAAACAGAAGGGTAGCGAGCGCTAGCAGTGACCTCAACTTACTAGAATCGATGGCATTTGGTACCGTTTCCTTTGAGGAATTACTAGGTCATTGCAATGAAGTTTACAAGAGCAGTGAGAATCGTATTCTTGAATTTCAAGATCGTCTCAGGAGCTTCGGTTATGTTCCTGCTGGTACTTTCATTTTTTACTCAGTTTACTATTTGTGTTCGAGTATTTAGGAAATTACGAAAAATAAGTTCTTTTTCTTAAAAACATTTTGGGTTTTTTTCCTTTAATTTAAAACTGGTAAAATTGATAATGAAAAGTCATGTAATTGGGAATGATGCTGAGAAATCAAGGATGCTAGAGAATAGTGTTTTTGGGTTTTGCGTTATGTTGATTGCTTTTTTTCTCTTATTAATTGTTTTGCTTTTAGAAGTTGAGATTGATGATGAAGCGGATTTGAGTATATCGATGGAGCTACGTTTAAACTTGAAGGACGAGATGGACCCTTCTGCAGCTTATAATGGACCGGTGTCTGTGGCAAGTTCAATCATGAAGAGTTTGGAAGAGGATCCTTTGTATCCTTATTTTATACAATTGCTGTTTCATTACTTCTATCCTTGTGTCTTTAACATGGAGGATTGGATCTTTTATTGCATTCTTTTCCATGTTCCTGGTAAAGAGTGAACTGATAAGAAGGTTTTGTTAGATTTGATTGAAGAAAATCTGGGTCATTTAGACCATCGCATTACAGTGGATGAAAATTTTGTTTGCCTTGATCTTTTTGTTTTAGAATGGACGAGTCGTTGAGCTTAAAGAGTCTTGGGCTTTCAGATGTCTGTCTTGCCACTTTAGCAGCTGAAGGTAGTCTCTTGCCACTGCCTGATAGATGTGGTTGATGCTTCAGCACAGTTAGAATTCAATCTCAGATTGAATGAAATGCAAAATCATATACTTATTTTGCTCTATGTGAGATGGCTAGATGGATTTCTTGCTGTGAATACTTTAAGAGTTTAATGCTGTAAATACTTATGTGTGCATTGTTCAAGTCTGCCTACTGCATCGCTGATTCGTGCTTTCTACTAATCTCACCTCTCATTCTCTGCAGCTAACAGTAAGATAAATGATCCGGATATATCTATGAGAGACACAAAGATGTAAGTTGTTGAACTTGTATTTTGTGTTTCGCAAGGAACTTTCAGTCTTTCCTTTGCACGTTCTAAATTGTTCATGTTTTAGGTATTATGGTGACAAATTACACAACATGAAGAGTCTGGACCAAAATACTGGAAATATGGAAGTAATTGAAGGTAGAAATCTTTCATTGAGATTTAGCTATTAAAGGCTGTTCATCTCATTCCATGCAATTTGCCAATCAAACAATACCAAGCACCAATGAGTATGCGGTTATCCTTCGCTGTAAAATCCAGGTGAACTGAAACCAGCTGAAGCTCTTAGGGCTGTTGTGAAGGCTTCAAAGGATGATTATGAAAGTCTTCCTTCCTACATGAAAAGTCTAACATCGTGGGAGGTATGGATGACCAGTTTCCGCCCTTATGATTGAATTAAGCTGATGTTGTTTGATCTTTCCATTCCAACTGAATATATTCAAGGTTGCTTTATGATAATTGTATTGAATGCTGAGGAGCTAGTTTCCATGAAGTACTTCATTTTTCCTAATGGTTTTATAGATAAAACTTGAAATCATAACGCGGTAAGCTTTTTGAAATGCTTCTGCTTTTGTCTGTACTAACCTGGAGTTTGTACACAACTTCTCGAAGTATAATTGGACGGCATTTGAGGTTTCCTTGGATTGGTTTGGGGACAACATTTTACACAATTATACCAATAAATAGGATTGATAACCAGCTTAGTTAACGTTGGGTTTTCCCATTTATTACGTTCTTGATATTTTGCAGTAACTTGCAGGATCTGCTTGCTGCCGTTGAGAAAATTAACTCTAGCCTGAAGAAGAAGGATAAAACAAAGGGAAATAATTATTTCCGCCAAGATGAAATCACATCAATGGATTTAGGTATGTATTGTCGTTTCGCTGTTATATACACATTTTATTACAGGTTTATCACAAACATTTTTTATCCATCTCGATTTTAGAGATTGATTAACAAAGGTGGGACTCAAACTTGAGATCTCACCCATTTCGGATGTTAGTGGGTAAGCATTTGAAGTTGTGTTTTTTCTAACTGCAATCCATTGAAGACTCACCTTTTGCTTTGGTTCTCTCTGTTTGTCTTAGGGCCTAAAGCAAGAACTTATTTGCTGCTGCTCACACGCATGAATCAGTTGGCTGTTGAAACTGTTGATGGTTTGATATCCTATAAAGTTCTATAGACGAGATATGATCCATTTAGCATACAGCTGGTTTAGTCGATTAAACCAGCAGCGCCTTCAATTTTTTTGAATTTTTTCTGCTTAATAGATTAATGCTTCATGGGATGTGTTCGTACTTACAATATAGAAAGATCCTTCATTTGCTTCTCCTTTTCCTCTATCATCCCAGTACTGCATTATGTCTTTACATGATTGATTCAATGCTCTAATCTTTTCCTCTATCATCTCAGTACTGTGTCGTCTTCGTTCGTTTAGAATGAGATAGTTAAGTGACTTGTGATTCGCATTGGTTTAGATTTATTTTTTTATATAAAAAAATTCAATTATAATAAATCATTTATATGAAATTTTACGAGAAGTCTTTTGACATATTTATATATATTATGTTAAAATTTCAGAGCAATCATAGAATATAATGATCTTGCAAGATTAATGATGATATTCTCATAA